>OZ034801.1:39937531-40226359 GCA_964028335.1 Altica lythri
TAGTTTATTACGATAGTGAGTTTAGAAATTTTGTGCTTCACTTCAAACTTGGAACAGGCTTCGAGGAATATTTCGAGTATTGCAAATTTAGACTTAGTTAAAACAATTAGAACGCCTTGTATACAAGTTACCGTAAATTAAATTTTATAAAAAAAACTAATCCGCATAAGGCCTTTTTAACTATGTAGATATTAAATGTGTTCTCAAGTGCATAAAATGTTAGAGTCACATGATATTTTAGAGTCACTCAACCACTGACGTTGGTGTACTTAAGGGTATTTTTTTAAATACAATCAAACTATGGTAACAGTAATTAATTAATCACTTTTTTTAGCAAACGACAATCCAGTGGCAAAAGGTTTTTTGGATCTCATCAGCATTCCTTTTTGGTAGCTGCATTTATTATCTTATTTTTGTAAAATCAGAGTTAGCTTCGTGGAATACGCCTCCAGAAAGTGATACGAAAGAAACAGAAATGATGGTCGTTAAATCAAACAACGAAACAAACAAGAAAGTAAACAGCTCTGTCACTGAGAAAATTATGTATAGCAATGAAGAAATCTTCTAGAATAAAAGGTTTTTAATTTGTGTAAACTCAAATAAAATAAATATAAGTTAAATTTATTAGTGAGATATTTTTAGAAAGCATACAATAGGCATGTTCACTTATGTTACAAATCCATCCAATTTTTTTTCTCTTATTAAATACAGTATTTAAAAACCTAAAATAAAATTAAAAGAACCTAATTTTTAGTCTGAAATTAAATAAAAACATTTAAAATGCGTTTTTTATTACCTATTATCACGTGACTTCTAACACCATTTAGAGCGCTATGACGTCACATTCTGGTAAATAATCCAATTTATCACACACATTTATCACATTTGGAACTAATTATGATATAAAACAAAAAAAAATATTTAAAGAAAGGTTATCTACCTTAAATCCGTGTTAAATATAAAGTTTTAACAGTTTACTTAAGCTCTGATTTCCTGTATGCCAGATCCAATTTCAATACTTGTATTTACATTTTTAGTTTGCTAGTACTTACATCAAAATGATCTTCACAAAAATGACTGGTACTTTTCGGTGACAATGATTGTGGGTGTCTTCTAGCAAGTGTTAATCACTTTATTCTTATAAGAATGTTCTTTGGAACGTTTATAAAAAGTTTCTGCGGTGTACCTACTTATTGAAGTATTCTTACACATTGGCACTGCACAGTTTTTGTAAAACGACCTCATTTTTACAGCTTGTAATCAACAAGTTCTTAATAATTTAGTAAAATACAATGGACTTTAGTAGAACGAGAGCTTTGTTTACCGGTCAGTGACGTAGTTTTTTATCAAGTGACAGTATGAAGCGTTTTGGCGGCAATTATGAAAACAGATCTTTCTATTAATTTTTTACTGAAATTAGTAATAGTTTTTTTACAAAAATATATTTTTCGTGTTTATATAAGTTCTATCTATAAAATAAAAGCAATTTGAAAAATTAGTGAACATGCCTATTATCTATATTTTAGATAAAAAGTAAATTCTCATATTTAATAACTTGTGACTGCCATCTCCAATTAAAACAGATATTTTCTAAATCTTTATTTTAATATCAATTAGAAAATATCATATTTAAAAACATCAAAGAGGAAAAAGAAGTAGAAAAATAGGACAAAGTGAGATCGGTATAGAACTGTTTTTAATGGACATTCTGTATAATGAATTTATGTTTAAAAACAATTTAATATTCTTTATACAAAAACTGATTAACAACTCTAATTTACTAGAGAGTAATTTCGCAGTAAGGATGTTTAAATTTGAAATCTATATTGTTCCTAATTGAGGGGCAGTTTTCTTTACTATCTTGCAGCAACATTTTATAGCATATTTGTAGCAACAAAACCTCATAGATATCTTTCTCCTTATTTTTAGAATTTAAAATATTTATGAAGATTGGTGCACCTGAAATTTAAACTGCATAACTCCAGTTTGTCAAAACCCTTAAGAGCAATAAAATAAATAACAAATTTACAAAATAGCAACAAAATTTGAGCCTATAGCGATACATGCGTGATATAACTTAAAAGAAGTATTTAAAGTTCACATTTAGTGTACCTTAACTTATGCAGGATTTAAAAGTACCCACTGATAAAATCAAAGCAATAAACTAATTCATAGTCCCAGGTAGCTTGAAAAGGGGTCGGCTGAAGGAATATAAGGAAAATAAATTTATTCATGTAAATAGCTTAAAAATAATTTAATCGTTAAGCTGCTAATAAAATAAAATTTAATTTTTATTAATTAACTAAATTATTAGATATTCATTCAATAAAGTGAATTCTACTGATTTTATTATTTACTAAGTAATTGTTTTAAACATTCTTTGTTTCTTTAATGAAACATTTTTACTGACATTACCATACTCCGAATCCCTACTAATATTATAAATGTGAATGTAAGTTTGTTTGTTACCCTTTCACGCGAAAACTACTTAACCGATCATCATGAAACTTTGTACACATATTCTTGGAGGTATTAGAAGTAACATAGAATACTTTTTATTAAAAAAAATATTTTTTATTTTTTACGAAAAATAAATAAATTGTTTGTCAAAAAATCACAAAAAGAAAATGTAAAATACTAAAAAAACAGAAAAAATAAAACAAAAAAATACTTTTCTAAATTAAATAATATAACGCCACCGTAAGGTGGCCTAGTTAATATCTCATATATTTAAACGAGCAATTACTACTAAATTAACTACTATGACGCCACCGTAAGGTGGCGCAGTTATTATCTTACATATTTAAACGAGAAATTCTTACTAAATTAAGTACTATTAAGCCACCGTAAGGTGGCGCAGTATACATCTAATATATTTAATCGATAAATTATAAAATACAACGAAAAAATAGTATAAACCTGATAACGAGAAAATATGATATAATAAAAAAAAATAATAAAAATTCGAAAAAACGAAAAATGAAAAAAACCCAGGACAGTGTTATGCGCTACGAAGTCCGCCGGGACAGCTAGTTTCAATATAAATTTGGATTTGAAAATCTTTTAAAAAATATCTATATATAAAGTAGGGTTTACACGCATAATGTATAATTAATTAACTTGTAAATTTCTTGCGATTGCAAGAAGGATTAGTAGATGCGCGTATTGTAAAATATATTTATTAATTTATTGCTCATCTATATTCCAAACGATGGGTAAATGGGGTTTTAATGAGGGTCGTCGGCTAAAATAGTCTTTAAGTGAATAAGTTGTTAGTTGTTACTGTTGTTAGTGATATCGAACAAAATATTGTTACAATGTGGCGTCCGTGGAATTGTAATAACGAAGAAAAGAAGCTTTTCTTGAAAATGTTCATTTAGAAGAAGCTGTTTACGTTCAAGGGCTAGAATCAGAAAGGCGTCAAAAAACCAATCTATCATGTCAAGCGAAAGAAATAGCTAATAATGTCCGATAAGCATATGCATGAAACTGAAGCTATAGAAGAAACTGCCGCTCTCACTAGGACACCAATTGCAACCGTTCAAAAAATTGTTATAATCCAATACTTCCGAAACCTAAAAGAAGTGAGAGTGGTGTTTCGTACAGACATAACTCGCCGTAAAGTGTACGATATGTATAAAGAATAATTGGTGCCGACATCAGACAATCTTCTTAATAAACTCAAAGCAGATGACACAGGAATTCAATGCGGTATAACAAGTTTGTGGAAGTGTTTGCGGCGTATAGGATTTAGGTTTAAGAAAATAAACAAAAGGCAGGTTATTATGAAATTCCATCGTCTACGTATATGGAGAACGGAATATTTAACAAAAATAAAACAGTACCAAAATTACATGTTCGATAATGATATTTATTTTGAAAAAACATACAGGAAAAATGATTTATTGCAAACTCTAAAGACCTTATCTATAAAAAAGAATATGTTTGTAATAAGTATGCAGAAAATTTTATCTACTCCTTTGACAGTAAATGTCATTTATACTCATTGTCACCATGCAGGGTAAGTAAGCTATAACGCACAGTTGTGCGTAATGAAACGTCATGTTGGAATGACGTTTCATGACGCACAACTGTGCGTTATAGCTTACTTACCCTGCATGGTGACAATAAGTATAAATGACATTTACTGTCAAAGGAGTAGATAACAGTACAGTACGTACGTCATATATTTTTTTAGAGATGTCAAATATTTAGAATTAAAATTAAAATATGGAGGCGTATATAAAGCATAGTACGTAACTCGAGTGGTAAGAGGTATTACGTACTCGTGTAATTACGCACTCGCCGCTACGCGGCTTCCTGCGTAACTTTTCCACTCGAACGTAATGTCCTACTTACCACTATATACTATTAGAACTGTTAAAATATTATTGTAATTTCAATCCTATAGAACGCATGTGGCATCAATTAAAATCTGGCATTAGGAGAAACAATGTTACACCTACTCTAAGTGCTTTTTTAATTCAACATATTAATAGTAAAGTACGAAATATTAGTATTAGCAGTTGGCAAAATGCAATTGCACACATAAAAAAAGTTTCAAAATCGTATCTTCTTATAGATAATTTTTACAGTATTTTAATTAATTTAGTAGTAGTGTTAGTGACACTGACCTCAAAAATAATATTTTTGCATAGCTATATTATAATTTTTATATACAATAAAAGTCAGTTTTCCCTGTTCAATATTTAATTTTATTAGTTTCACACAACTATACCAACCTTAATTTCAACAAATAATGACTATTTAATACCTACTAAAATAGTTAAGCCGACCCTGAACGTTTGGGTAAATAATCTGTTTGGGACATTACAAGAGGTTATTTATTATTACTGCTCTTATCGAAATGACTTTTATAATGAAGATACACTAACTGTGAACGTACTTTACCACACAGTAGTAAAAATATTTGTCACTAAATTTTTGTTTAGCATTTATTATTATTTAAAAAAAAACGACAAATGTTAGTTTTAAATCTAAGTTTCCAATTTTTATTTTGTATTTCCGAGTTACACTTTTGAATAAAACAAAACATACAAATGGTATGGGTTTGCTCTTTTTCCAAAGGAACTTGAAATGCCAATCATTTTTTTTATTTAACCAAGACTACTTTAAAAGAACAACATTATTTAAACGAACCTAGTGAAATTTAATTTATTTAATTTTGTAATTTTGCTTTGAAAGAATAGCAGCGACGCAGTACTCATTTAAAGACAATTGGAAGGACAGTGGTAACCAACCCCTCTCCTGAAGGGTTGACCATATAGTTCGTGGCCAAAAAGTTACTTAACGAGTTTTATTTATTTGTTTGAATGAATGTTCGGTTCTAAGATGAGTTACAATAAGGGTGTTAAGATTAAGTTAATAGAATTACAGAATTAAATAAAATAAAAAGAATATTTAAATAATTTGTCGCACGACCATGGAGAGATATTATTTGGAAAGCAGCTCTAAAGGCGATAGTATCGGTAAGGCACTATGTATCGGCACAAATAAACTCATAGCTGGTGTAGGACTGCGTTAGGGCCCTGACACATGCCGCAAGTCGGAATTATCTGACACTGGCATAGGTACCGGGACACGCAGGGTTTGGGAGCTATAAGAAGGCTGATAAATTGGCCCTAGAGGGAGTTAATATCCCAATTCCCTCTGAACGATTCGAAAGGGTTGCTGACACCTTTAGAAGAGCAGCCATTGAGAAGTGGAGGCTTGAGCAGGTCCAGGAGTGGTGGGAAAAAATGGCTTAGTAGAAGGACAATGTAAAGCGGGATTTACATTACGAAACAAGTGTCATGCATGATAAATCTAGTTTCTTGAAACTAATTGTAGCACATGTGAAACTTCTTTCGTTGAAAATTAAGTGTCATGAAATCATCAGTATTGCGTAGATAATGGCCCTGTCAATATCAGAGCTCCACCACACGTTTAACTCTGCACAGGCGCTGTCGCGACACTAGTTTCGCGTCGCATTTGCATCATGAAATTAGTTGCATGACATTTGTTTCAGTTTCACAAAAAATATGCACATAGCACGAAACTACTCCAGTGTCACAAAAGTAATGCAAGCATTGTAAAACTGAACGTTTACAAGTGAAATTACTGGTTAAATTAGTTTTATCAAACTAATTTCAAGCCACTAGTTTCGTAATGTAAATCCCGCTTTAAGGACTTGCAGAGGGTAGAGCTAGACAAGGTGTTCTAATAGAGGTGATGGGTGTTCACAATAGATTCTGTACAGGTCTTAGTGATACAGGCTAATTCAACCCAATGAATATATACCTGTCTATATATCTGTATTGTAAAAACTCTACTTATGTTCTTTAAATACACAAATATGTATGCTATTACACATTGTAATACGCAATAAAGTTCTACTATCGAGTTCAAGCACGATTGTCACACCCGGAGTGGAGGTATACGGTGTGGCCTATCGTTTTGTATTGAGAGGTAGCTCTGTAAAGGTACTCCCCATCAACATTGTGGCTATCTAACCTACTGCTCGGTATAATAACTTAACCTAGTAGAAACAATAAATAACAAATTTGTTAACAAGAAACGAATAAGAAAATATAAATAATGAGTAAATACAACAATACAATATAATTTTCTAACTAAACGTTTATTGACATCGAAGGAGCCTTCAGTAATGTGGGACCCGAGTCAGTGACCGACGCACTTTCAAGGAGAGGAGTCCCCCCACTAATATGCCAATGGGTGTATGCCAACCTAACGCATAGGATCGTAGTGTCCAAGTTAGGTGAGGCGTCTATTGAGGCAACAGTGGGAAGGGGCTGTCCGCAGGGAGGGGTACTGTCGCCTCTGCTGTGGTCAGCACTCGTGAATGACCTCCTTAAGAAACTCCTCAATGAAGGCCTTCACTGCCTAGGTTTTGCAGATGATATGGCCATAATCATTCAGGGGAAGTTTCTGGGCACAGACTCAGAGCGGATGCAGTCCGCAATTAATATGGTGTACAAGTGGTGCAAGGATGAAGGCCTAACAGTCAATCCACAAAAAGCATCAGTTGTCTCTTTCACCAATAAAAGAGTGTTAAAAGGCTTAAAACCAATAACGCTAAATAACATGCTGGTTCCAATGGCCACAGAAGCCAAATACCTGGGTGTGGTGTTTGACCAGAGGCTACCATGGAAGCTACACATTCAAAAGGTCACACATAAAGCTACAATAGCCCTTGGTAGGTGTAGACAATTGTGTGGCAAGAACTGGGGATTGAACCCCAAAATGAACCTATGTTTGTATACACAAGTCATTAGACCAATGCTAACCTATGGTTCGGTGGTGTGGTGGAGTAGAACGCAGCAGTCCGGGGTGATCAGGCAGCTGGAAAGCATTCAAAGGCAGGCATGTCTGAATATTACAGGTGCCATGGGAACCGCCCCAACGGACGCACTACAGGTTCTACTCAACCTACCACCATTGCACATTTACATTCAGGGCGGGGCTATGGCAACTGCTCACAGGCTGGTACAGGGCCAGGCGCCCATTACCTTATTAAAAGGCAAAAAGCAAGCAGATTTATACAATAGGGTTAAGGCAGATAAAATAATGAGCATGCCTCAGGACAGAATAGTTCCCAGGTATAACTTTGTGAGAAACTTTCGAGTAGAAATACTGAAAAGGGACTCATGGAACAATGGCCCCCCGCCAATCCAAGGGGAGTCAATTTGGTATACCGATGGCTCAAAGACTGAGAAAGGCACAGGGTCAGGTATATACAGTAGAGGACACAGGATAAAAGTCCAACTAAGTCTAGGTGCGTATGCCACAGTGTTTCAGGCTGAAGTAATGGCCATACAACACTGTGCAACGGAGATCGTAAGTCAGGGTATAACTGTTAAAACCGTAGTCATATAGGTACTCGGACAGCCAAGCAGCTGTAAAGACGATAGTCGCAGCACAAATAAGCTCACAGCTGGTGTGGGACTGCGTTGGGGCCCTGACACATGCCGCAAGTCAAAATTCTTTGGCACTGGCATGGATACCAGGACACTCAGGGTATCGAGGCAATGAGAAGGCTGATGAATTGGCCCGTGCGGGAGCTAATACCCCAATGATTGGCCCGGAACCATTCGGCGGAGGTGCTGACACATTCAGAAAGGCAGTCATTGAGAAATGGAGGCTAGAGAAGGCCCAGGGGTGGTTGGAAAAATCACCGGGCAAGCGACAAGCCAAAGTCTTCATAAAGGGACACTCGGCGAAGTTTACTGCAGAGCTGCTATGACAAAGGCGAAACGATGTCAGAATGATTGTCAGTCTCTTGACAGGACATTGTAGGCTCAAGAAACACATGAGTCAGTTGAACTTAGCAGATGAAGACATCAGTCGATACTGCCAAGAGGAGGAGGAGACCGCATTTCATGTCCTATGCCAATGCGAAGGCCTTGCAAGGGCTCGGTATCTAGTACTGGGAGAGGAGAAACCGGCTGTTCCAAGTTATGCGGAGTGGCCACTGTCAAGGCTATTAAGTCTCATTAAGAGGGCAGGGCTGGACAAGGTTCTCTAATCCTATTCTTGAGATAATGGGTGGTCACAATAGATCTGCAAAGGTCGCAGTGATACAGGCTAACAGCCAACCCAATAAACATCTAAAAATCTAACTAAACTATGTGATGACATACACGAAAATAGTCACAACCACCAACACCCAAGGTAATACTTAATTAATATCTGCAACTAATCTGCTCTATTATAAAACATTATTTAATTCTTAAAGAAAAAAAAATGTGAGCCGTCACGGGACGCCTGGCAGATGTGAAACATCGACATTAACCCGTGCCTAAATCATAAGACATTTCCAATTTAAATAACATGGCATTTTTGCACTTTTTGTCGTTAATTTTTTTTAATGAAACAAATGTAGCTAAAAATAATTAAATATCTATTTCTTGTAAGAAATTTGCAATAAATTTGTCATCAGACTCATCAGAGTTAAATTCACGACTTTTTTTTTGTAATTTTCACCATAATTTTTATTTATATCAAACTAAATACACACACATATATATATATATATATATATATATATATATATATATATATATATATATATATATATATATATATTGAGATGATATGAGTTACTATGCTATATTAAATAAGAATGTAGAATGAAAATCTTATGGCAAATAGAGAAAGGAAAATTTTCTTATTTCGGGTCAGAGCGCAAATGCAGTAACAGTAGGACTAATTATCATCATCTTCTTCATAATTCCTAAAAAAGGAAAAAGAAAATAGAATAAGAAAGAAAAAAATACAAATTCATTTCAAAGATTTTTTTTTTAAAGATTCAAAATGGTTTAATCTACATTATATAAAGTTTCAATAATTATGAAATTGATAAATGGGAAAAGTAAATAATTAAAAGCTTATAAAGTTGCCAATACGTTAGTAATTAAACATTAATTTTTAAATGAATTAAGGGTATAATTAAATAAGAAAATTACATGATGAAAATATCACAAATAATTAAAATAAATCTTAAAATTTTTACTTACTTTTAAAATATACAAATTTATCAACCATATTCTAATTTGTTAATAGTTCAAATTCCAAATGAAATATTCTGAAAAAAAGGAAATATTAGTTTATAGTGCTAGTAAATTTTATAAAAATAAAAAGAATAATCATTGTTTTAAATTGTAATAATGAATCAAGAATTAGATTTTGTTAGTAATTTTATTTAAATAAGGAATTAGTAGGCGATTAGGTGGTAAGGATGCATAGATTTAAGTTTGTTGAATTTTTCAGTTGTTTTTTTGTTGATTTGATGGAGTCTCTCTTGTTTTCCGATTCTTGATATGTAAGTTGTATTAAAATTGCTCCGTTGAAATTTTGAGTTTTTTTTGAAAATATTGATAAAAGAAAGTTTTAAATCAGTTTAAAGTATTAATATTATCACAAGGTAACCAGAGAAAGCAATTGGTAAGAGAAAATTACCATATTTTATGAAGAAATAGATACTTAAATTGTGGGCTGAGCAGTATATGGGTATAACTGCATTTTAATTAAGTTAACGAAGATTAAACTAATATTTAATAAGAAAGAAAGTCATAATTACAATCACCAGTGGATGTAGTAGCAGTTTATCTTTTGATTGAAGAAGAATTTATTGTTCGATCTCTACAAAGTGTCCTGAAATCTTTGCTGTTCTGGGGAAGAAAGTAGATTGTCCTGAGAAGTGAATTCCGAATCCTGGTTTTCCAGAAGAGGAGCGAAGTTTCATTCAAATGGTAACCACTTTTCACTCGTTACAATAAAGAGTTTTTCTGTGTTTGATTTTTTATAACTTTGATGAACATTTGTATTTCACTGTTTTACGTGTTTAACTAAATTATTATTCACTATTTGATAAGTTTAATTTAAATTGTTTATTAACAAAAGTCAGAATATTTCATTTTATATATTTGATGCATATTTGGTTTTAACAACGGTCTCTTGAGGTATGTCACATTTTTGAATTAGTAAGGTTAGAAATTTATATACAGTCTATGCCTAGAGAACATCATTGGTCTAAGATAGTGAGGTTTTACAGTCATTTAGTTAAAAATTTTTATATTAACTGATTTTGAATCTATTCAATTTTTTTTGTTTGAATATTTTGAACTCTGACCTTGATATAAGAGAATAGCCGGTAGCATATTTAAATAATAATATTGGAAAGTAATTAAATTAAGTTAATTCTTACCTTTTTAATATTTATATTTAAATTCAAAATTAATTCATGGTAAGGAATATTTTATAACATAGTAATTTATATAATCAAAACAAAGTATTATTCTTACACTCAGGTATATGTTATAATATATATATATATATATATATATATAGGTAATAAAATTAACAAATACAAAATTTGGATACAAAATAAAGTATATTATCGCTTATAAATAATAGTATCACAATGGTATCACAATATTTATTGTACGTTTTCTCAGATTGCTCACAGATGTCGTTAGATTACAGAACGAAAATGAATTTAAAACGTGATTTCGTTTAGCTTTTTATTTAATTGCCTTAAATTCAATAATCTTAAAAAAGGAAATTATTAAAACACAAATTTATATAGAAGTACGTTACTATATTAATATAATTGTAGTTACTTCATAATTTTAGTACAAACAAAAAGCGATAGTAAATAAAAAATAGGAAAATGATGAATTTAACTATGAATACAACTTTATCGTTGAATAACTTTTAAACGGTATTTAAATGGGAAATGTATTATGATTTAGGCATGGGTTAATGTGAATATTAAGGGCTGGTTTGGGTCTGATAATTTTTGTTAGGTCATAATCTAAAAATTTGAGGGGTGTTTGGAGAACAAAACCAAATTTGGGAAAAAACGGACACCCTAATGTATATAGAGTAGGTAGGTACTCACTCATTTTTATTCAATATTTTTTCATCACTTTCTTTATTAACACTTTGTTTATTCATATTTAAAACAAACACTTTATACACAAATTTTACAGGGACTATTTACCAACAATCTATTTTGATTAACAAGCTGTCAATTTTACAGGTCAGCAAAATATGTAGGTATATTATGTTGCCTATACAAACAAACATTTTTATATATATAGAATAGATAGTAGGCGGAATCGAGTTAGGTTTTTATGAAACAATTCATACCCTGTCCCGCCAAATTTTTGAATCGATGAGCTTCTTCCCCCTATTGTTGGCGCGCCACCGTCGGCGTCGCTCAAAACATGAGACCAATTTCATATAAGGTATTAGTACATCTCTTTATTATATATTATCGATGCGTTAGGTTTTTTACGTCATACGAATCATACGTCACCGTCGCCACGCGAGAAATCTGATTCACGTGCGGCTATAGATGTTTCACATCAAAAATATAAAAAAAAAAAATTCAAACTACATGCTAGCTCTCTCACACATTTTTGAGTAGTTGGAAGCGCATGTGCTTTAAGATCAATGTTTTTTTTTTTAAGTTTTAATAAAAATTTCTTTATCTCGCCCCAGTGTATTTTAGATTTAAGTAATCATTTTTTAGTTTACCAAATGCCATTAATATCATCTTGTTTCTACCCGTACTTACAAGCTAGATCCAAAAACCAACGATTTTTCTTTAGAAACATCTATAACTCCACCAATATTAAATTTATCGAATTTCCCTTAAAAGAAATTACAAGACTGTATAGACCCCTTTTAGAAAACACCTTATTATTTATTATAAGAAATCAAATTACTTACTATTGAAAAATTTTAATATTCCGACGATGTCCCGCATTCGCAATCAATATTCTATTCCTGTAGATAGGCATATTGAAGTAAATCTAGATACTGATCTTCAAAATCCCCTCTTTTCATATTTTTTAACTGTGCGGTATCAAAAACGTGTCTCGAACGCAGCAGGATGAATATGTAAGTATATCATTAAGTTACCCGTTTCCCACTTTTATATTTTGGTCTTGAGTGACATTACACGAAAAATTGATTATAAATCACAATAGATTAAATTTCCTCTTTTAATATAAGAATGATAGATGTATTTTAATTAGATTTTCTCAATTTCAATTCAAATTTGGGCAAAAAGACATAATTTAAGATATAATAATAAACATTTAAAATGAGACACTTACAAAAATTAAGACTTGCAATGAATCAACAAATATAAAAAATAACTTTGTTACAAGAAGGAAACATACATTCTAAATACACGAATTTAAAGAATGTAAAATTACTAAATTCGATTTTTTAAGATCTTCAAGTAAGTAATTATTATTTGCCGCAATAGAACCTAAAGTATACACATCAAAATATTGTTGTTTTATTCTTTTTTGTTGTAATGTGGATTACTTTACCAACTTGGATGGTAATGCTGATAAGAATGACTATAAAAATTTAACAAAACTTCAATATGCTTTTTTGGTCACACGATAAAAAGTTATATGTATTTCTTTACTGGTACTTGATTTTTGATGTCTATTTGGAATTTTATTTAGTTTTGCAATTGCCAATAATTGAGAAACTTCATTTAAATCACAAAACGCAGTGGCAAACTATTGGCATGCTTTTAGCTGACAAAAGTCAAAGAGACGTTGCTGCGGTCCTCTACACCAACAGAAGTGTCATTATTCGTTTGTGGTTGAGGTTTCAAAAAACTGAACTTCATACATGTCGTACAAAGATAACCAACTAGAATAAAGACTGTTTTATTGGGTTGCAGGCTTTGCTAAATGGTATTGCAACTGCATCACAATTACATATGAGGCTGCAAGAGACCGATCAAATGTTTTTTGGTGGCGAAACTGTTAGAAATAAACTGCATCAAGTAGGTTGAAATGTTCAAAGACCTGTGAGAGTGCCGGCTTTAGTGGGCACAAGAACACGCAAATTGCGTTAGACGTGAGTGGGCCTTAACTTTGTTCACAGATGAATACCGGTTTCTAAATGCAACAGACTACCGCGATATTATTTTTAAAGCTATTGTTGTACTCTTTGCACAACAAGCTTGTCCATAATTTCAATTAATGCACGACAATGCGCGTTAGTATACTGCCAGGATCGTGCCAACATGCCTGCATAACAATCAGATTTAAACCCAATTAAGCACGTATGAGACATATTGGGTAGACGCATTTACAACAACATATTGCGTTCAATACAAGACAGCAACCGTTGGAGGACCTTTTAACGGAGTAAAACAGAATACCGCAGCAAGACATTGACCATCTGATCATTATTTTACCTAAAAATGTAGGACAGTAATCAACAAACGTGGAAGGTCATACACTAGGTATACTAACTGAACCTAGACTACTTTGTTGAGAGTTGAGGGGCAAGAAATGTATTTTTTTTTGTTATCATTTTTGACTTATGTTTATTTTATATTCGGGACACTTGTTTATAACTTCTTCTAAAAAAAAAATTAAAATATTATTATATTATTTGAAATCCCTCTATAATCTTTCATTCCTGTAGATTATTTTGACGTGTGTATTTTAATTAACAAAATTTAATTAATGTAAGTGTGAATTTTAAATATTTATTTTAGTATCGAATTTATAATAAAATTATTAATCTTGTCATAAGATTACATTGTTAAATCTAAAATCCTCTGTAGAAATTCAGTGGTACAACTAGGCGCTAGGATTATATCGACCTGGTGTCTCGTGTTATACAACTCGGTAGCCCCGTTTTAAAGAGTGTGCATTCTAATTTCTAAACCATTAAAATGGATTATTAACAAATTATTTTGCTGGTTAAAAAATTTTTGGTATGTTAGAGATAATCTGATATACATTAAAGGCAATGATGAATTAGTTCACTCTCTATCAATCAAGCAATTGGATTGAACATCCAGAGGAGAACATACCAGTTCGCTCTGACGGTCAGTTTTAATGATAGATTATTCCACTCTCAAATGATTCAAATAAAATTTTAGAAAAAAGCTAACAAAACGATTAATTACAATTTTAAAATTTAAAAAAGTTTATTTGATATTTACAAAATTAAAAATATATTTAACAAACTAAAAATTTGTAATTAAATTTCGATTTAACATAGAAATCTGATGCTCAATCCATTTTATTTTCAACATAACCGCCTTTCGGTAATTTTTTTGAGCATTAACACTATTTATTTTTATTCATGTTTCAGTTTGAATATCGTTTAAATCTTAAAAAAATTGATATATATTTGGATGTCTTGAATAAAAGGATTTATTAAATTTGTTATGAACATCTTCACAATAATTCTTAGTTCTCTCTTAAGATGACGTGCAACATGTCCACATTGTAGGTGGAAAGATTGCCTATTTCTTATATAGTTTTCCACCAAATAGTCCGCAAATTTCGTAATTTTGACATTAATTGGTTGTATTTTACTAAAATCTAGTGCGAATCAGCCTCCCACTTTATTAGCATTTAAAAAGGGCAGTCCGAACGTATATCGTAGATAGGCTGCGATATCAGATTCATTTTTAATCTAAGCTCCATGTAAGCCAAGTTTTTGGATTTTCCTGCACGTATAAATATAATTATTAGATTGTTATTGCTGATATTTTAACATTTGTTTATTAAAAAAAGTGATTTGACATGCAATAAATTGTTTCGATAAAACATCTTAAAATTATTATTTTGTTTTATTACATTGATACTTTATGCATTTAAAAACATATCTGTACAAATAATCATAAACAAAATATATCTTAAACTAAATTATCAATAAAATAAGCAAATGTTTTAAGGGAAAACCCAAATATGGCATGAGAAGGGGTTGTCGAATATAGTAGGTAGGAATTGTTCTTATAAAGTGACAATTTTAACATTTTACTTTAAAAATTGAATTCCTAAGAAGTGAACGAGGTGAAAAAATTTTTCATAATTTGACTTTTCGGAAAAGACTGCTTTAAAAGTTGATTATAGTGAAACAGCGATTTTGGAAGCAACAATCATAAAACACCGCTGAATTTAACAATTAGTAATTATTAAGATAATTATAATTAAATATGAGATATATTTAAAGTGGTTAAAGATACAAATATTTTTATTTCTTTTTTTAGAAAATTCAAAATAGTGCTAAAAGGTAAGTTGTGGAGGATGTTTCTGTTGTCCCAATAAAAGTATAAATTTCTAAATTGGCGATGCAGTCCATTCCATTACCTAAAAATAATAAAGCAAATATTCGGCAAGCTATATATAGGTACCGCTCCAGAAGAAAACTACTTCCTCCTCTCCCAAAAAATATCAACGATGTTTTTGAAACATTGGAAAATAAGGATATACAAACATTGACACAAGAATTTTTTTTAACTGTGGTAGACAAGTACAGGGGATTATTATTTTTAGTACCAAAAGAAACTTACAATTTCTTCGTAAAAAAGAAAAGTTTTTTTGTATTGGAACTTTTTATTCTTCCCAATTTTTTACATTACATACTGTTAGAAATGGGCATTAAACACTTGTTTTTGCTTCAGTTAAAAGTAAAAAAGCTTGGATGCTTAAAATTCAAATCCTGGGACACTAACAAAGAGGGCCAAATAGGGCAATGGTTATGTTAGCCTAATATTTTTGGAAGACAATGAAGTTTCTAGCTGTTTCTTAAAAGACCTCATAGCCAGTGTGCCTGTAGATTTTAGGCTTACCGCTTTTTGTGACTATTTAGTAGACAATTCAATGTGTAAGTCAGCAGGATATCCACCAGAAATATGGGATTCATATTCGGCAAGTAGAGAAAGGGTCGTTTCATAGCCATTTTAACGCGAAATCCAAATATATTTGTATAATAGTAATTTGGGTGTTTATGAAAAACAATTTTTGCGTAAATTCAACTTGCTGGTTTAAGACTTTAATGAAACTCTAACTTTTGTGCATACCCGACAACTATACATTCATTTTAGTAGACTCAATATTTCTTTTTTTATAGGGCATTTACGGCCTTTCGAAAGAGACTCTTCAATTCAATTGCTTCAATATCTTGATATTTATAGTACTCAAGTAGTCGTCTTATTAGTGCCCAATTCGCATACAAATCCAACTCTTCTATTTTACTTTAAAATAAATCTCACTTAATTTATCATTTGAATAACAAATACTTTCAAAATCTAACTCTTTTGTAATTTTGTATTTCTCCAGAACACCCTACATCACTCTGTAATGTTTCGGACATTTAAATAACATTTTCGCCAGCCAATTTAATCGTAGGCTACATCTAGATGCTTTAATTTTTCTGTCGTTGAGCTTTGTACAATTGTGATTCCAGTAGAATTATTTCTAATTTGATTAACTCAGTTTTATTAGTGTAGAAGATTCGTAAAATTCAGTTCTTAGTAAATTTAATCGTGAGTACATATCTGATAACTAAAAGGTCCATTGATTCATTTAGTAGCATAGCTTTGAATAGAATTCCTTAGCCAGCGTTGTATCCGTTTGGGTTCTTAAGACTATTGTCGACTGCTTGTTCTAATTCAGAATAGAATTTGAAATTAATGTTCAATGACAATTATAATGCTTTCTGTTAAGTTATCCCATTTCTTCAGAAAATGAATTTAGATATGCAAATTGTTTGAACAATTAAATCTACAGAGGATTTATTTAAAATTAATGGTTTACTAATTCACCTATTTATTATTAAGATTGTTATGATCTCGTATATTTAGAATTTTTTCATTAACCATATCAAATTATTATAAATTACATAAACATGATGCTCTAATTTAATCTGAAGTAAGTATTCAGTGATGGGTAAAAGTGTGAAAATATACAAATTTAAATATGTCAAAATAAAATATGATAGATATTTTAACAAACACAGGATAGCTTTTTATATCGCGGGTTACGCACACAGCGGCTGGATCGCTGAGGTAAGACCTCCGAAAAACTGAAGGATCCAGCCGCGTGTTTGGCATAATAAATGTCAACATTATAGGTAATATATATTTCGTTGAGCCCAAAGTTATTTTCTGTTAATATTTTTTTTAAATAATACAATAATTGAATTAACTATTTTTTTATTTACTGTTCCTTCTTCATTTTGAATGGTTTATCATTTTTTATTCAAAATAAATTGAATGGATATTATTAAAATCGAATAAAATGATTTAAATATTATTAACTAAAATAAAAAAAAATTAAGGGGTAATAATCTTATTATTAACTAGCGTCCGCCCGCGACTTGGTTCGCGTGGACTTTGGTTTTTTGCTTGAAATCAAATACTGTAAAGGGTAATTTTGTTCAAAAAGAAGTACCGGTGATAAATAACTTATTTATTTAGATAAGGATTAAGAAGAAAGTTAAGAAGTATTATTATTAATTAGGTATACTTTTGCGGTTTTACTTTTGTTTAGCGTGTGTAATAAATTAGGGCCTACAAAACTTCTTTGTACAATATTCTTAACTGATCTATTATTAGGCGCTAAAACTATCGAGCTACTGGGTAAACATACTCGTGAGCAAGCAACATAAAACTGTCCATGAAAGAAGCAATATTCTGTCAAGTCAATACCCGCAAATTTGAGACTTTTTTATTGTCATGGCAAAGCAGACTTTTAGGGAAAACTATAATCGTTTAAATTCGAACGGGATATCATTCAGTATTAATGGAATTTGTGGTTAAGATACAGTTTGCCCTTTCGCACACCCGGTTAATATAGTGACTTCCACTATATTGCTATGTAACGCTTTCACATGCGGTCTCGTACCGTTACAAACTACTACGTTCAGTTCAATCAGTCGAAAATCTAAGAAGATTTATACAAACTTTCATCCTCTATTTGAGCCCCTAGAATTGATTAAAATCCGTTCTTAGCGGATGCCTACGTCATAACATCTACCTGCGTGCCAAAATTCAGCTCGATCCGTTCAGTGGTTTGGGCTGTGCCTTGATAGATCACTTTGTCAGTCATTCACCTTTAAGTTTTATATATATAGATTATAAAAATTAAAGAATTTTTTAGTAATTGGGCTCAATCTTTTATACTAATTGCACTGTATATATATGTCTTAATAATTTAGATTATTTAATTTTTAGTTATCACTGACAAATTTGGCAGAAACTGATGTGGAAACAGTAAGTCGTTAGTTTGTTATCGCTACTCACTATAGTGTGTATGCTACAGTTAAATTAACTATAAACAAAACTATGCTATGCAACAAAGATCATAAGTCAGGGTATAACGGGTTAAGCTCTATACAGTGTAACGTTTGTTTTCGAGCATACCACCCTGACTATATATTTTTATTCTGTTCAATTTTTATCGCGCCGGTGCGAAAGGTGGATTGCCGACTTGGTAGGAGAAATAATGTTTCTTCGGCGGAATAATTTTCAATTCTTTCATTTCATCTGCGATTCTTAGAAAATTCAGAATTAGTTTCTGACTACCTTCGCCCTTCATTCTGGTGAGTACCTTTTTGCTTTTGTTTTAATTTTATTTGTTAGAAATAATCCAAAATGCGGTGAATATATTATTTTAAGTATTTTACTAACACTTAATTTTCGAATACAATTGCTATTGTGAAAAGGTCAGTTTTTTGTGGTCTTAAAATATATAAACATGGAATGTAATTAATTTTTTCTCGAAATTTGGAGAACTAGATAGCAATTACTTAAAGGTCGGAGTTTTGATTTTAATTTTATTATTAGGCTTATTGCCAAATCTTAGAAGGGCCCTATTAAGGAACCAGCTAAATTAATCAGAAAAATTTCGCTGTCTGCTGACAGCCATTTTGAAGCCGACACCAGGTGTAACCATTCCCGGGATTGGTCCCAAGGAAGTTCCTTTGAAGAAAAGATCACTTCCATCCAAATTTGCATTTCCGATCCACATCTAAACGAACTTCGACAGAAAGACTTTGAACAACAAAGATAAGAGAATAAATTAATTAATTAGATTCAATATTAACTAAATTCTTTATTGAGTAATAAATCAACTTAAAACTGATTTTTCGTTTTTTATTTGTTTGTCTGTACTTGGCGCCCTATAATTAATGTTTGGAAGGAATTAGATAAAACTCAGGAGGAAGCCACGAACCCAGGAGCTAGCCTAGGGTAATTAAGGGTTACAACTGCCTGTATACTCGGCAAGCAAGTCGGAATTCTTTGACACTGGCATAGGTACCAGGACACTCAGAATTTCGGGGCATTAAGAAGGTTAATGAATTGGCCAGAACAGGAGCTAGTATTACAATGAGCCATTGAGTAATGGAGGCTGGAGAAGACCCAGTAGTGATGGGAAAAATTACCGAGCAAGCGAAAAGTCAAAGTGTTCATAAAAGGACAAATTTACTACAGAGCTGAAAGACGAAAAGAATGATTGTCAGTCTCTTAGCAGTACATTGTCAGGTAGAAAAGGTCTGAATCAGCTGAACTTGGCAGATGAACCCATCTGTCGATCGTTCCAAGAGGAGAAGGAAACCGCATTTCATGTCCAATGCCAATGTGAAGCTCTTGCAGGACACACGGTATCTAGTATGGGAAGAGGAGAAACCAGCTGCTCCGGTCGGAGGCTACTGTAATGACCATTAAATCTCATTAAAAGGGAGTAGCTAGAAAAGGAGATCTAATCCTATGATGATGAGTCTTCACAATAAATCTGTAACAGCCAACCCAATAAATATCTATCTATCGTGCTGAATAATTTGCCAGTAAGATCGCTCACTATATAACAGTAATATAATATAATAGTAGGTAATCAATTTAAATTGTATTTGCAATTTTTAAGTTTGCGCAAAGATGTCAGTTACGCCCTACTAACATAGATAAATTCTGACAATGTATTTATTGAAGCATTATGTGTTAAACAACAGTTACTTCAAGATTTTTTTTATAAACACACAATCAATTTTAACTTGAACTCAAGATATTACAATCTTTTTTTTCATACGCCATAATTAATTAAAATATAGGTAGTCAATTTGTATATAGCAAAATACATCTCCAAAATTCAGACAAATTGTACTTTGTTTGTTTAGGTTAGTTGTAAAATGGATCAAGAATCTATATGTCTATATCAAGAATCACACGCTACAATATAATTACATACCATTATCCATTAAGTAACATCCTGTATATTAGTAAACACGAACATTAAATATCTTTAATTTTGATGTATAAAAGTTTTGAACTGAAACAAAATTACAATAAAACAAAAACGAATTAAAACAGTAATGTAAAGCTATAAAATGAAATCATATACAGAAACTACTATACAGAGTAGACTATAAATCCATAGAAATACATATATAATACATTTTAATTTCATATACAGTAGAATCCGCTTAATGGAATAGTCATTTTGTACGCAAAAATTATGACATGAACCGAAGTATTCCAATATCCGAACTCGTTAAGCGGCTTTATTCTAAAAAGCGATATTCTATAATCCGAAACTACTTATTAAGAAATATATAGAAAGTATATTAGGACTCAACAATTTTATTCCAATTAGCGAAATATCCTTTTAACCGAAATTAAGCGGATTCCACTGTATTTATTAAACCACTAGCTGTTGCCCGCGACTACGTCCGCGTGGTTATGAAGATATCCATTACTATTAAGCAAACGCAAATTAATTTTATATTTTCATTTTTTTATAAATAAATAAGATATGAAGATTTTTAATATTTCATCAAAAATCGTGATATAAAGAAAATTTGGAAATCGGTGTTTTGAAAACTAAAATGGGTATGAAAAAACTGTTTGTTGTGTTTAATTAAAAATTTTAATTTTTTTCAAAAGCAATTTGAAAATCCTACAAATTATTGAGATGTGGAGATTTTTAATATTCATCATTTCTCAAAAATTGAGATATCAAGAAAATTTGGGTATCGATGAACCAAACACACCGTTAGACCGACACTGTTTATCAGAAAGGAACATTGAAAAAGAAGGGGAAGATACAGAAGAAACTCAGCACGAAGCCAACCACCAACCTAACCAGGAAGATAAAGAGAAGGCCCAGGGGCAAAGTAAGAAAAACGAAGACAGGAAGACTGAAATAACAACACGTGCAAGAAAAAATTCTGCAATAGAAAATAAAGTATTACTAAAGAATAATAGAGCCATTACTAGTACATTTAAGAATACTAGATCTGGTTCCATTAGTCAAAAGTAAGGTTCAATTAGTCAAAAGTAAGTGAATGACTCTTAACATCGCACATCTAAATACAAGGTCATTGACTCTACATCTTAATGACTTTTCTGAGTTAGTTAAACCCGAATGTTTTGATGTGATTGGGGTCACAGAAACATGGTTAAAGGATAATATAAATAATAATAATATTAATCTAAAAGATTATGCTTTTATTCGCCAAGACCGTCCTATAAAACGAGGAGGAGGGATTGGTGTGTATATAAAAAATCATATTAAATTTAAAACCTTACTCTCGGATTGTATTGATTGTGTGGAATATTTATGTATAGAAATTACGTTACATGGTAGGCAGTTAGCTTTTGGAACGTTTTTTTAGTATATTCGAAGATATTGTCTCGGATATTTATGCAAAGTATGAGCACTTTATAATCGTAGGAGACTTTAACATTGACCTTCTAGATATTCAACTATCGGAATGTGATCATTTTGCCGCGATTCTTGAAGTATTTGATTGCAATCAGCTTATTACGGAGCCAACTTGTTTTTCGATTTATAAAAGCTCCTTACTTGATCCGTTTATCACCAACTTTTCCACATCTAAATGTCAAACTAAAACTATCTCGACGCACTTTACTAATCACTCTCTCGTTTCATGCAAAATAGCTATTAAAAGTAATACTGAACTAACTCACACTAAAACATCTTTTAGAAATCTTAAATCAATTAATAAAATTCAATTTAATAATGACATACAGCTACTAGATTGGAATACAATTTATTCAATAAATAATATTGATAAAAAGGTTGAATTGCTGCATAAGCATATACTCACACTTATCAATTTCCATGCGCCAATGAAGATTAAGCGAATTAGTGGAAAACCATATGCCCCTTGGATTACAGACAATATAAAACTACTGCAAGCGCTTAGGGACGATGCCCTACAGAAATTTAAAAAAAAATAACACCACGGCCAAATGGGAGTATTACAAACAACTAAGAAATTTTACCACTGTGGCAATTAAAAATGAGAAAAAGGCTTATCTGTATAATTCAGATTCGAAGCAAACTTGGAATAAGCTAAAAAAATGAAATATTATAAAGAATAAAAGGAATGAAATTCCTAAACAATTATGTAATGTGGAAATACTAAATAAACATTTTACAAGTATTGTAAATGGTGAACCCAACGAAAAAATTATTGATTACTATCAGTCTAATTTAAAAAATAACTTTACAGAGCTTTTTAGTTTTCACGAAGTCACTGAAGAAAATATATCAAAGGTCATCATGAACATTAAAACTAAGTCATATGGTGTGGACAATATTAATATTGACATAATTCTACTATTCTGTCCTTTCATCATACCATATATTACTCTTATTGTAAATCAATGTATTAAGGAGTGTTATTTTCCTTTACACTGGAAGGATGCTCTTGTCTTGCCGCTTCCGAAAGTAAGCCAACCCATAGAACTCTATCAACTTAGATCCATTAATATTTTGCCAGTACTTTCAAAAACTTTAGAAAGGATTATGGAAAATCAAATCAGAGAACACTTAAATAAAAATAAACTGCTACCTTGTAAACAGTCGGGATTTCGGCAGGGTTATAGTTGCGCTACAGCTCTTGCTGATATTGTAGATGACCTACTTCAAGCCAAAGATGCTAACAATATAAGTGTACTTATACTACTGGATTACTCTGAAGCCTTTGACATGTTAAATCACCGAATTTTGTTATCAATCACTCATTATTTGGGATTTACAGATAACGCCACAACATTGATTAAATCATTTCTCAGTGACCGATACCAAAGAGTTCAAATTGGAGATGTAAAGTCACAAAGAATTAAAGTAACTCTTGGGAGTACCTCAGGGTAGCATCTTAGGACCATTGCTTTTCACTATCTATACTAGCAGCTTTCAGAACTCACTTCAATTTTGCAATTATCATTTTTATGCCGATGATACACAGATATATAAATCTTTTCCACCCGAGACTCTTAATGAAGCCTCTGAACTCATTAATCATGACCTTACGAAATTAGCTGAAATAACATCCGATCACCTTCTGAAATTAAATCCTACGAAATCCTCTGCTGTGCTCTTTTGTAAGGAGCAAATGCGACAGGAAATTTTGTCACAAGTAAATTTAAAAATTGGTGCGGACACATTACCGTTCAAAAATTCGGGAAAAAGTCTAGGGCTTATCATTGATACTAAACTTCGTTTTAAGGAACACATCATGTCAAAACTTAAAGTAGCTTACAGCTGTATAAAAATGATTTACGCTCACAGATGCTATCTTGATATTAGGTTAAAAAAAGAATTATGCAACTCCTTAGTACTCTCTTTATTTGATTTTTGTGATACAGTCTATGGTCCTTGTTTAGATGTTGTGGATAAGAACCGTATACAGAAAATCCAAATTCCTGTATACGTCTAATATTTGGAATACGGCGCAGACTCAGAGTATCACATAAACTAAAAGAGCTTAATTTGCTAAATATGTACTATCGACGAAAACTACATCTTGCATGTTTTTTTTTCAAAATATTAAAATACAAGGTACCTTCCTACCTACACAATAAACTTAAATTTCGAACAGACGTCCATAACTTAAATATGCGGCGCAAACAGTAGAAACCATTCCGAGGCATCGAAAAGAAATCTTTAAACGCTCCTTCTCATACAACATGGCTAAATCTACCAATGAATTACTCTCATATAACCTACTGGATGTTTCTGTTGCCCCAAACACGTTCAAACATAAATATAAAAGCTTCTTGTTTATGCAACAACTATAATTATACAAGGTTTTTAATTCAATACTACATTATATTATTTTGTATTTTTTTTTGTAATTTGTTAATTTAAAACTTATATTTAGGATTATATATCATTTTGTCTTACTAGTGGGTTTTAGTGGAAGAACAGACTTCTAAGTCCTTGTGGCTTTGGAGAACTGAACTAATTACCCATTACTCAGTAACTATTTGTAAACACAAAAATTTAAGTATCTGTATAGATTTCTTTTTCTGAGTAATAAACGTATTTATTATTATTATTATTATTATTATTATTATTATTATTATTATTTTTATTATTATATTTTGAAAACTAATGGAATTATCAGAGAAAGGTGCGTTGTGTTTAACTAAAAATTTTAAATCGTTTTAGAAACAATTTGAAATGATAAATATCTTTTAAATGATTAGGACATGAAAATTCTTATAAATAAGTGAGATATAAAGATTTTTAATATTTCATCATTTCTCAAAATCGTGATAATAAGAAAAATTGAGGTATCGATATTTTAAAAATTAAACAAGATATCAGAAAACAGTTTTCTGTGTTTGATTAGAAATTTTGTACTTTATCAAAAGCGATTTGAAATTTTAAAAAATTCTTAAAAATAAGTAAGATTAAAGATTTTTGATATTTCATCATTTCTTAAAAATCATGATATTAAGAAAAATTGAGATATCGATATATTAAAAACTAAAAGGGGTATTGAAAAATGGTTTCTTTGTGTTTAATTAGAAATTCTTTTAGAAGCAATTTTAAAATTAAAAAAAATCCTATAAATAAGTGAGATATAAAGATTTATAATTTCTTATCATTTCTCAAAAATCGCGATATCAAGAAAATTTGGATATAGATATTTTGAAAAGTAAAAAAGGTATAGAAGAACTATATTTGTGTTTAATTATAAATTTTGAACTCTTTTAAAAGCAATTTGAAATTTTACAAAAAAATCATATGAATTAGTGGATATGAAGATTTTTGCTATTTCATCATTTCTCAAAAATCGTATATTACGAAAAATTGAGATATTGATAAATTGAAAACTAATGAAAGTGACAAAGATAAGAAATGCTTCTTATGTTAAATTAAAATTTTTAAATACTTTAAGAAGCAATTTGAAGTTTTAAAAAATTCTTATAAATAAGTAGGATATATCAAATCAACCCCAAAAACAACCACTTGAGTTTTGTAAAATCCCGTCTTAATGAGCATTAAAGAACCCACATGCAAAATGTAACATTCCTAGCACTTGTAGTTTCTGAGATTTTGTGATGAGTTACTTTTCGCTTTTATACAGGGTGTCCCATTATATTCTGACTGTTTTTAAAAGCTTATATCTTCAAAACTGTTGTAGATAATAAGATGCGGTTTTCAAAGTTAGGTTTAAAATTACCGTAAGTTTTGTTGTGACACATTTATATAAATGGCCTACTTCCGGTTTACCCGCTAGAAAAGTGGCGTATTTTCGGAAAACAGTAGATGTAATTTTTTAAATGGGAGAACCTGTATATTTAGCAATTTTCTAAAAGACGCACATTTTTGCTTTATAACAATACCTTAAAGTTTAAAATCGGTGCACAGAAAGGGAAGTTAAAATTAAAAAATTACATCTAGGGTCAAGTGGTGTAAAAGTGAGACAGTCGAAAAAATGGTCAAAAAATGAGACACCCTTCAAACTTTGAGAAAAGTGTACAGTTATTTTTTGTTTTAATTTTCTGTTCATCCTCAGTCCTCATATTACATTGTAACATAATATAAACCTTTATTAACTCTGTCGATAACATTTTACAACACAATAAAGTAGATCATCCATAATATAGCTTTTAAACTTTTAAATTCCTGGCGCTTAAATTTCTTGTTAAATGTCAACAAAACTTCGCACGGAGACGGGACCGGTCGGAAAATGCTCGCAAATGTCTAAAGATATCAACTATCACACTAACTAAGCTGTCATCAGTATAGCAATGACCATTGAACGGTGAGTTTCTTCGCTGGGGTAAAAAAGAGACACAGTTTGAGGTAAATATGAAACAGTAAATGGGTAAAAAAAAGACACAGTTTTTATGTGAAATTTTGTTTCAGCATCATGCCTCGTGTATATCAGAAGAAAGCAAAATCATACAGTGAGCAAGATCTTAAGATGACACTGTCGTGTATTCAAGAAAGGAAGCTAAGATTAAGACAAGCCGCGAAAAACTTTAAAATAAATAAATCATTACTAAGCAGACGCTTAAATAATAAACCATTTGGTAAGCAGGGACGAAAAACTAGTCTGCCTCCCGAAGTTAAAAGAGATCTTACTGAAAAAATTCACGTTATGGCCAAATGGGGATTTGCAATAACAAAAAAGGAAGTTTAATCAGCAGTTCAAAGTTATGTTGTGGAAAATTCTTTAACCACACAGTTTAAGAACGGTAAGCCAGGAGATGATTGGTTTCGATCTTTTTGCCTACGAAATCGGTTAAGTAAAAAAAAAATGGAGCAGCTTGAGTTAAGCAGACGAGTAGCAACAAGTGATCCATTCATAATTTATGGATTTTATGACCGTTTACAAGAAGTTATGGTTGATTTGAATTTACAAGACAAGCCGGGAAATATATGGAATTTAGATGAGAGCAGTTTTTGTTGGGATCCCAGTAGAATCAAGGGGGTTGCTATGAAAGGCCAAAAAGTACACAGGAATATATCGGAGTCCGGTAAGGAAAATACGACAGTAATGGCTTGCGTTTCTGCTGCAGGACAATTGTTACCACCGTTAATAATATTTCAGGGTGCAAATCTGTGGACAACTTGGAAAGCAACTAAAGATATTCCTGGCACAATGTACGCATGTTCTGAGAAGGGCTGGATGACAACTATAATATTTCAAGAATGGTTTGCTAAGTTTTGTACATTGGTTAAAGAAAGACCTCTACTTATAATAATGGATGGTCACGTAACACATTTGGACAAAACCACAATTGAAAATGCAATTAAAAATGAAATAACCTTATTAAAAATTCCAGCTCACACCACAGATTTGCTCCAATCCCTGGATAAGTGTTGCTTCGCGCCTTTAAAACTCAAATGGAATGAAAGGCTAATAGAATGGCAGCGTCAAAACCAAAGAAAATTATCGAAAAGTGAGTTTTTAGATTTATTGTGTGCAATTTGGGCGGAAGGTTTATCATCAGACACCATTGTAAATTCATTTGTGGCTACTGGTATATACCCTTGTGACCGATTAAAATACCCAACGTCCCGTTTGGATCCAACAAAACTAATTAGGTATGAATCTCTAAAAATTAAAAATAAAATAGAGGAAGAGATATTTGAACATGTAGAAAAGGTAACCGACCCAATTGATATTCATGATCCTTTGTCGGTAGCCTTACCTTCGTCACAGGATCTGCCAACAGATTCAACATTGCAGGATATAACAGCACCTTCAACATCACTTCATAACATATCGGCATCTACTTCAATATCATTTGAAACAATTTTACTGGAAAAAATAGGAAGATCGACTCCTCAGCCAAACCTTCGAAGAAAAATTGATAGCAATGCTAAAGTACTTACCAGTAAAGAATATTTAGATATGATCCATGAAAAAGAAAAATCAACAGAATAACTTTTAAAAAACAAAAATGTTAAAAAAATTAGAAAGCGTGAAAAAAATGAGTCAAGTGAAAGCGAAGAGCAAGAAGTAATTTGTCAAGATGAAAGTGATGTAGAAAACTTAAATATGGAAGACTTAGTTGAAAAAGAGGGTTATGATTCTGGATGTGAAAACAAAGCTATCACCATAAATGATTATGTTCTTGTGAAATTTGCTACGAAAAAAAAGGTGGTGGATTATGTAGCCAATGTTCTTGCTGTAAAAAATGGTTCCGAGTTTCAAGTTTCATATTTAAGACGTAAGGGTAACAAGTTTGGTTATCCTGACAATCCCGAGATATATGATGTGCTGCAGGATGACATTATAATGAAGCTATCTGCCCCAAGTACTTGTGGAGGAACAGCACGTGCAAGTGAACAATTCGTGTTTAATATAGATTTTGATACTTATTCTGTTATGTAAGTGTTGGCGCATTATTATTTAAATTTGTTTTTCTGTTCCATTTTATTTTCTAAATTTTAAGTTTTACATAATTTCGAGCAACTAGCACACCTAATATTTAGTTTTTGTACGAATTTATTGTTTTGTTTCGAGTTAATATAGGTAATTAAAAAAAATTACTTATATTTCAGTGTTTTATTTTTACCCCCTTATATCTCCTTTATCCCCAGATATCATATAAAAACTGAAACTACTGTTTTCGCTTGGTTTCTAATGCCCCTTGTGGGTGGAAATCCGTTCACAATTGACCTCAAAATTATAAAAATAACTATTTTGTTTCAAACCTCTAGGACTAATAGATTTTTTTCACGCCCCCAAAACCCCCCTTGTGGGTGGAATTTTTGTAAAATCCGTTCACAATTGACCTCAAAATTATAAAAATAACTATTTCGCAAAGTTTTAAACCTGTAGGACTTATAGAAATTAATTTTTTTACGCCCCCGCAACCCCCCTTCTAGGTGGAATTTCCTAAAATACGTTTACAATTGACCTCAAAATTATAAAAATAACTATTTTGCAAAGTTTAAAATCTGTAGGACTTATAGATTTTAAGTTTTAATCTTTTTTTATTTTTCACGCCCCCGCAACCCTCCTTGTGGGTGTAATTGTCTAAAATCCGTTCTTAGCTGATCTCTAATTTCCCTAAGGGATATTCCTACCAAGTTTCAAGTCGATCGGCCTTATAGTTCCATAGATATCGTGATGACTGACTATATACATTTTATATATATCCCCCGCAACACCCCTTGTGTGTGGAATTTCCTAAAATCTGTTCTCAGCTCACCTCTACCTTCCCTAAGGAATATTCCTACCAAGTTTCAAGTCGATCGGCCTTATAGTTCCAGAGATATCGTGATGACTGACTATATACATTTTATATATATTTCCCGCAACCCCCCTTGCGGGTGGAATTTCCTGAAATCCGTTCTTAGCTGACCTCTACCTTCCCTAAGGAATATTCCTACCAAGTTTCAAGTCGATCGGCCTTATAGTTTTAGAGATTACGTGATGACTGACTATATACATTTTATATATATCCCCCGCAACCCCTTGTAAGTGGAATTTCCTGAAATCCGTTCTAACCTAACCTTTATCTTTCCTAAGAAATATTCCTACCAAGTTTCAAGTCGATCGGGCTTATAGTTCCAGAGATATGGTGATGACTGACTAAATACATTTTATATAAATCCCCCGCAACCCCCTTGTGGGTGGAATTTCGTGAAATCCGTTCTTAGCTGACCTCTACCTTCCCTAAGCAATATTCCTACCTAGTTTCAAGTCGATCGGCCTTATAGTTCCAGCGATATCGTGATGACTGACCATATACATTTTATATATTGAAACACGTATGGGGGCTTTTTACACAATTTATTTACAAAATTGTTAAGATACACTGAACTCTGCTGGATAACGTCTAACTACTTGACAATACAATGAACTCTTCTGAACACTTGACTCGAACTGACGTTAACTGTCCGTGCATCCCCTTATATACAACATTATTTAATCTAGTTAGTGTGTTTAGAAGTTTCTAGAATTTTCTAGAAACATTATTTAAAATGGTCAGTTGATTTTTTTTACAAACTTCTAAAAATCAACTGTCAACAACAATCTTTTAAATTAAGGTCCCTTCCTTTACGGTTATCCCGTTACACTGCCCCCTCCTTAGATTCATTCCTCCTGGAATGTTATTTCTTACATCGGAATCCCGCACACTCCTTGAGCCAGCCAAACCATCTTCTTGGAGTTGCTGCGCATCTCCACTGTGGTTTCCCTGGTAAGGCGCCAAACGATCGTGGTGGACCACGACGGGTTTCCCTCTGGGAATTTTCACGATCCGATAAATGACATCGTTAATCTTCTTCTTGATGGTGTAAGGACCTTCCCAGTTCTTTTGTAATTTGGGACAAATACCTCGACGCCGTCGGGGGTTATAGAGCCAAACTAAATCTCCAACTTGGTAACTCTTTTCCATTGTCCGTGTGTCATAGTACCTCTTCATCCGATCACTAGATAATTGTAGTTTTCCACGCACCAGGTTGTGTATATTTTCCATTCGATTCTAAAGGTCGGTGACATATTGTTCACGTGCCATTTCTTCACCAGGTTTACAACCAAACACCAAGTCACATGGTAGCCTCATTTCTCTACCGAACAGGACCTTCGCAGGCGTTTGGCCAGTTGATTCGTTGATGGCCGATCGAATTGCCATTAGAAATAGTGGAATATGTCGATCCCAATCCTTCTGACAATCTGACACCACTTTTGACAGATAATTGGTTAATGTCCGGTTCATTCGTTCCACCATTCCATCAGACTGAGGGTGCATCGCTGTGGTTCTCGTTTTGTGGATGCCTAATCTTTGGCAAACTTCTTGAAACAGCTTGCTCTCAAAATTTCTTCCTTGGTCTGAATGTAATTCTAGTGGTACCCCAAATCGGCTTACGAATTCTTCAACCAATATATCTGCTAAAGTGGTAGCTTCCTGATTGGGAACTGCATATGCTTCAACCCATTTAGTGAAGTAGTCCATTACAACAAAGATGTACTTGTTTCCTACATCGGTCGGTGGAAGTGGCCCCAATACATCTACTGCGATTCTTTCAAAAGGACTTCCAACCAGGTATTGCTGCATTTCCGCCTTCGGTTTTCGGTGCGGACCGTTACTGGCAGCACATGTAGTGCATTTACGACACCAATCTTTAACATCATTAGTGCAATTTACCCAGTAAAATCTATCTCGGATCTTTTGCAGCGTTTTCGTGATACCCAGATGTCCTCCAGAACTATCATTATGCATCTGTTTTAAAATTTCCGGTACAGCATTTCTTGGGACCACTATTTGTTTCCTTGTTTCGGTGCCCTCGGAATTTTCTACAAGTCTTTTAACGAGCCCTCCGTCCAAAATTAAAGAGTTCCATTGGGACCAGTATGCTTTTAAAGCAGGAGAGGATGAGGATATCTCTCTCCACAACGGACGACGGTCCATTCTCTTCCACTCTTTAATCTTTCTCAGAACGGGATCGTTTTCTTGTTGCTCCTCCAGCATAGAGCTCTCGTCTTCTGGCACAACCTTAACTAAGGCAAGTTTTTCCACGTTCTGCTCCAGTGTCTACCAGCATGCTAAAGTTCTTCCCATCAATGAGGCCATCTACATATAAGCTATCCACGTGATGTCGCAGAGTTGCCAATTTTATGGTGTGAGGGGCTTCGGGAATGTTTGGGGTCGATTTCGCCCTCCAGGAGTCGACCCGTTCTAGTTTTCCTGCTGCTGGGGTACTTCAGCAGAAGATTTTTCTTTTTGGGGGCAAGTATTTCTTATATGGCCTAGTTCTCCGCAGTTCCAGCATCTCACTGGGCGCCTTCTTTTTGGAGATAACTTCATTAATCTCTCTACTACCGCTTCAACGTCGCTAACGGAATGAACGGCATGGTCGTAGTTACCAGTGATTTCCCTTAGTCGAGCAACTCCACGTGAGGCCTCCGTCGCCGCCTCAAACTCCAGGGCAATGGTCAAGGCGTCCACAAGAGTCTTCGGCCGCGCCAACCGTACAGCGCGCTGCAACTCGACGTCTCGAAGACCATCGGTAAAGGTTTGGACTGCTGGGCACTCCAGGAAATCCTCCGCTGCATTTGAATACGCAAATCGAACCATTCTTGCTACATCCGCTTCAAATTCCTGGATAGTTTCTCCATTTTTCTGTTTTCGGCTCTTTAACTGCATTCGGTACACCGGTTGTAGATGAGTTTGACCATAACGCATCTCTAGACGATTCACCAATAACTCGAAGTTGTCAGCTTCATCCGGTGTCAATGATTGCAAGACGTCTAAAGCTTCGCCTCGCAGAGCTACGGTTAGGGACAATGCCTTCTCCTGGGATGACCATCCATTGGCTCTGGCCGCTGCGTCGAATTGTTTCAGGTAATTTGGCCAGGAAGTCTTCCCGTCGAAGGTCGGGGGTTTCATCGTCGTTCGTACATGGGTCGTCTCCTCGCTTCTTTGTCGTTCGACGTCTGCGTGGCAGGTTTCCATCCTTCTTGCATCTCCGTCGCCGTGGTGGATGGTTTGGTTTCGGCGGCTAGCTTCCTGTTCTTGTTGAAGCTTCCTTATCTCGGACTGCATTTGCTGGCTGATCTCTTCTCGGATGTTGGCCACTTGCTGGTTCAAGTTGTCCACTTGCTGATTCAAGTTGGCCACTTGCTGGTTTTGCTCGTCTCGCAAGTTGGACACTTGCTGATTTTGTTCGTCTCGCAAGCTGGACACTTGCTGATTTTGTTCGTCACGAAGAGTGTACATTTCGGAGCGCAAATGCGATATTTGCTGGGAGAAGGAACTGGATAACTCTTCTGGTAGGGTAGACATCCGTTGTGACAGCTGGGACATATCTTCGCGCTGGCTCTTCATCTGACTGGAAAGCTCCTCTTGCTGGCTCTTCATCTGACTGGATAGCTCCTCTTGCTGGCTCGTCATTCGTCCTGATAGCTCCTCTTTCAGCTGGGACATGTCTTCACGCTGTTCTTCTTGCAGCCGGGAAAGTTGTTGAGCTTGTTCTTCTTGCAGCCGGGAAAGTTGTTGAGTTTGTTCTTCTTGCAACCGGGAAAGTTGTTGAGTTAGTTCAGAATTTGCTTTTTGAATTGGGTCTTCGAACTCCACAGCGTCAGGGTCCAAATTATTATTTACGTAGTACTCACGGAGCCTTCTCAACAATACGGATTTGCTTCCAGTAGTTTCCAACTCTAATTCTTCAAGCTCTCTTCTGAGCTCAGCCACCAATAGTTCATTTATCTTTTTTCCAGGCATTCTTGTATCTTCACCCCACACCTGACACCAATTTGAAACACGTATGGGGGCTTTTTACACAATTTATTTACAAAATTGTTAAGATACACTGAACTCTGCTGGATAACGTCTAACTACTTGACAATACAATGAACTCTTCTGAACACTTGACTCGAACTGACGTTAACTGTCCGTGCATCCCCTTATATACAACATTATTTAATCTAGTTAGTGTGTTTAGAAGTTTCTAGAATTTTCTAGAAACATTATTTAAAATGGTCAGTTGATTTTTTTTACAAACTTCTAAAAATCAACTGTCAACAACAATCTTTTAAATTAAGGTCCCTTCCTTTACGGTTATCCCGAATTTTGGTCTTCAACTTGGAAAACTACTTTTTAAAAACTATTTATTCACAAAAATAACTAAAACTAATGATTACAATGTCGTACTTCTATGTTACAGACAACTTCAGTAATGCTAATGATTTACATTTTCGGTTCTTTTATACAAAATATATTAATTTGGAATATTTGAAATAGTAATTATAATCTAATATAAATGTTACGATAATTAAAAGGAAAAATACGTGAGGGGAATTTTGTATATTATAACTCCTCCCTTCGCAGATCAGAAAATAGGGGCTCTTCTATTTTCTGGGTGGCTTCTATTTCCTGGGTGGCTTTTTCCTCTCTTCTTCTTCTTCTTCTTGGATGATATTTCTTTATATACAAGTATACTATGATGATTGAAAGTATGGCAAGTATAACCAGTGAGGTTGTCATATTAATCCATGTATGTCCTGAAGGAGTAACTTCTAGATCTCTTGTTTTTAGAAGTTCGCCTAATGATTTTACTTTATTAATTTCGTCCATGTCGAGTTGTTTAAGATGGATTGTTTCTTGTTCTTCATCTTTTTCTGGCTGGTTGATTTCTATCTGGGGTAGTTGAAACACAAATTGTTCATGGCTAGTTTTTTCGGATTGAAAGGTTTTTCCGTTAACTGAGATTTTACATTTTCCTATCGATATGGTACATGGCTTAGATACTTCATATATTCCATCGGTATCGCAGGATGTTTTGATTGTCGTCTTATTTGCTGGTATTATTAGGATCGTTTTCGAATTTATTTGTGATGTTGTTGTCTCGGAGAAGTGCAATTTTGTTTGTGGACATGAGTTTCTTCCCGTCTTGATTAGGTCTGCTAGGCAGGCTTGATGCTTATTTAGGTTGGTCTTAAGACAGAAATACCAATCTTCTATTTCTGGGCATATCTCTGAGGTGGTCCAGAATTCTTCGGTATTGAGCAACATATAGGGTTGTTCAGGAATGATGGTGTAATTTGATATAGGTATAGGATACAAATGAAATAGTTTATATTGGGAATTGATTAGAGGAACATGAATTTTAAATAAAATTATTTTATTATGAATGATTACTTGCGTGGACAATAAAGAGTAATAATTTAGTAATTGTTTTAATTTTGGTACTTGTATACTTCCATATATTTGCTCTAGTTTTTCAAGCATTGTTTCTATATAATTAGGTTCTATTATTGAACTATGCATAATGTTTATTCTTGCAAAAGAAATTGCAGTTTCTAAATTATTCAATATGTGTTCAATTGATTGTAATTGTATTAATAAATTATCTATAATATTGGAAAATGAGAAAGAATGTTCTAAGTCTATAAGTGAACTGATTTCTTTTGATAAATTCTTAACTTGAATTTCTAAAGTTATTTGATTTTCATTTAGTTTGTCGAAGTTATTACTATATGTTTCCGAAAGTTGCTGTATGAGACTTTGTTGGGTTTTTAAGTCTTCGTACAGGGTCTGTTCATTTGCATGTAATTTCATTAAGTATTGTTCTATATATTCTCCGTCATCTGAATCTAAGTTACCAAAAAGCCATTTTTGCATTTTTCCTATAAAGTTCATCAAAGCTCTTTTTACTCGTTTGTTTTCTGAGAAAGAATTTAATTTCCTAGAAATGATGTCAGTAATTGTTTGTGCATTTTTAAGTTTTTGTTTCAAAAAGGTTGAAAAGTGGTTAGTTGTCTTTGAGTCATAAAGTGTAGTTTCTAATTTTGTCAATGCATTTTTAATTTGAGAAAGTGAGTCTTCTGGGTACGTTAAGTTAATGTGATAGAGAAAAGTATGTCTTGAGGTAATTACGTGTGCTCGTCCAATGTATACAGGTAACAGGGGGTTGTTAATTTCGTTTATGTCTAGTGCTTCTAGTGCCTTTAGAACGAAGAGTGTAGCGATGACGTATTGGTTCATCTCTTCTTCCTAAAATGTGACGTTGTGGTTTTAATAAGTTTTTATGGTAAGTTTTAGATTTTGATTTAATTTTTATATCATTGACTACAGTGGGGTCTTCTAACTTATCGTAGCGATTTGTTCTTTTCTTTTCTGAGGCATTTTTATTCTTAATTTTGTATAAAGGTTGTTTAGTGTCTATCTCTACGGTTGGTTTCCTATTTTCGTTAATCTTGTCAAGAGTATTCTTTTGTTTTGTTTCTAATTTTTGTTTTATAAGATCATTTAAAGTTCGCAGGTTTTGGGTGTGGTCTTGTATGTATTGTGTGATTTTTGTTTTGTCGTCTATTTCGAAAGGGTTTCGGTAATCAAGTCTTCCACGGATAATTTGAAATGGGGTATAACCAGTAGCAGAGTGTATCGAATTATTATAGGATAGTAAAGCTAAATTCATTAGTGATTCGATTGGTTCTTGAGGTTTCGAATTTTTTAGGGTGAGAATTATTTCGCTTAAAGTTGAATGAAATCTTTCAACGGGGCTATTGCTATTAGGGTTGTAAGGGGTTGTGTAGTGAATTTCTATATGGTGAGTTTTGCATAAGCCTTGTACTACTTCATTTTTCCACTCTGTGCCGTTGTCAGTTGTTATTCGTCTAGGAAGTCCAAAGTGACTAAAGTATTGTATAAGTTTATTTGCCACTTCTACTGAATTGGGGGTTTTTAGAGGGTAGGCCTGACCAAATTTAGAAAAGCTGTCTATAATTGTGATAAAATATTGCCCGTGTGTTTTGTACGTGTCTGTATAAATGTGATCAAAGGATTCACATCCTATAGGTGTTGGTTTGAATATTAGTTTTGTGGGGTGTCTTTCATATTTTGTCACTTGACATATCTCACATGAATTCACGTAGTCTCTAACGTCTTGTTCTAATCTGGGCCAATAGAATATTCGCTTGATGGCGTTTATATTTTCCTGTATGCCTCTATGACTAGTTTTTGTTTCGTGATAAAGTTTTAGTTTTTCTTTTTGTTCGTCTTCGTCTGTAACGTCGGTGAGAATCGTGTTTGTTTTAAATAAAGTAAATGCATTATTTTTAAAATAATTTTGGAAAATTCTAATGAAAATTGTTTCTAAAGATTTGTCTTTGAAGAGGAAACAATAGGTTTGTTTAGGGACAAGATATTCTCTAATAAAGTCTATGATAATAGATTCATTATCCGATTTGGGAATGGATAGTTGTATTCGGTTTTTCTCGAAGATTTTTTCTCTAATTACCTTTCGATGATTATTTTCTGTATTTGTGTGACTTGAAATAATAATTTGATTTTTGAAAGTATTAATAGATTTATTCGTTTGAGGAATACCTATGATCGGATTTTCGTGACTAGAGTGTACAGTTTCATTGTCGGTGTCTGGGAAATTGTCATTGTTTGGAAGTTGAATGTTTTCTGGGATAATTTCATCTTCTGGTGTTTTGTTGTCGGTTTTAATTTGTTCTTCTTCAGGTGGTGTAGAATCCTTTCCTGCTTTTATAAGTTTATTGCTGTTAATTATTATTTTAGGTTTTTGGTTTTGTGGGGATTTCTCCAGATTTATTTGTATTGAATCCAGAAGGGATTCGATTTCGTTATAGTCAAAATCTGTTAATTTGTCTAGATCTTCAGGGTTTGCGACTAATGATAGGTTGTCTATGTCTACGTCTTCGAATTCGATTGGATTAATTTCCACTCGAGAAAGTGCATCTGCGTTTGTGTTTGCCTTTCCTTTTTTATAGACGATTTCGTAATCATATTCTTCCAATTTCAGTCTCCAACGGACTAATTTGGAATTTGGCTCTTTAAGTGAAAATAGCCATTGTAGTGGTTTGTGATCACTTATAATTTTGAATTTTACGCCAAAAAGGTAAGGTCGAAAGTATTTTGTTGCCCAAACGATTGCTAGGAGCTCTTTTTCGATTGTGCTGTAGTTAGTTTCAGCAGGGTTTAATGTTCGGGATGCATATGCAATTGGGAGATCAGATCCGATAGGTCCTTGAGACAAAACGGCTCCGATTGCATAATTTGAAGCGTCGGTTGTTAAATTAAACTGTTTCGAAAAGTCAGGATATTGTAAGATGGGGTCATTCATTAATATTTTCTTACAAGTATTGAAAGCATTAACGAATTCTGGAGTGTGTTCTACCTTTTGATTTTTCTTTAGGCAGTTTGTTAGTGGTTTGGTTAGTTTAGCAAAGTTTTTTATGAACTTTCGGTAATAACCAACTAAACCAAGGAACGATTTTATTTCCTTAGGATTCTTGGGAATAGGGAATTTTTCAATTGCCGCTATTTTTCTCGGATTTGGTTTAATACCTTCCGGTGTAATTACGTGTCCTAGGAATTCGACTGAGTCTTTTAGGAATTCGGACTTATCTAATTGAATTTTTAGTTGTGCTTCTTTTAATCTGTCGAAAACTTGTTTTAGGTTATTGATATGTTCCTGAAGGGAAGTTGAAAATATTATTATGTCATCCATATAGACTAAACATACTTTACCAATTAAACCTTTTAGAATATTGTCCATAGCTCGTGAAAAAGTAGCAGGAGCATTTTTTAGTCCAAACGGCATTCTAAGATACTCGTAATGTCCGTTTTCAACGTTAAATGCTGTTTTAGCGATGGAGTCTGGATGCATTTCGATTTGGTGGAATCCTGAGGCTAAGTCGAGGGTTGTGAAATACTGGCATCTTCCCAGTTTATCTAGGATATCCGTAATGTTCGGTAATGGGTACCTATCATCCACGGTTTTTTCATTAATTTTCCTATAGTCCACCACTATTCTCCACTTCTTTTTTCCGCTGGCGTCCACTTTCTTTGGTACGATCCAGATGGGGGAACTCCAGGGTGATTGTGACGGTCGAATAATGCCATCTTCCAGCATTTTTGAAATTTGCTTCTGGACTTCTTCCTTATGGATAAAGGGGTATCTATATGACTTAGTGTGTACGGGTACTTCATCTGTGGTTTTAATTTGGTGTTTAATTTTATTGGTAAAGGATAATTTTTGGTCTGGTCTATGTAGAATATCCTTATATTTAATTAGGAGGTTTTTTATGGCTGTTTTTTCTTCGGGGTTCAAATGATTTGTTCTAAATAGGGAAAAGTCAAAGTCATTGTTTTGTTGGTCTATTTGTTTTGGTAATACTTCTTCTATATTAAAGCATTCAAATTCGTCATTTTGATATTTATTAGCGAATGGATTTAAAAAGTTTTCATCTATTTGCAAAAGTACAGTTTTAGACGTAGGGTTGGAAAATTCTAATATTGTTGAATTATTTTTAATTTCTAAAATTGAACTGGGTATCGTAATGGTATTATTTGATATTGCGGGGATGATAATCTCACTATCTGGTAAACTAGTATTTATTTTTTTTATAGTTGACGTATATGGAGGAATTTCGATTTTTTGGATGTTGAACTGCTTTCTATAGAGTAAGGGTATTTTTATGTTAGTGTTGTAAAGAATTTTATTTTCTAAATCTATATTTAATTTGAATCTACGAAGATCTCGTATGCCTATTATTCCATCGAAATAGTCATGGAAATTGTATAAAATAAATTCTAAATTTCCTTTAAGGGGTTTAAATTCATCAAAAAGGGGTATGTCGGCTTTAGAATCCGCGTTGCTATTGCCATTGCAAGTGACAATAGGGGTGTTATAATGAAAAATTTTATTTGGAAAATATTTTTCTGCAACAAAGGGACGAAGTAAGGAAGGATGACAACCAGTGTCGATAAGTAATTTGAGGGGTGGATTTGAAATTTGAATATAAGGCAAGGAATTGGGTAAAAAATTATTAAGATCTACTTTTCGTTTATTTGAGGATCGAGTATTTGAAAATTTTGTTGTTGGGCTAATTCTTGGTTTAATTCGACAGGATGTTGTTCGAATTCTTCAGGCGTATATTCGTCGTAATAATTAGTGTCATTAGTTGGGTAATGGTCATTATATTGATGATCGGAATAATTTGGCTGATCATCGGAATAGTTTGGCTGATTATCGGAAAAATTTTGTAAATAATTATTATTTTCGGTTTCTACATTTGTCAGTTCTTCAAAGGAAAATGGTAATTTTGCATTATTGGAATACTGATTTTGAAAATGATTTTGAGGTCTTTTGTAATTTTGGGAAAAATTTTTATTTGAGGGTAATCTACTGGTTGTAGACATTGGTTCTGGTTTTCCTGTAGGTTTGTAGGAATTTTTGGGTGAGAAGACATTAGTTGGTTTTCCAAAAACTTGTTCGTTAGTGAAAAATTTCTGTGGAACTGGTCTAGTCTGAATATTTATGGGCTGACTAGGAAATGTGTTTGTTTGGACATTGGGGAAGTTTGACGATTGATTTTGATAAGTGGGGTGTTGTTGATGTCCTCTTGGTGGATAGTGTGGGGTTCTGAATGAATTAATATGTTGCTGGGGTCTTGAAAAATAGTTGGGCTGAATGGGTTTATTATTTTGGAAATTATATTTTTGAGAGGGTTTAGGATTGGGCTGATTGAAATGTTTTAAGTTGACTTGTTGTTCTAGAAGAGAATGATTAATAACTAAGGATGTAGCTTCTTCTATTGTTCTTGGATTTTTAAGTAAAAGAAGGGTTCGTAACTCAGAATGGGAGTTCGATATTAATACGGTTATAGCTGTTATTTCATTTTGATTTATTAACACTAATTTTGTAGGTTGGTCGATTGTGGGGTCAGAATTAATTTTTAAATTAAGTCTCATTTTAACTAATTTTAATCTTTCTAAAAAGTCTGGCATTGATTCATTTTTAAATCTATTTAAATATATAAATTGTTGTTGCAATACGTGTCTATCTACCTTGTCGCCAAATTTTTCGCGGAGGGCAGTTTTTACTTGCGGCCACGTAGCTAAATCAGGGCGGCATAACAAAAAGTCTCCGGCCTCATCAACAATTTTGGAACATATAGCAGCAAAGACAAATTCGCTTAGACTATTGTCCGTTGTATTTCCATATCTATTAAAAAATTTATCAGTCGCATTTATGAACGACTCTAAATGTTCACTACGCCCGGAAAAGTTACGGAGGGTGTGTGCAATTTCTTTGGCTGCTGCAATTGTTGCCATTTCGGAATTAATATTTAAATTATTTAAAGTGTTAGTTAATTGATCTACGTTCATAGAAATTTTATGCCAAGAATATACTTTTGCTTTTGTTGCAAGTAACAACGCAAAAGAATCAAAACTTGAAACGTATACAAAAATAAAATAAAAAAAATAAAAATAGAGTATTTATATGGTTTTTTAGGAAAATTCGTTTTCTATTCAAAGAAAAAATTATACCTTTATACCAAAATTAAAAATATCATAAAATAAAAGAAATAAAGATTTTTCTCAACTATGAATTTAAAATTCACTTGGGAAAAAGGGAAAAAATGGGAAAAACGAAGGAAATATGTGCTCAACACTTACTATTACTTGTTCAGAGATCCTATTTCTTCGTGTTTCCTGTGGTTCTTCTACGTCCAGGTAAATTGGTTGAAACCAAAGGTGAAAACAGTTTTTCTTCTCAATTTCCACTCCTGGATCCTACTGTGACTGCGCCAATTTTGGTCTTCAACTTGGAAAACTACTTTTTAAAAACTATTTATTCACAAAAATAACTAAAACTAATGATTACAATGTCGTACTTCTATGTTACAGACAACTTCAGTAATGCTAATGATTTACATTTTCGGTTCTTTTATACAAAATATATTAATTTGGAATATTTGAAATAGTAATTATAATCTAATATAAATGTTACGATAATTAAAAGGAAAAATACGTGAGGGGAATTTTGTATATTATAACTCCCGTTACACTATATATCCCCCGCAACCCCCCTTGTGGGTGGAATTTCCTGAAATCCGTTCTTAGCTGACCTCTAACTTCCGTAAGGAATATTCCTACCAAGTTTCAAGTCGATCGGCCTTATAGTTTTAGAGATATCGTGATGTGATGACTGACTATATACATTTTATATATATCCCCCGCAACCCTCCTTGCGGGTGGAATTTCCTAAAATCCGTTCTTAGCTGACCTCTATCTTTCCTAAGAACTATTCCTACCAAGTTTCAAGTCGATCGGCCTTACAGTTTCAGAGATATCGTGATGACTGACTATATACATTTTATATATATCCCCCGCAACCCCCCTTGTGGGTGGAATTTCCTGAAATCCGTTCTTAGCTAACCTCTATCTTTCCTAAGAAATATTCCTACCAAGTTTTAAGTCGATCGGCCTTATAGTTTCAGAGATATCGTGATGATTGACTATATACATTTTATATATATCCCCCGCAACCCCCTGTGGGTGGAATTTCCTGAAATTCGTTCTTAGCTGACCTCTACCTTTCCTAAGGAATATTGCTACCAAGTTTCAAGTCGATCGGTCTTATAGTTCCAGAGATATCGTGATGACTGACTATATACATTTTATATATATCCCCCGCAACCCCCCTTGTGGGTGGAATTTCCTGAAATCCGTTCTTAGCTGACCTCTAACTTCCCTAAGGAATATTCCTACCAAGTTTCAAGTCGATCGGCCTTATAGTTTTAGAGTGATGACTTACTATATACATTTTATATATATCCCCCGCAACCCCCTGGGTGGAATTTCCTAAAATCCGTTCTTAGCTGACCTCTATCTTTCTTAAGAAATATTCCTACCAAGTTTCAAGTCGATCGGCCTTATAGTTCCAAAGATATCGTGATGACTGACTATATACATTTTATATATATCCCCCGCAACACCCCTTGTGTGTGAAATTTCCTAAAATCCGTTCTCAGCTCACCTCTACCTTCCCTAAGGTATATTCCTACCAAGTTTCAAGTCGATCGGCCTTATAGTTTCAGAGATATCGTGATGAGTGACTATATACATATATATATATATATATATATATATATATATATATATATATATATATATATATATATATATATATAAGTTAAAACTACCAAATTGATTAATTAAAAAAGTTTAATTTCTAAAATAATTCAACTTCAATCAACTTTTTCCTAATGGACGTCTAGCTGCGTTTGTTATGCTCGATCCTCTATTGCGCCGGGACGCTGACACCACATCCTGGACTCTTTGCCGCTGATAACAGTCCGTCGCGATCTTTCTCTGAAACTGGAAGTGGTCGAATTCTAGATTCTCTACCGAAAATATTACTGCGTAACGTTTTTCGCGATCGTTCCGCTCCGGCCTGTTTGGGAAACATTCAACAGGTTCCTGAGGAAAGCTTTACGAAATCAAGGTAGGTTAATAGATATGGCCAATCCTCATTCAAATTTGTGTGTATTTTAATTTATCAAAACGTTGGTATATTGTATTCTACGAGACTGATTTATATGTAGATATATTAGTTACGAGATTTATAAAATGTGGGAACAGCTTTACACAAAATGTTGTTTATTAAATAAATAAATAAATAAATAAATAAATATTAAAATAAATAAATAAATAAATAAATAAATAAATAAATAAATAAATAAATAAATAAATAAATAAATAAATAAATAAATAAATAAATAAATAAATAAATATATATATAAATAAATAAAAAGCTTAAAAAAAATGTACTAAAAATTAAATTTTGATCAAACATGTATTAAAGTAACTTATAAACCACAAAAAACTGGAAATATAAAGAAGCGAAAACCATTAATTAATGAAAAATGCAAGAAAAAATTGGATAAGTGTTTAAGATATTTATTTTAATTTGAAGACTGTGATACATTTACAAGTTAAGGATTAGTCCTAAAAAAAAGGTTACCAAATCACATTAAAATTGGAGGGTTACTGCTTTAATTTCTGGATGTAGCAATACTAAAGCTATCATATGGTTGATAAGAAAATTTGTGCTGTTAACATAAAGTGACAAAATATAATCATACAGTGCTGCGCGATTAAACTATCTTTTTTAAATAAAAAATAAGTGAAAAAATGATGGATCTAAATCGTGAACAATGATTTTGTTATACTTTCGATTGAAAAAAGTGAAACTAAGTGCATTGATGATCTAAAAACTGCATTTGGTGATGACGCATCATCAAGAAGAACTGTGTTACGGTGATATCAAAAATTTAAATTTGGTCGGAGTAGCCTTAGTGATAACTTTCGTGGAGGTCGACCGGCAAGATCAAAAACAGTAGTAAATATTAATACTGTATGAGAAATGATTAAGGTAGATCGACATATAGGGAAATTGAGGCGTGTATGGGCATCGACATGAAACAAATAAATCAAATTCTACACTATCACTTATGTAAGAAAAAAATATGTTCGCGTTATATTCCACTCGATTTAACTTAAGAACGAAAACAAGCTGATGTCACATAGTGCAAAGAAACACTGCAACGATTCATATCAGAGCCATCAACAATTTGGGTGTTCCAAAATAAAGGAAAACGTGTTTCCAAAAAAATGATTGCCTGTTGTGTATCTAAATATGAACATGTACCTACTTTTTATTAGAAGGTCGTAGAAATGTAAATGCTGGGTAGTACATAACCATTTGGTTACCGACAGTTTCTTAACCATTTGTTAAACGACAATAAGGAACGCCGGATCATTCAGCATTGCGATAATGCAAATATGGCACAAAACCCGGAATTATTTGATCACTCAAAACGTGTAACTAAAGTATTTTACTCCGTACAGTCCTGACTTAATTTCAAATAAATTATTTACCTTTTTACAAATTTTGCATGTGGGTTCTTTTTAGGACATAGGTGCTCATTACGACGGGATTTTACAAAATTCAACACCTGAGAGGTTGTTTTTGTGGTTTATAGTTTGTATGAAACTTCGTTACTACAAGTGTAAGTAGTTTCAAATTTTGCAAGCGGGTTCTTTTTACGACGTAGGTGCTCACTAAGATGGTATTATATAATATTCAACCACTAAGTGTTTGTTTTTGGGGTTAAAATTTTCTTAATATCACGATTTTTGAAAAATGCTGAAATACCAAAAATCTTCAATCTCACTCATGTTTAAGAATTTTTTTAAATTTCAAATCGCGTTTGACTAATTACAAAATTTCTAATTAAATACAGAAAACCGTTTTCTGATATCTTTTTTAGTTTTTAAAATATCGATATATCAGTTATTCTTAATATCAGGATTTTGAGAAATGATGAAATATTAAAAATCTTCATATCTCACTCATTTATAAGATTTTTTATGTCCTAATCATTTAAAGAACTTTTTTAAATTCTAAATTGTTTCTTAAACGATTTAAAATTTTTAATTAAACACTAGGCTCCTTTCTCTGATAATTCCATTAGTTTTCAAAATATCGATATCCAAATTTTCTTGATTTCTCGATTTTTGAGAAATGATGAATAATAAAAATCTTCACATCTCACTAAAGCGTAGGATTTTTTTAAAATTTCAAATTGCTTTTGAAAGAATTTAAAATTTATAATTAAACACAAAAACTGTTTTTTTGATACCCATTTTAGTTTTCAAAATATTGATTTCCAAATTTTCTTGATATCACGATTTTTGATGAAATATTAAAAATCTTCATATGGTACTTATTTATAAAAAAAAAAAATCTAAAATTAATTTGCGTTAAACACCTTAATAGTAATGTATATCTTCATAACCACGCAGACGTAGTCGCGGGCAACAGCTAGTAACAAAATGTTGTAAATCATGTAGTAAAAAAAGTGAAATCATTATTTCTTATAAATTTTTAATTAATTTTTAATACTGCGAATTAGTGATAGTTTAAAATTGATTTTTTTCACACCAAGTACATAATAAAGAAGAAATATGAATACATTTACTTGTAAAGTGTTTCTAACTAAAAATATCTTTATCTACTCTACCTCATATTATGTATCAATTTTTAGTTCGTGAAAACTGTCATTATAGACAGCAGTGCGTGAAGGATTAAAAGTGTGCGTAAAGTAACAATGTATTTTAAATGGGATTTACTTTTTCGCACTGTTTTTGACACACCTTCATATAATCAAATATCCTTAGCATTCGCGTTGTCATGGTGTTGCTATGACAGCATTAAATTTCAACAAAAGTTATTCTGACAGTTTTGTACTTTAAATTTTCAAATTTGAATTTGTAATTATTTTTTATTTGTTTATCGTAGATAAAATATTGTATGAAACTGTGCGTGAAGTGCTTTTTTTTGCGCACTTACGCGTGCGTGCGCAAAAAGCATACTTCACGAACTGTTTCATAAATAAGTAACTATTCTGGGTTGTGTAACGATATTCGCGCTAATACGTATGATAGTACTGAAACCGCCATTTCACTACTATAAAAAAATAATAAGCTAAGATTACATAAGAAAATACCTTTTTGTACAACTGTCATTAAAAGTGACACTTTTAATGATAGCAAACAATGTTAAAAACGATTGTTTACATAGCAGCGTGTTAAAAATACTTTTAACACGTTGCCATGTAAACAAGTTTACTTTTAACACGGTTTAGTTTACTTTTAACACGGTTTAGTTTACTTTTAACACGGTTTGGTTTATTGTCATTGCAAATTCGCTCGTTTCATTATCAAAATAGGAAAGTTGTACAAAAAACATTGTATGGTATTTGTGTTAAAAGTGATTTTATTTTGTTCGTAAAATTGTTCAATTCGCTCCGCTCATTTCACAAACGTTTTCACTCACAAAATAAAACCTCACTTTTAACACTCATATCATAAATAACTATTAACTAAGTCAAACAAGGAATTTTTCCAAAAAATTAAAAACAAAACTAACTTTGTATATCAAATTTGGCTAGATCCTAAAAATAAAATAGATACTGTTAAAACAGGCCGTTTATATCTAGTATATCTAAACAAACAACATAAACTTTGCATTTTGATTGCTGTTGTTTATCTTTTATCAATATCTAAAATTAAATTTTAAAATATCTAAAATATGATTTTATCGTTTTTTATATATACTTGTTCTATTTATTCGCCCTCATTCTTCATATTTTCCAATAGACTTTCCGCCTATCTTGACATTTGATTTTCTTTGTAGTGGTATAGCACCCTCTAAAGAACACAAAAAGTTATTTACTTTTTGTCCTGGAATTAAATACTTGCTGTTCCTTAGAAAGCAAGCAGCCATTGAAGAAGTAATCCTGCAAATGATTAATTTTGTTTATTGCTGACTAAAGTTTTCATTAACGTTTTAAGCTTATTTAGGTATAAAGGAAATTATAAAGGATTATGAAATTAAAATTTATTTTTCTTGTTATTAAATAAAATATGCATTTTTAATTCATAACTTCTCTTTTAATTGTTGTTGAAAATATTTTATTTAAAACTAGCTGTACCCGCGACGTAGTTCGCGTGGCGTGTTGATTGTTATATAAAAACTTCTCCCCCGAATTGATTAAAGGGGTGGGGGAAGAAATTTTTATATACCAGATGTTAAGTTGAAAGAAGACAAATACATCTGTGAAAACCGCATTCGAATCGGATCAGTAGTTTTAATGTGATGCGTGTACAAACATACAGACAGACAGACAAAAAAATCTAACCACATTTTTGGGTTCTAATTATTTTTTTAAATATCTTTAATGGGCGGTCTCGAATTGGACGCTAACTACCTGTAGCTCCGAAGAGACACCCTTAAATTGGACGCTGCCGGAAGGATTATCTCCTTTAAGGATTAAGCTTATATTTGATAACAATTTTTCGGGAATTTCGATTCAGGTAAAGTATAAATTAAATATATTAAATTTTGCTATTTAAGGTAATGAAATTTGCATTTTGTTTTATTTTCTTTTTGTTCGTTGTGCCTGCTTGTTATAGTTATGGAAACTTTCAAAGTTATTAGTGAACGTGGAAAAGAAGTGCTAATTGTAGGGTCCGCCAAATTTACAAAAGACAAAGTGTTGAAGAGTGGTGAAACTTATTGGAGATGTGCCATACGTTCTTGTAAGGCGAAGATTTTCACGGTGGGGGCAGAAAATATAATTTCGCGTTGTGATTTACAACATAATCACGTTAAAAACACTAAAAAATTAAATCGTCAAATTATAAGTAATAGTGTGAAACGAAAGGCTACAGAGGATCCAGCAGAAAGGCCATCGAAAATAATACATTCTGTTTTAAAAAAACATAGTGAACAACTGACTACACTGTCCGTTCGTGATATGTGCTACATTCGGAATAATTTGTATAACAACAGGCGGAAACTTCAACCACCTTTACCAAAGACTGCCAAAGAGTCTATGAGTATGTTGGAGAAAATGAACATAAGAACAATTAGAGAAGAAGATTTTTTATTCATTAGTGACCAAACGGCAAATATTGTTGTGTTTTCGTGCTTATCAAACATTTCCTATTTGTGCAGCAAAGAAAAAATCTACATGGATGGGACATTTAGTTATTGTGCACAATATTTTTTCCAATTATTTACTATTCATACTTTGGAAAATGGACATTACATTCCCCTAGTATTCTGTTTACTTCCCGATAAACGGCAGGCAACTTACGAAACTGTTTTTCTACTGTTAAAGTCTAGGTGCGAAAGTGTCGGTTTGGATTTAAATCCTAAAAAAGTTGTGGTAGATTTTGAAAAGTCAATCCATAATGCTGTGCGAACAGTCTGGCAAGAATCAGAATTGATTGGGTGTCGCTTTCATCTTGGACAAGCTTGGTTTCGCAAAATACAAAATCATGGACTAACCCCAGACTTTAAAAACCAAGAAAGTGAGATAGGCAGGTGGCTTAAATATACCTTTGGCTTGCCTTTTCTGAACCCCACGGATGTAGGCGATTGCTTCGCATTTGAATTTGCGGAAATTCAACCTCAAGATGAAAGACTTTCGAAATACGCTGACTATTTAGTGGAAAACTATATATCAGAAGACGCCAATTTTCCGCCAGAGCTGTGGGCAGAGTGCAGCGACAGCATTGAAAGGACGACAAATGCGTGCGAGTCTTTTCACTCTAAGTTTAACTCACATTTTTATTTTCCACACCCCAACATATTTCTGTTTATTGAAGTGTTGAAACAGTTCCAAACTGAAACATACATAAAACTTCAAAGTTTAACAGAAGAAGTGAGAATTCGAGATGTTACAGTACGTAAGCGTACCGAAATACTACGTGCTAACATAAACCGATACAACTTAGGTGAAATTTCGAGGATAAATTTCGTAAAATGTGCATCTTATATATACTCCAATGTAAATATGTAAATGTGTAAATATATGTATTCATGCTTAGAAATATAATTGTAAATATAATGAGGTTCGTGTATAATATATTATCTTTTATGTAAAACTTTCAAACGAATAAACAAATATACTTTTAAACATAGTTACTATAAATGCCTTTTGGAAAACGTAAATAAACAGCTAAACTTGAAGCAATGTGTAATTTATTTCAACTTTCACTCCAAATCTAATGACCCATTACCAGCAGGTGGGCGTAGCGTCAAATTTTGTAGTAGAGATTAGCAGCGTCCAATTTATGGCGTCCCTCACAGGTAAACAGAACTCTTTGCGGATTAACTTTCACCTTAGCGTCCAATTTATGAACGCCCTCTTTAATGTAGGTACAGAATTTTCATTTCTAAAGATTTATTATATGTACAGATTATTTTTCACGCCCTCGCATGGCCACTTATGGGTGGAATTTTCTAAAATCCATTCACAATTGACCTCAAAATTATAAAAATAACTATTTTGCAAAGTTTCAAACCTGTAGGACTCATAGATTTTAATTTTAATTTTTATTTTTTATTTTTCACGCCCCCGCAACCCCCCTGTGGGTGAAATTTTGTAAAATCCGTTTACAGTTGACCTCCAAATTATAAAAATAAGATGATTTCTGTATAGCTTTAACTATTAAGGTTACACACGCGACGAAAGCTTAAAACATGGAGTAACTTCTCCCGTTTTCCCAACATTTCCCTTCACTGCTCTACTCGCATTGATTGTAGCGTGATAGAACGTATACTATAACCTGCTCAGGAGTATGAAAAATAATTGTACCAAGTTTCGTTAAAATCCGTTGAGTAGTTTTTGTTTCTATAGCGGTTATACAGACAGACAGACAGACAGACAAAAATTTTACTGATTGCATTTTTGGAATCAGTATCGATCCCCAATCAACCCCTGATAGTTATTTCGGAAATATACTTCATGTACAGAATTGACCTCTCTACAGATTTATTATAAGTATAGATAGATAGATTATTGCAAGTAGGCACGGAGTTAATTGTACATAATAAAACTTTATTGGATGCATAAATGGTAATAAATGTTGATGCATTAAAGCTTTTAAATGTTGATTTCATAAATTATTAATTACATTGTTTTTAAAAATTAATTAAATGAAAATAACAAGTTTCAGCTGAATTGATAAAAAAGTTTCTCACCGAAGATTGCTATTGCGAAACCAACCTTTTCAGTAAAAAATTGTTGGAATGTATAATTTTTTCAATGCCTGGAGATAAAACTGTTGGTGTAATGGTTTTTCTCTTATAATAAATCTCTTTGAACTTAACTATCTAAAGTTTTTAGAATGTTTTTATGGTGGTGAAGGTTGATTATATTCAAGTACAATTACAACTCTGCAAAAGAATTACTTAAGCGATAATAGTCTGTACATAGAATCTAGGTTGATATTTGTCGATCTTATGCTTATAACTATAACGTTTTAAAAGTATTGCTGTTCTCAATTTTCGTTGAACTTATTTAGGTAGTGGTCCAGCATATGGATTTTTCCATACAACCTTTTTTTTAAGTTAATATGTATTTACAAATGTATTTTCTTGTTCGTCTAGAAAGTATCCGGAATTCATTATTTTTCATAATTTTAATATATTTCTTTTTTGTAACACTCTAAAGGCTAAGTATTGCCGGAATAGGACATTTCTACGCGGCCGATTCAACGCTGCCTATTCAACGGGGCCGATTCGACGCGAAGACAATTTAACGCTGGCCCTTTCGACGCAGGGCCGATTCGATGCGAAGTAGAAGGCGAAATACTTATACATTCGGAGATAATCGAAACACGGATGTGTTTCGTAAAACGAATTTATTTTTCATTAAAATGTTCTTTTATAAGTTTACATTCTATCCTAAAGTTAATATTCTAAAGTCATTAAAACTACGTACTATTCTAAAATCAAGTTGGTTAATGGACCTGCGCTAAACATTCATTACATAATTATGAGATAAAGCTCGTAAATAATCGATAATATTACGATTTGTATATTCTCTTACTAAGGTCTCAATTCTTTCGTCGCATTCTCGGTGTTTCTTTAATTTAACTGATGGTTGTTGTCCGGAAAGTAATACAGATCCCTACCAGACTGTACTCGTTTCAAGGCATTAATAAACTTCCAAATTGTTGGATGGTCCATGGAAAGTTCGTTTTGCAATCGTCTGTGGGCTGCTTTAGCGTGATTATTTGTTCTGTCTATATTATTTATGACACCGTTGTAGACAGACCAAAATGCTGTGGGAAATAAAGGCTGACGTCTTTCATTGCTTCGTTTTTGAGAGCGCCCTAGGTAGGAATCTTCAAACCATTCTAGAAGAGGCTGTAATGACCATTACCGGTAAGGGTAATGAATTGTATTTGCTATTTTAAACAAAAAGTGACACACTGAGATTAGTCATATTGTCACGGGCTAAATTCTCGTAAGCGATAAATATTTTAATTTGTAAACATAAGTGTCTTCTTACCTTAAAATTTCCCATTATTAAAGGTTTACTTGAGTCGGGAACCGGTTGTTCTGGTTCGGTTATAGTTAATCATCAACTTATAAATATATTATGGCCATAACTAATGTTGCTAATATTGTTTAGAAAGTAAATTTATTTAATTCAGGTTATGAATTCTTGTAGTTGTTTATTTTTTGAAATTACTGTCATTTTCGCTTTCATCTGACTGAAGCACTATCTCTTTCTTTTTGTCGATAACTCTTATTATTGTGTTCTACAGCCCGCTGTTTCGTGGAATTGTTATTTGCGTAATAAGATTGAAAATAAACGAGGAAATTAAGTAATATTGAGATTTTTGCTGTTATTTTGATAAGTAAAAAGATTAGTCGTATCAAACGACCACTGTTTGCTTGTAAATTGGTGGCTAAAGATCCTACGGTTATTGTCCTTAGAGTAGTAGAGGCCATTTATTTTGAAGTGTGTCAATTTGATGAATTGTAAAACGTAGAAAGTTCTTTTTGACTGGCAGCCTTCGTCTCGAGCGAATGCTTCTCTGAGGACTTTTTGGGTTTAAGTTGTAATCTCTGTTCATCGGAGTCAATTAATCTTGGATTTACGAAATTAAGCCCCTGTTTTCCTATCGAATTGTGTTGGAGTGAGATTTCCAGTTATTTTGTGGGATTCGTTGGAAAATTGCTTAAGCGGATTTTAGAAAATCTTCAGTGGTGAATAACACGTTTCTTTATTCATGTGGTTGTTCGATTCTTATGGATCTTTCGTTCCCTATGAAGTGTAGGTAGCCCATAGAGCAGGCAGTAGGAAAAATTGGTAATTCAAAACCGTTCAGACAGCAAATCGTGGTCAAAATTCCCCATTATTGCAGTTAGCAACGAGGAAATTGTTTTACCCGTTTACCAGCTAGAGTGTCACGAGTTTAATAAAAAAAAACCCTATCTTAATAGGTGAGTTACGATACCTATTATATTTTTAATAGATTAATAACATACTTAGAAGACATCTGAAAAGAGTCAAAACTTCTTCAAATAGGTGCTACATTAAGGGTGAAAAACTATTTATTGACAACGAAATCCTATCTGCTGAAGACGTGCTTGGAGTTGAAAGAATTGAAGCTGATTACAATAACTTAGTGCAAACAAACAGCGCTCCTAGTACTCCTTGTGCAAATAAAGTCGAAAATACACCAGAACCGAATTTAGATAAGTCAAAGAAAAGAGGAAATATTAAGAACGGATTAAATCAGCAAGACTCTGCTCCCAAAGAAAATTCAAATAAAAATAAAAATAATACTGTTAAAATCAGAACACGGTTTGGTTGTACAAATACAAATATTTAAATTATTTACAAAAATTATTTAAAAAATGAATCCATATATTGAAAATTTTAAAAACAAAACTGTAGATACTAAAGTCATTAAAGATATATCTGAGTTAAATACAACATGTTTCAAAAATAAAAAGGAAAAGTTTAATATAATCCATCTAAACATACGTAGTCTTGGTAAAAATTTTGATAAATTATGTATATTTCTAAATAGCTTTACACAGGAACTTGACATAATTGTTCTAACAGAAACTTTTCAGCTGTCTAATACTCTGGATGTTTTCTCCCTGAATGGGTATGATATTTTATATAATTACGGTACCTTGAATAAAAACAACGGCATAATTATTTATATTAAATCGTCCCTAAATTATACATTTGAAACCACATTTATCGGTGAATATAAATCAGCTGAAGTAAATATTTCCTTCCAAAATCATAACCTTTTTTTAACAGCAATCTATAGATCGCCAAATTCATCTTCAACAATAGCTAAGTTTAATTTGGACCTATTAAATTATTTAGAAAAAAACAAGAAACATCAAATACATATTATAGTAGGTGATATTAATATTGATTTGCTAAGCAGCCATGAAGATGTTGAAAATTATAAAAATTATTTAAATACTTACAACTTCGAACCATACATAAATAAAATTACAAGACCAGCTAGTAAGACTTGTTTGGATCATATTTTTCTTAAAACAAAAAATAGGAAAGAACATCAGGAAAGTTATATTTTCGTAAACGATATTACAGATCACTTCCCAATAGGATTAACTATTAATACAAAAGAAGAATGTCAAGACGAAAATAAAGCATACTATAAAAGTTATTTAAATTATAAAAATCTAAAAAAAGAATTACGAAATGAAAAATGGGAAGACATATACTTATTAAATAATATAAATCAAGCCTTTGAATTATTCATTAATAAACTAAACTCTTTTATAGACAAAAACACAAAAAAGTAAAAGTCAAAAATAATAAAAAATCTATAAGAAAGCCATGGATAACCCAAGGTTTAGTTAATTCAATTAAAGAAAAAAATAATCTATATTTACTAATGTTGGAAAATCCTGAAGATAATATAATTAAAGAAAGATACAATAAATATAAAAATAAAATTAGAAGTTTAATGAATATATACAAGAAATGTTTCATGAATAATAAGATAGAAAAAAACAAAAGCTCATCCTCAACTTTGTGGGAGTGCGTTAGCAAAATTTGCGGGGGGAAAAATGTCATACAGAACTTGAAAAAATAGAAGAAAACGGGGTAGAAGTAACAGATAAATTTGATATTGCAAATAACTTTAATAATTACTATAGTGACTTAGGACAAAACTTTGCAAATAGAATACCACCACCAGACAACTTCGAAGAACATTTGGATATTGTAAAAAGCACTATGTATTTGCACGATACAAATGAAGTTGAAATACAATATATCATAAATTCACTAAAATGTAAAAAATCACCCGGGTGGGACAACATCAGAGCTGAAACTATTAAGGAAATTAAAGATGAAATATTACAACCCTTAACTTATTTAATTAATAAAAGTTTTAATGATGAATGCTTTCCAGACTGCCTAAAAATTGGAATTATTAAACCATTACATAAAACAGGGAACAAAACAAAAGTCCAAAATTATCGACCGATATCTTTACTATCGATATTTTCAAAAATTTATGAAAAAATCCTTAAAATGAAAGTAATAAAATTTCTAAATAAACATCAAGTTATAAGTGAAAACCAATATGGATTCAGAGAAAATAAGTGGACTGAAAATGCAATACATGCTTTAATCTCTAAACTATACAATGCTTTAGATACAAAAACACCAGTAATAGGTGTCTTTGTCGACCTATCTAAAGCATTTGATACAGTAAACCATAAACGATTACTACAAAAATTGGAATATTACGGATTGCGAGGAAAGATATATAATATATTAGAAAGCTACTTAACAAATAGAAAACAACACGTAAATATAGATGGAATTTTAAGTGATTCGAGAACAATAACTTATGGCGTCCCACAAGGCACCGTACTTGGACCTCTCCTATTTACCTTGTATATAAACAGTCTGCTGACAATTAATACAAAAGGAGACATAATCAGTTTCGCAGATGATACTGTTATAATATACAAATCAAAGAACTGGAATACGCCAAAATTAGAAATTCAAAAAGACTTTAAAAGAATCAAAAAATGGTTCCAATTAAATAAACTAACTTTAAATATTGAAAAAACTAAATATTTACCATTTACCTCCTATATAAATAACTTGCCTAATTTTGGCCCAATACATATAGATGATAACACTCAAATTCCCGAAGCATCCTCGATTAAGTACTTAGGTAGAATATTACCCTAGATCGGCATCTTAAATGGGACTTACATACTAAAAGTGTAACCAATAAACTTCGGGGACTACTACATAAATTTAAATATCTACGCGACTTTGTAGATGAAAAACAATTAAAAACCTTATATCTGTCTCTGGTGCAACCACACCTCACTTACGGAATTATCGGGTGGGGCGGTGTAGCAGAGTGTCATCTAAAAAAATTATCCATAATTCAAAAATGGATAATTAAACTGATATTCAAAAAACCAGTAACTTACCCGAGCGATGCACTATTCAGAGAGAGTACATTCTTTGACATCAGACAGCTATATGCCCAAAACATACTTGTCAATATTTTTAAACAAACAGTAACAGTCCAAATATCTTCTCCCCCACATAATTATTGCACTAGAGGTAAATGTATATATACTACAATCTGCTCTAAGACAATCGGTCAACGTTGTACCAATTATTTCGCACCAAGATTATACAATATGTTACCAGATAATATTAAGAATATTATTAAACTTCCTCGTTTTAAATTTTGTACAAAAAACTGGATAAGAAGTAAAAACAGATATGTCTTTAATGATTTATTTGATTTAAAGTATGTGAAATAATAATAATAAAAAAAAAAAAAAATGTCTTCTCCATTTAGATACTTCTCTATTTAGGTACTATGTTTTAATTCAAAAGTTCACTTTTTTTTTTATTCACTGCATTATTATTACTAAAGGTTTAATATTTAAGTTCATACACGCATCTATCTCGCACACAGGCATGCACTATTCCTCAGCGAGTCCTCCATGTTTATTCCTTGTATGTGTTAAATGTACTTTTACTTTAACTTAAATGCATTTATTTACACTTAAAAATGCACTGTTGTTTTATTATATTTGTATCATTTTCTGAATAAACATTATTATTATTATATAGTCGCAATCTTAGTTTTAATATCTTGATTTTACATGTGTATTTCTTTGTGTATTGTATGTAGGTATTATTTTTGTGAAACTAGACTCCTTTTAGTTCTTTTGTGCTATCATTAATTAACTTTATGATAAATCTTAATTTAGTTTATTGTGATAATTTTGTTGTGACTAGCAAGTCACATTTTAGTTTGTTAAGCGCATTTAAATCATTAATTTTGATTAGTATTTGTAAAATTCAGAGTTATCAGCTTCTAAATCTTGTGTAATTCATTTAAATTCATTTTTATTCTTTCATTGTCGTACAAATTTAAGTTAATGTGTTCAAATTGTATTAAAGTCAGTAAAGTAGAGTAACGTTATTAAATCAGATTAATTCAAGGAGTCATTAAAATCTGTTTAAGCTATTGTTAATACCGAATTACGATTTTAGGGTCCTAGTTACGGATTTAAGTCCTAGTTATAGGCTGAAATCCTAGATACAGCGCTAGATACAGGCTTTAATTTTGGGTGCAGACCTGATACTTAGTTCGAGCTTAAGTTATTGTGGTTGGTGCAAGCCTATTGGTTTTGGAACCGGCTTGATTTTTGGAACCGGCCTAAGTATTAGAGAAGCCGAGGATTAACAGATAAGCCTAATTAGATTTAAGTCGCAACTATAGTAGTTAAAAATCTATTTTTCTTGTCTATTTATTTTTGTATTGAGTGTGATCACACATATTGGTTAATTTTCCTTTTAATATTATTCATATATTCTTTTTTTTTACATAAATATCGATAGCGTTGTCAAGCACGAGGCTTGACAGTTTTGTTATTCTTAATATTTATTTATTAAAGAAGGGTCTAGTTGATATCTCGTTTTATTTAGCTCACTTTATCGTTATTTTTTTTTTTATTGTGCAATTTAATTAGAACTGTTTAATATTCAAAATTTATTTAATTATCTCCAGTGGGTGAGGTAGTACCTGGAACAACAGGGGTTTCCGATTTTGACCGTCTAAATCGGTGGCGCGACTCACTTTATTTTGTTACATACCCTTTAAGGCTGAGCTGGGCACAAATTTGCCAGTAGAGAAACCACTACCGATCTCAGCTGGAGTCGAATTTTAATAGTAAAAATTTGATTAACCTTTTTATTGATTTTTTTGAAATCTGATTTTATTTTATTTACATTAAAAATACGTGGCAATATTATGAGCATAAGTGTAATAATAACTTCGCGTCGAATCGGCCCTGCGTCGAAAAGGCCAGCGTTGAATTATCTCCGCGTCGAAACGGCCGCATCGAATGGCCGGCGTTGAATCGGCCGCGTCGAATTGTCCTAGACCGTAAGTATTGTATCGAGTATATTATGCTGATAGTAGACAATGGCCAACATTCCATGACAACACTATTTGTTAAATATTATTGATTGTCAACAGTTTTACAATTTATAAAATAGTGTCGCAACTAGAAAATAAAGGTAGAATATTTAAATTGAAAAGGTTTTCGAAATGTTAGAAATGCAATTAAATGAACTCGAAAAAAGTGCAGTATTTAATAACAATAAAAAGGATAAAAAATGGTGTAAATATCGGATGTCAGACAAGTTTCAGGAAGACTGAAGATTAAAGGAAACAATTTAAACGCCATATTGGCTTTAGGACGACACACTCCTCGTCTAGGGTTTCGCAAATTGGCTAACAGATTTGAACATCAACGAAATGTAAAAGTATATTCACAAACCATCTGTAGTCACTAAAAAGACAAGCATTTATAAAAAAAAAAAACAAAAAAAACTATAATGAAAAGGAACGAAGAATAGAATTTTGTCAACGTTTTAAAAAAGATAATTTTTATAATGCTTTTGTAACTTGGTGTAAATCATTTAAAAATTCTATCAAAACAATCTATTTCTGTAAAAATTTTCAAATTTCCCACCAAAATAATGATTTGGGGAGCAATATTTCAACATGGTGCTTACACCTTTGTGTACCGTTAATAGTAAAAAGTATTGTGACATTCTAAATAATATTCTTCTTGAAAGGGTGCATGCTTTATATCCAGAGGGGTGGCGTTTTCAGCAGGATAATGCAAGATGCCATACTTCAGCCTATACTCAAGCTTAGATACAAGAGCACCAAGTGACAACAATTCCATGGCCAGCATCTTCACTGGATCTTAGTCTCATTGAAAACATATGGAAACTAATAGAATGAAGTTGAACGAGCAGCCCCACGAAATACAGATGAATTGGTCCTGGGTTACCATAACCGAAAATTCTGGCGCTGACCTAGTTGCGGCTGTACCTCAACGTTTAATTAAGTGTTTGAAGTTTAATAGAGGTTGTATGAGTAAATAAGATGAATTATTTTCAATTCAAGTAATAAAAATATATACTGAATAATTACAATCAATCTTTGTTTTTCCGGATTCATTCTAAACGGACTATTTTATAAAAGTAGCTTATAATAGTATATTACGTATCAAGAGTGGTAAGTAGGACATTACGTACGAGTGGAAAAGTTACGCACGAAGCTGCGTAGCGGCGAGTGCGTAATTACACGAGTACGTAACACCTCTTACCACTCGAGTTACGTACTATGCTTTATCTACGACTCAATATTTTAATTTTAATTCTAAATATTTGACATTTCTAAAAAAATATATGACTTACGTACTGTACTGTTATCTACTCCTTGACAGTAAATGTCATTTATAATCATTGTCACCATGCAGGGTAAGTAAGCTATAACGCACAGTCGTGCGTAATGAAACGTCATTCCAACATGACATTTCATTACTCACAACTGTGCGTTATAGCTTACTTACCCTGCATGGTGACAATGAGCATAAATGACATTTACTGTCAAATGAGTAGATAAAGATTATAACGTCTTTTCAAATTAATTTAATTGAAACAAAACGAAAAATTAAAAGTATCACAGTCGGTTTTAAAAACAGGCAATGCCCATTCTCTCTTTGAACTTAAGAGCCAGTTGTTGATAATAATCCTTTGCAACTTATTTTGCATTATAGGTATTTACTTTATATTTAATAATATTTTTAAAATTAAACAAATGAAACGTTTTTAAAGTTTAATATACCTTACAAACAACTTTTGAAAATAATATAAATTTTTATACGATGTTGATTGGTTTGGAAATGAGTGTAATCAACCGTATTTCTATTTCCATTGAACAATCCTTGTTTTATAAATACAAAAATATTCAAACAGATCAAATAACGTCGTCGTTTTTTTTAATGCAATTAGTTTAGTTATTTCAAAAGTAATTTTATAATTATTCCATGTACTATTATGATTGATCCATGAATAGAATGCTATTGATCAGTATATAGAATATTGATTATTTCAATTATTGTTAGCACGTATCATATCGATTTAAACAATATGTTTTGTTTTAACTACTGTAATGTGTGGCAATTAAAATCTAATAAAATATTATTTAAGGATATATAAAACCTTTTTTTCCTTTAGTTTAGTTACATCTACTATCAGAATATTAATAACTTAACTGTTTATAAATTATTGACTTCCACATCCCAGTAAATAAATTAAGTTTTCATCACAATTGTGATAATAATAAAAACTTTTTTTAAAAAATTGAACCGCCTTCCAAAAAAAATGCAAATAAAATTAAAATAGAGGGTTATTTACCATTAAGGCCGACTTCAAGGAAATCGAAATCCAATTTTTTTAAGAAATAAAGATTTTATTTCTGGCTTTTTAGTGCATTTTTGTTTGGAAGGCTGTTCAATTTTTTTAAAAAAGTTTTTATTTTATTGTGTTTAGTTGCTACTAGGCATTGTCAGATATGGCCGCAAATTCATGATGTACCATCTTCAAAACCTTTCGAATACCTTGCAACAATACCGACATGTACCTATGTTACATTTTGAATACATAATAAAAGTCTCTAACACCTAGAGACACCATGCACGTACGGTGAAAAAAACATCGTGATGAAATGTGGACTTAATTATCTGAAATCACCGACCCGCAGTGAGCAAGCGTGTTGATTAAATGTTTATTCCTTCTCCTTTACTTCAGTCAACATCTTCAAAAACGTGAAAAATTAAAATAAAGGTCCTAAAAATATGAGCGATAGCTCATTGGATTCAGAATCCCCTCTAGAAAAATGTTTTTAAAGGAAAAGTGTGCAGGCAAAAAATTGCAATTGTTATTAACAGAATAAGCTGACAAAAAACAGATATTTATGTTTTTGTTAATAACTCGAAAAACATTAATATTTAAGCAATTTTGAAAAAAGCTCGTTAAAGAGGAGAAAATTTCCGAAAAAAAAGTCCGTCCTCTCGGAACTCTATCTCCATTATTTATAATTTTTATTTGATGTTGAAAATAGGGCTCCGCGCGGGTTTTACGGCATGCGCGCGCCACCGCAAAACGGGGTTTATCAGATAAAATATTATTTTTATGACATAAAATGTTATTTTAAAAATTTGAAAAAATTCCAGTATTTTCCTAACACTTGAAAGAATCTAAATCAGTTGAAAAAAACATTTTATCACTGTTTTTTAAAAAGTTATTGAATTGTTAACTAACAAATTTATTCCTAATCTCTGTTGACATAAACAATGGGATAAAAGGTATAAATAATTGGCCTTAAAATTTGAAACTTCGTGGAGCCCTTTTCATATGTATACTTTACAAGATCCTGCGATAAATGTTCATAAAAGTACAGTGTAGGTCGCTATCATCTGCAAAACCATGTATCGACTTATTAGTGGCTTCTAGTAGATCATTAATAGGAATAGAGTAGGAGCTAGAGCCGATTTTTTGGGAACTCCAGCGTTGATGTTGTAGAGGTTGGAAGAATGTCCATCTACAGCAACCTGGATGTGCCTGTTGGAGGAAAGTTGGATATCCATCTGCAAAGGTTTTGCGAGAGTCCGTATGAAGGCAGTTTGTTCAAAAGAGCTGCATGCCACACTTGATCAAATGCTTTTGAGATGTCTAGTGATACTAGCAATGGATTGCATCACTCCATAGTTTTGCTAGTTTTTATTTGTCCAAGTATGGTCAGGTATTTTTAAGTTTATTTTCAATGATTGTAACTAAACTGACCAAACAATAAACTTTTAAATTATTTTAATCAAATGCAACTAAAAAAACATTTTATTCTGAATTACAAAATAGAAAATTTCTGAAACCAAACTAAAAAATTAATGAAAATAAACCAGATTCATATTTTGTATAACAATTTTTTTATTTTTTTATTTTTACATTTTTCTAATTATTTATATCGATTAAAGGTAAGTAAAAAATGTCGCACGTCAAAGTTTGCGCAAAGTTTATACTATGGTCAAATAAATAAAAATTCATCTGTTGTTTACGAAATTGGGAAAATTCACCGAAAACAGTTCTCCGAAAACAATTCACCGAAAACACTTCACCGAAAGCACAATTCACTGAAATAAAAATTAACCGAAATTATGTAAATAAATTAGTTTTAACAAGTACAAATAAAATTAAAATTTATTTTAAAACATCATTATCACAGATAACAAGAAACAAATAACACAATATATAGACCGAAATCTATATTTATCACATAGAAGCAGTTAAAAAGGTTAATTCCTCATGTTTTACCAGTGAAAACAATTACAACTGACTTTGAGAAAGCCTTTATGAACGCAGTGGCATTTATATTTCCAAATGTGCGACATCAAGGTTGCTTTTTCCACTTATGTCAGAGTTTATATCGTCGAATTCAACAGTGTGGTTTAAAGGAACAATACAAGAAGCAGATGTATAAAAAGAATAAAGAATAGAATAAAAAGAGTTGTGGTTACATATGATGCAGATAACTTGATGAATTACTTACGTGCAATTGCACACAATTTACATTATTAAGAAAACTAGAAATATGAAAGCAAAAAAAAAACTAAAAATAGTTATTTATGAAACAGTTCGTGAAGTATGCTTTTTACGCACGCACGAGCGAAGCGTGTGCTATATATCGCGTAAGTGCGCAAAAAGCACTTCACGCACGGTACAATATTTTATCTACGATAAACAAATAAAAACTAATTACAAATTTAAATTTGAAAATTTAAACTACAAAACTGTCAGAATAACTTTTGTTGAAATTTAATGCTCTCATAGCAACACCATGACAACGCGAATGCTAAGGATATTTGATTATATGAAGGTGTGTCAAAAACAGTGCGAAAAAGTAAATCCCATTTAATAGTATATTGTTTTATTAGGAGTAAAAGTATAACTTTTTGTGGCGAGTCTGAATGTTTGATGGCCGAACGTTATAGTGAGGCCGACAACTTCAGACGAGCCACAAAAAGTGCTTTTGCTCCGAATGAAACATGCTATTTTTTCCGCAAACGGCATCCAGACTATATAACTAATTAATATTTAAATAAAAATTCAAAACGATTGCAACGAAGTTGATAAATTCAGAGAATAATAATTATAAAACTGCGCACTACATTTCCGTGGTTACTGGTTTTGTGATTGCCAAGTCAAAAACAAATTTGACAGTTCAATAATATTTTATAATGTCAGAAATATTGTAAGTGATTTAAAGCAACAATTGGACTGCGCATTTTTGGTAAGTACTTGAGCATCAAAATTTCGTTTGTTGTAGTAAGGTGTACTGAAATTTTCTTTTAGATTATATTATGTCGGATTCAGAACCCAACTGTACACCGCCCGACGTTGTTGACATTGCTAAGGCAGCTACGAATGATTTAATTCCAACTAAGCCAAGTAGAGTTTATAATCATGCTTACGAAAGATTTCTCACATGGTGCAATGATAAAAACATTTCAAACTATTCGGAAAATGTGCTACAAGCTTATTTTTTTGAAATGATAACTAAATTAAAAATGAAAAGTTCAACAATGTGGTCTCAGTATTTCATGATAAAATCATTACTGAATATTAAACATGGATTAGATATTAGCAAATACGTGCTTATCTGAAGAAGCAGAATGAAGTGTATACTCCCAAAAAGTCAAAGGTATTCACAAAAGACCAGTTTGAAGATTTTTTAAATAATGCACCTGATGAGAAATATCTAGGAATTAAGGTTTACGTCCACAAGCTATGGAAAGCCGACGATTTTTTTTGAAATTTCAAAAGGGAAAATGTTATCGCATGGTAAAGGGAATTCATACAATTAGTAACGTACTTAAAACAGTAGCAACTTATTTAAAACTACCGAATTCAAAAGATTACACCGGCCATGCGTTAAGAAGAACTTCAGCTACTTTGCTTGTGGATGGAGGAGCTGATATTACTTGGCATGGAGGTTGGAGGTCGAGCACTGTCGCTGAAGGATACATTGAAGACTCTTTGTCTAATAAAAAACAAACTGCAGACTAAATCTTGATGTCGAATTCTTCTTCACTGTACCTGCATGCAGCTTCTCATGAGCGAAATTATGTCGACGTTGATGTAACAGAAGCAACAACAAGTAAGGAGTCACAGAAAATTTTGTCGTTGAACTCTTTCAACTCTGCACAAAATTCGCTTGAATTGGAAGTGAATAAATCAGGTAGTGCATTAAATATGTGCGGTGCAACCTTAAATAACTGTAATTTTACTATTAATAATTATTATCGATAATAAAGTTTAAAAGTTCAACTAATAATTATTTTCCCTGTTAAAAATTCTACTTTTTTGTACGGCCGTCAGCGTACAAAAAAGTACTTTTTTGTCCGCTCACGGCCGTACAAAAAAGTAGCGTCTGTGAAATCATACTTCAACATCATGAATTGACGTTAATAATGTCTACTTTTTTTGACGTTTGCGGAAAAAATACATTGTTACTTCACGCACACTTTCAATCCTTCACGCACTGCTGTCTATAATGACAGTTTTCACGAACTAAAAATTGTTACATAATATGAGGTAGAGTAGATAATAGTTTTTTATGATATGAGTGTTAAAAGTGACGTTTTATTTTGTGAGTGAAAAAGTTTGTGAAATGAGCGGAGCGAATTGAACAATTTCACGAACAAAATAAAATCACTTTTAACACAAATACCATACAATGTTTTTTGTACAACTGCCCTATGTTGATAATGAAATGGGCGAATTTGCAATGATAATAAACTAAACCGTGTTAAAAGTAAACTAAAGCGTGTTTAAAGTACTTTTAACACGCTGCCATGTAAACAACCAATTTTAACATTGTTTGCTATCATTAAAAGTGTCACTTTTAATGACAGTTGTACAAAATAGTATATTATGCAACGATCATGTAATGATGGTTATTAATACACGAGCATTAACTGGGATACGAAACGAGCCGAAGGCGAGTTTCGTATGGTTAATGAGAGTGTTTTAATAACCATACGCTATTTTTTCTACGACCGATATAAATAATCAAGAACTAAAAATATTATATTTATATTTGTAATGAACACAACAACAGTAATTACACGTATTTCCATAAAAAATTCTACAAAATTGTAATTAATGGTATTACCTGAGGTGTATTACCATAGATGTAGGAAAACTATAAACATTCTATTTATATTTATATTCAACATAATAATAATTGTAATTAATCTGATTTCTTGGAAATATTAAGATTATTTATTGTGCAGTTTGAAAAGTTTATTCCAGGTCCATAAACCGTTGATATAATTTTTCGTACACTTTCTTAGATTTTTGAGGCAAAATATTTTGTACTGCATTTTCTGCTTTCTCCGATATATGTGGAGGAGTCGATGGTAATTCTTCTATATCGCTGATATCAGACATTTTGATAATATAATTATTAATTTTTAAAGTTTAGCTCAAGGAGACAGAGCTCTTGGTTTAGCTGTTTAGGAAAATTTAATGAATTTGGAATATAGGTTAGAACTGTCAAACACTTTTTGAGAGACGCCTACTTGATACCTACTTAAATGTAAAATATAGGTGGTATGCGGTCAATTGTTCAGTATCTTAATGAAAACCATTATATGTAACACTAGTGTTATAATGAATATCATTATGGAACGGATTATGAACATATAAGTGTATTATTATAGTACGGGCGTAGAAAATAGTATATTATGTTACTAGGAGTAGAAGGCCAACATTATTGTTGAGCCCAGATTCTTGCACTGCCGAGGCGCTAGCCGAGGCTGTGCAAACTGGGCGAAACATATAATGGGCCTTCTGCTCCGAGTAACATATACTATTTTTTCTTCAAGCGTAATAATAATATGCATTTTATAAAAAATATAGAAGGCTTTGTTTATATCTCAACTATTTAATTAATACAAACGAAAAATTACATAAAGTGTTACCTATTTATTAACAGTAATATTAAATGTGCAGTTTTGTATACTGCAGTTGTTTAAATTTAAGCCACTGCCACCGCTTTCAGCTTCGACATTTACAATTTTGTCATTGGTATACATCATATTATTAGTAAGTTGATTGTCGATTATTATGTCAGCGATTCCAGAACTATTACTTGGTTGTTCTTGCCAATTAAGTATTTTTTGTGCAGTTTGTGTTTTACTGGAAATGGAATCCTCTAAGTACCCTTCAGCAACACTGGTGGATTTCCATCCACCATGCCGCTTTAAAGCGGTAATATCACCTCCGTTGTCAACTAAAATAGTTGCGGAAGTCCTCCGAAGGCAATGTCCTGTATATTCATGAGGATTTGTTAATTTCAAAAACGTAGCAACGTCTTTTGGTACGTTTGATATTTTGTGGATACCCATTACCACACGGTGACATTTACCATTCTGGTATTTAATAAAAAATCGCTGCAGGCCAATATCATCCGGACGAAGAGCCGTATACTGTCTTACCAAATTCAAATAAAAATCGCCAATTATAGTAAACGACCGTTGTGTTTATGATTTTAACCAAAATTAAATTTCCCAAATCTTGGATTTCGCTAGACTTTAAATTAACAAGTTCATCGCATCTAAGGGCTCCTGTGACTCCAAATATTAATATAACCTAAAACAAACGTTGAAATAAATAAAAAAAAAAGCTGGAAGACAAAAGCTCTGCCACTGAGCTACCGTCATTAAATGTTATAAGTAGGAAATGAGGTAATATTTGCTGTCAAGTTAAATATTGATCTGCTAGTAGATATCACTGTCAACGGTTTAATAAACGTAATAATGATTAAAAAGAAATAAGAAAGTACCTACCTTTGTTGCTAAATAAACATTATTTGGTGCATCCTTGAGAAATTTATCAAATTGATCTTGTGTTAATACTTTTGATTTTTTCGGTGTATAATTTTCCCCTTGGCGCTTTATAAATGCAATTAATTTGCTATATTTTTCTATTTTAACATTATGTTTAATGTTTAATTGACTTTTAATCATTGAATACTGTGCCCATAGAGTAGAACTTTTAAACTTTCTGGACAAATTCGTGAAGTATGCAAGCATAACGTTTTCCGTGTATTGCTGTACATTATATTCATTGCACCATTTTAGAAATTTTTCGTATGCAAAATCATACAGTTTACGCGACTTCGTTGGAATTAGAGTTTCAATACTGGAATTAGCTATTTCAACTAATTCCGGAGGCGTACATTGCAATTCTTGAGACATTTTTCACAAAATTTTCAAAACAGACAAACGTCAAATTAAATAAGTTTAAAAATGACAGTTCCTACCTACTTGATTACAACGCCCCATTATTTTATTAGTACAATAATGAAAATTCATTTTTGTACTAGTAAAATAATGGGATATTTCTACGGTCTGTGTTGCAAAAAGTAATATAGTTATTATTATACGCTTGAAGAAAAAAATAATTATATTGTTATTTCTGGTAATAATATTTTAAAATAAATTTTATACTAATTTATTCATATAATTTTGGTGAATTTTTATTTCGGCGAATTGTGCTCTCGGTAAACTGTGTTTCTGTGAATTGTTTTCGGTGAATTTTCCGGGTACTGTGGTTTAGCAATGTGTACGAACACTGCTAAAGTCAATAATATCAGTAAATAATAATCACAATTTATAAAAAGAACTTTTTATTGTAGAAAGTTTTTTACTGATTTATAGATCACATCACTATTATATAAATTATTTTGTTAAAACACAGTTGAAACGTGCATTGTCATCCAGTTCTTAGCTATACTGATAATTTCAGGGCTCTAGGTGGTTGGCAAATAGGTTCAAATTCGATTAAAATATTTCACCTGGAATGACAAAGAGAATGCAAAGAGACAAAGAACATGACGAAAATAAAAACTTTATATGTTCCCGTATAACATTTAGAATTTTTGAAATTGTGTCAAAATCTCTATTTATATGCCTAAACACACTTGAAACATGCATTGTCATCCAGTTCTTGGCTATCCTGAATATTTCAGAGCTCTAGGTGGTCGGGAAATAAGTTTAAATTTGATTACACAATTTGAGCCGGAATGACAAAGAGAAAGACATAGACAAAGATATAGAGAAAGACAAAGAGAAAGACAAAGAGAAAGGCAAAGAGAAAGACAAAGAGAAAGTCAAAGAGAAAGACAAAGAGAAATACTAAGGAAAAGACAAAGAAAAAGACAAAGAGACAAAGAACACGACGAAAATAAAAATAAAATCTAAAAAGCCGAGCAAACCGTGACTAAGGACTCTTGTTAAAAGAAATTTGTAAATATATATTATTTCTAGAAGATAATTTAGCAGTAATACACATTAAACAATTTTAATTCCGGTTAATATCAATTATTGTGTCAATTAAGTAAATGTGATTTTGGTGTCATTTTCAGATTATGTGCATAATTTATAATTATTTAAATCGTATGCTGTGAACGCTTTACAATCGTTTTACTAATTATAAGTATAGAAACTTGCGAATTGGGTGGTTAGTAATTTTTAAACGTTTCTGTAAACATTTATTGGTCGATATTAGCAATGCTGTGTGATTATAATAAATCCGTTCAATACAGTAAGTTTTTATTGTTTGTTTTGCTATTATGTATCTGACAAACATCTATATTTGTACCATCTGACATGTTAAGCGTTTATTTATAAAACAATCTAAAAACTTTCAGCCTTGCATTTACAGCCTTTTATTCGTCCGTATTTTAAAGTTAAACTTTTATCATTTACGTTTTATCTTTTCTTAACACCCACAATAGCCTTTGTGGACCTTAACTAAACAAAAACAATTTCAGCACGTTGACAAGTTAATGTAAACAGAACAAACTTCAAAATGTTACATGCTCTTCCCGGGGATATGTCTTGAATAAGAAGCTTGATGACACGATTATTTAATTAATCATTGAACTATTTAAGTTTGAAGTATAAACCAAAATCGGAAATATAATGGATTGTAGAGGAACAGAATTAATGGAAAACTTTTCAATAAAGATCTTATATAGTACATCTCGAGAATATAGTGAGTAAACAAGTCACAAATCTGATTTGTTAAAATTTGGAATATAAAATCCGCCTTTTAATGTTTCTTTTTAATATCTAATTCACTTTTATTTATTCGTTCTGACCTTGGAACCACATCCTTACATGAGGCTTAGACGTACACAAAGAAAATGTATTCGGCAAAGCCATTTGAAATATGTTTTCGTAAAATTCCTATTTAAAGCTATTATTTAGATTATTTATTACGTAGTCAAGGTTTTTAAATTTAAAATTTTATTGTTATTAGGTGATTTTGAAATTCTAAACTTTTAACAATTTCTTGAATTTCCACTTTTTTATATTTTTTTTGTATCTTGACTTTTTAATTTTTCAAAGTTTGATAAAGAAAAATTTTTACTTTAAGTTTTGGAAGGTACTATATCATGAAAATTAAGGGATAGAAATGAAACAATGTTGTTACGTTAACAGTTCGATTTCAACTACTTTATTTTAAAAAGAACACTAAAAGATAGTACCAACATAAAAAGGCACTGACAGGGCGGTGTTGCCAATTTAAATTCAAATATTTTGATGTCATAATTTAACACCCCCACTACATCAAAACATGTCAACTTTCTTTAAACCTAAATCAGTTAAGAACTTATTATGTTTAACAACACTCAAACTTTTAGTAAGAATATCCGCACTCATTTCATCAGTTGGTAAATAAGTTAACTTAACATTTCCATTGTATATCGCTTCTCTGATAAAATGGTGGCGTATATCAATATGCTTTGATCTTTTATGATACAGTGGATTTACCGCAAGCTTTTGAGCACTCATATTATCATTAAAAAGTATAATACATTTATCTTTACCTGTTACCTCACATAATAAATTCTTAAGATATATGGCCTCTTTAGCCGCTTCTGAAATTGCCATATACTCGGCCTCGGTGCTTGACAAAGCAACCGTCTTTTGTTTTCTGCTTTCCCAGGATATAGCACTTTCAGATAACTTAAACATAAAACCTGTATAGGATCTACGATCCTCCTTATCGTTACCCCAATCTGCATCAACAAAACCCTGTAAATCTACATCACACCTTTTAAAAACCAAACCATGTTCTTTGGTACCTTGTAGATACTTAAAGACTCTTTTCACAGCTGTCCAATGATGTTTAGTGTACTTATTATTATATTGACTTAAAAAACTGACCGAATAAGCAATGTCAGGTCTCGTTAAAACTGTCAGATACATCAAAGAACCTATGGCTTGCTGATAGGGAATATTCTCATTACAAACATCAATGTCTATATCAAAATTTAAATTACTTTCAATAGGTGTTAATGCAGGTTTACAATCAGACATATTAAATCGTTTTAAAATCTGGTTTACATAATCCGTCTGATCTAATTTAATTAAACCCTTATCCCAATCCCTCGTTATAGTCATACCTAAACATTGTTTGGCCTCACCTAAATCTTTTAATTTAAATGCACTATTGAGCTTTGATTTCAAGAATTCAGTTTCTGCGGTATCATTCGAGAATACAAAAAAGTCGTCCACATATAATGCTATAATAGTTAACTTGTTATTACTGGATTTTATATACATACAATGTTCTAATGCAGATCTCTTATAACCACTACTAACTAGAAGGTGATCAACTTTTTCGTACCACATTCTCGATGCTTGTTTCAAACCATATATGGCCTTTTTTAATCGACATACTTTACCACTAGAATTCTTAAAACCTTCAGGCTCTCTCATATAAATTACCTCGTGCAAATCACCATTTAAAAAAGCGGTCATGACATCATAATGAGTTATTTTTAAATCTAACTGAACAGATAAAGCTATTAAAAATCTTATTGTACTAAACCGCACTACCGGTGAAAAGGTTTCATCGTAATCTATTCCACATTTCTGAGAAAAACCTTTTGCTACAAGCCTCGCTCGGTAACGCGCACTTCCGTCACAATTAAATTTCTTTTTAAACACCCACTTACAATCCACTATATTTACACTAACTGGAGCTTCCACGATTTCCCATGCATCATTTTCAATAAATGATTGGTACTCTTCCTTCATTGCTTGCTGCCATTTATCCTTTTCTGGGCTAGACAAAGCCTGTGCTACTGTGATTGGAGTACAGTCATGGTCTGCGTCATCTGACATAGCTAAAAAAGTTACATAGTCATCAAAACTTTTAGGTTTTACCTCTCTTGCAGATCTTCTGAGTGTTTCCTCCACAGGTGCACTATTTTCTGAAAAATCTGGTATGTAATCACTATCAGATTCAGAATCTACATCTTTACTAAGGGTGTCACAATCAGTTTTCTCCGACATATCACCATCTGTTTGTAAACTGACATCTTGGGTTGTTATCGAAATGTTTGTAGATGTATTTTGGATTTCACCTTCATCTTTTGTAAAATCCCCCACTGAATCAGTCTTTGTTACAATTTGTACTTCGGAAGGGCTTTCCATTACAATAACATCTCTGCTAGTAGTGACCTTACTGTTTTCTGGGTTAAACAATCTGTATCCTTTGGTATTCTCTCCAAAACCGACTAAAATCATTTTCTGTGATTTTTTGTCCCATTTTGTTCTATTGGCTTTTGGAACATGGACCATAGCATCACTACCAAAGATTCTTAAATTTTCAACATTTGGTTTGCTAGCGTTCCACATTTCAAATGGAGTTTTATCACCTAGGGTTGCAGCAATAGACCTGTTTTTTAAATAAACAGCTGTATTCACAGCTTCAGCCCAAAGCTTTACATCTAACTTTGCATCAAATAATAAGCATTTTGCCTTTTCGATTATTGAACGATTCATTCTTTCAACAACACCATTTTGTTCGGGTGTATGAGGGTTGGTCTTTTGATGAATGATACCATTTATTTTTAAAAACTGCTCAAAATCATTGCTACAAAACTCCCCACCATTGTCTGACCTTAAAATTTTAATTTTCTGGCCTTTTTGATTTTCAACCATTGCTTTAAAATTTTTAAAATTGTCTAGAACTTCAAACTTATTTTTTAAAAAATAAACAAAGGTCATCTTACTAAAATCATCCACAAAAAGTAAAAAATACTTTGATCCACCAATTGATCTCGTCTCCATGGGGCCACAAACATCAGCATGGACTAATTCCAATAAAGAATTTGCTCTAGTACCTGAATGTTTAAATGGTAGCCTGGTTTGTTTACCTTCACAACACGTAACACATTCATCAGTGAAACTTTTCTCATTATTAAGTATGATGCCATCAACAATACCATCTTTCATTTTACACAAGTCTTTATTATTTATGTGTCCAAAACGCCTGTGCCATGTTTCTGCACTAGCTGCAGCAGTTGATGTCCAAAAACACTTTGGTTCCTCCTTAATACGCAATTTATACACATTGTTGATAAGATCAGCAACAGCCACTAACTTATTTTCAGTGTTGTAAATCTTACAACCATCCTTATCAAAACGCACTGTATTACCATTGCGAATAAGCTCACTTACTGACAATAGATTTGTTGTCAGGCCTGGAACACACAAAGCTTTGTTTATGGTAATTCCATATTTATTTTCATTTACCATGGTCGTGATATCTATTTTACCAAAACAACTTACATAAAGCTTTTCATTATTTGCTGCTATAATGTCTTTTATTTCCGTATCTGTGCAAACATCTTTTAGCCATTCACTGTTTGCTGTTAAATGAGCACTAGCGCCAGAATCGATGTACCAGTCTTTTTTACTGAACTCACTGCTTAAAAAGACAACATTAAATGCGCTTCTTGCTTCATTGTTTCCATCAGGTTTATATTTATTTGGGCATTTATTCTTAAAGTGGCCAGTTTGTTTACATCTGAAACATCTGATATTTTTAAGGTTGGAATTTTCGTTGACATTGACAGAGCCACCAACAGTGTTGCCACCCCTGTAATTTTCATTGTAGTTTTGGTTGCCTAACCTTCCAGATCTACTTTTGCCAACAAAAGCACTGCATTTACCTGTATTATCGGCTGGTTCCATATCTAGTAATTTTGTTTTTATACTATCCACAGTTAGCTGAATTCCGGAATGCTCAATCGCCATTATCATGGGGGCGTACTTTTCTGGTAAACCTGCCAACAACAGCGATCCAATCCAAAAATCATCAATTTGGAACCCAGTTACCTTTAATCTTTGAGCCGTATCTATTAGCTGAGTCACATAAGCCTCCATAGAATCGCACGCTTCAAGTCGAATCGAAATTAATGCTCGTAACAAGCCGATTTTTCGACAAAAAACATTATCTTCAAACATCTTCTGTAACTGTATCCACAAATCTTTTGTTTTCGTTGCTTCTTTCACATGCACATAAAGCGAAGGATCAATTGTTAAGATTAATTTCGCCAAGGCTTTTTCATCTTTACCAGTGTCCCTTTCTGTGCCATTCAAGCACCCCGCCAGATCATCCAACACCAGCATGTTACGGACGGCAAACGCCCAATTGCTGTAGTTTTCCCGGCCTTTTAATTTTGGTACACTAGATAGAAAATTAACTGCCATCGTGTGAGTATGAAATGTTCAGAACACGTAACAGCACAAAACTTCCCGAAAAAAAAACTTATAAAACAACTTATAAAACCGCGTTATCTGGGTCCCATAACCTCATGAAAATTAAGGGATAGAAATGAAACAATGTTGTTACGTTAACAGTTCGATTTCAACTACTTTATTTTAAAAAGAACACTAAAAGATAGTACCAACATAAAAAGGCACTGACAGGGCGGTGTTGCCAATTTAAATTCAAATATTTTGATGTCATAATTTAACACTATATAGTTTGTTGCTCTTTTGAGTTATAAAGATTTTTTTTAATAAATGCGTTTTTTATTTACATAAAAATTATATGTATCAATGGAGGCACTAATTACTAAAATCACCAACATCTTTGTTAAAGTATATTATTTGAATTAATAACAACTTGATCACATGTTTTATTAAACACATATTATTAAAATCTAGGGATATTTAATTACTTTATTTATAAAAAAGTTCAAAAGTATTTCATGGAATAACTTGTGTAAGCCTGATACATGGGAAGAGATAAATCAACGAAGATCTCAAAATGACCCATTTTCATAATGAAATAAGAACAATTTAGAATGTAAGTAAAAAACTAAAATTTATTAATCAAATTAAAAAAAAAAAAAAAAATTTAATAAGGAATGTGGTCTCCTCGTGCATTTATGATGGCTCTACAGCGTGTCTCCATACTAAGGATCAAAATATGCTGATCTTCTTGGAGAATTACCATCGAGCGATGTTGAAGAGCTTGAAACAGCTGATTCTGAAATTGATTCTGGTCCTAAAAAACTCTTCGTTTAAGCATATCCCACGCATGCTGAATAGGATTGAGATCGTACGATCAAGTTAGCAAGACTTGCCACTCTGGCTGCATGTGGAGTAGCATTGTCATGCATCAAGATAAAATCAAGACCAATGTTTTGGGCGCATGGAGTAGCTACAGGTTCTAGAACATTTGTAACGTAGCTCTCTTTTAATAAAAAACGATACAGCAGAAAAAACTCCATTCTACTGCCCGTACCATTATTGTGCCTTCTTTGTAGCTGTGAACCTTTTGTGTATGTTGCATTCGATTTCTTGTGTTAGGTTATCTCCATACGCGTATCGTTTGAGAATCTAGATACAAACCAAACCGAGATTCATCAATAACAAGAACACTTGCCTTTGATTTTGCTCCCATATAACATGTTCTTGGCCCAACGTAGTCGACTGGTGCGATTCCCTCGATTAAAAGGTTGGCATCTCCAAGCTCTTTGGCTAACTTAATTACCTTCTTTCTATCTTCTGTAGATGGTATTTCTGGAAACAGTCACATTATGAGCGCCACGGAATTAACTGCCTTGCCGTCACTGTGTGATTTCCTCGCGCTTCTAACTGAACATATTGGTCCATATGAGATGTTGTCATCCTTTATCGCCCAAATGGCTTACCCGAACGCTTCCTCTTTCACGATAACGAGTACGGAGACGTGATATAAAGTGGTTTCTATAGCGTTTACCACATAAATTTGGCTCATACCTGACTTAATCATTGCCACAGTCCCCAACATTTCGTTTTCGACCAAATGACGTCGAGCCATGTTAAAACAATTTTTTCAAATATATTTGCAAGAAAAAATTAATAAATAACTAATAAAATCTCGACTAAAATTGTAAAATATCTAAATAATTTCTTATCATAAATACTTTTATTTTTTCATAGGATCAATTTTATTTGTATATTTACATTGATACATATTCCTAGAATTGTGTAACACTGTCCGACGAAAGGCCCAAATTACAAATCCGCCAATATGCTATTACCTCTGTCGTTTTTTAACTACTTTTTCTTTGGAAGAGCAAGTATTATCACAGATGCACTTAGTTTTGGAGTTTGGTTTTGCTGGCAATGTTCCTTTTGAAGTTTGAACTGACCTCACTGACAGCATTTATGACGCAGTAATATGGAGATAGCCTTAATACTCCATGACCTTCTTGTTTTGCCAAACAGTCAATGACATAATCCTTTTTAAATGTTTTTGTAACACTTCCAATAATTGTTTTTTTTGTGAAGCACTCTTTAAATTTAATGTCATTGTGTTCAAAAAAAAATTCTGTTCATCTTTCGTAGAACTTAATGTGGGTACTCTTACCTACACCCGTGTATAATAGGGCGCATTATCTATAACAATAACGCTAATTTTCTTGAGTTTTGAATGTAAAGTTTCAAAAAACCATTTCTTAAAAAAAAGGCTATCCATATCTTAATGGTTATCCAGAAAACAATTTTTTTAAGAAGTGCTAATTTAACTCAACCGTCAGAATTGCCACTATCTAAAATGCTAATTTTTAGTTTTGATCATCCCATCCTTTCTTCACCATTGCATGTATATGATCTATGGTTTCTAAATATTCGTTTCTCCACAGAACCAGTCTCTTGCTCTCCTTATAGAATAACTTTATCGATAGTCTTAAATTTAAATCCGATGTTCTTAAAAAATCACCAAAAAGTTGTTCTCGCACAATCTATCACTTCTTTTCTTTTCAATTCGATTTGAATGCTACGTAAAGTAGAATAATTTCTTTCAGCCCACATATTATATATAATATTTTAAACTTTTCCTAAATGATGCGTTTTTATAACCTTTAAAGAACCGCAATCAACACGCGTTTGTTTTCTCGGAAGGTCCATTTTTTATTAATTTATATACGGTGGCTCGCGATACTTTTGCAAGGGTTGTAGTCTGCTTTATAGTATCTATAGTACAAATTTTTTCCTGAGTCTTTCATACACGTTTAAAATTATTTGCTGACCATTTTTACTATAAAAACCAATAACTTTTCTTTGACCTCTTTCGATACTGTCATCAACTTCCACTATTAGAGCATTAACACATGTATTAGTAATAATAGTAATTATTAAACAAAAAACACAACACTAAAAAATAAAATAACAAGAAGAATAATAAATATCAATACTAAATAACAGAAGTTTTTCGAAAGCTCCGGTTGGCCACAATACTCTGAGAATACTAGAATTTGTAAACCCAAACCAGTACAGACCAAAACCTGGTAATATAATAAGTACAATAAAAGCGATAACTAGCCGTCGTAAAAGCCTCATTAGGATAAGAAAGGTGATTCATCACGAACTTGGAACGAATAATACTGCTATCTATTTTATATAAGTAACTAATATTTTTTATTTTTTAATGAATTAAAATCATTGCTAATTTTTTTAGATCTTGGGTTAGTTTAGATAATCATAATGTATGTCTAATTTAAAATTTATGGTATTTAATTACACTATTTATTCAATATGACATAAAATAAAGTTTTCCTACGAGTTAACAAAAAAATAAAAAATAAAATGTCAAGAAAACAGGATAAATTATAGAAGTCTTGCTAAGAAGACAATTTTTGTATACTAAATCGCCACAATAAAAACAGCGACTAAGCATCACTGACAATTTCTGATTACAATTTATGTATAAAAAACGAATAACTGCCTAAGACAAAAGCGAGACGAGTAGAATTCTCCATTAAAATTGCCTCTTATTAATAACAAAAATAAAAAGCATTCAGTTTATTACTTTACAAGAATGGTGCAGATTAAAGTATGGAAAATTGAATTCTAAAATTACATTTGCTTATATACGTATACGTTTTCTCTAGGAACACCTAAAATGATTAAAATTAAAATATATTTTGGTATATATCTACTACTAAAGTTATTTTGATAAGACAATAGTACGAAACATTTAAAAAAATGTTCTCTTATATTATGGTATGTTTCGATTGTTTTTCCTTTTTATTACCAAGTGGTTCAGATTTTTACGTAATCTATACAGATAATAAGACTGTAGAAATGAAAATCTGTACATTAAACATATTTAAAAAATAATTAACGTGGGGTGTTACTGCATCGATATAGAACCCAAAAATAATGTTAGATTTTTTTGTCTGTCTGTATGTTTGTGCACGCATCACATGAAAACTACTGATCTTTTTCGAATGCGGTTTTCAAAGATGTATTTGTCTTCTTTAAACTTAACATTTGGTGTGTAAAAAATTCTTCTCCAACCCCTTTAACGGGGTTGGGGGGAGAAATTTTTATACAACAATCAACACGCCAAGTGAACGTCACGGGGTACAGCTAGTTTATAAATAATGCTGATCTGTTTACATATGTGTATATAACTGCTGTAAAGAACGTATTTAAAACGTAATTTGACTTTGCATGCATAAATCAATCTACTTTTTCGGGACAAAAATAAAATTTACCAATGAAAAAAAATATTTCTATACTATAGGGTTGGTTGAAACATTTATTATAAAAAGAATCATTTTCAACTGTGCAACCATAGGTTATAGAGTTTAAACGTAGTCGTACCAGCGTCGAAGATGAACCACGTAGTGGACGTCCAAAAAAGGCAACAACACCAGAAATCATTGAGCAAGTCTTATGACATTGTTTATAAAGATCTAAGTTTCACTAAGCGTAAAATTGCTAATACCATAGGCATCTGAGATTAGCGAGTACTCCATATGTGACTCGAAGAATTACAAATGCCGCTTTCGTTAAAAATTCAACAAAAACTGAATCGAAAACAAATTTCTTAGCTTAATTTTGAGTGTTTTAAGCAGAATAAAACGGATTTTGTGCGTTTTATAACTATTAATGAGACTTGAATTTATCATCATGATCCTAAACCAGAACGAGAACGTTTAAAGTAGACTGAAGCTGGTTCTTTAGCACCAAAACAAGTAAAGTCAGAACGTTCTCAAAACAGGTTATGGCATCAGTTTTTTGAGGTGCAAACGAGGTTTTGTTGATTGATTATCTTGAAAAATGTAAAACGATTAACTTTGATTATTATTGCAATTTTTTTGACTAGTTGAATAAAAAAAAATTCGAGAAAAAATACCAGTTTTAAAGAACAAAACAATCATTTTTTATCAAGACAAATTAAAGTACGAATTTTTTGAACACTAGCTTTGGCCATTGCAGCTGTGGAACAATATTTTGCAGAGTTTCCAGAAAATCATTACAGAGATGGTATAAAATTCCTCGAGGATCATTGGAATAAGTGTGTTCAAGCTGAGGAAGGTTCTTTTAGATAAAAAAAAACAATAACAATAAAAATACCCATTCTTTCTTTTTCGCTTTTAAAACTTTTCAACCAACCTACAAAACTTTATTAAACTTAACAGTTAAATAATCTATAATCATGTCAATATTAATTAATCGTCTCTGTATAAATCTCTATTTAGGCGGAGGGAAACCCGCTATGAACTGCTCATTAAATTGTTGATACAAAAAACGGAACTCACAGTTCATTCATAGTTAGTGTAAATATTAGTTAGGTCCTTAATAAACGTGTAAGAATCATTTCAAGCAACAAGTTCGGTTATGATTAAACTTACAAAAACGATGATGTGTTTAATAAATAAACAACTAAAGCAAATAAAATAAATTATTAAAGATCTATCTATTCCATGTAATTGATTAAATTACTGTGTATCCTGTCATAACAATTTGTTATTAAGTAAGTATAATATTTCATTTTTTTATTGGTCGTTTCTTAGGGTTTTCAGGTTTTTTTCTTCTTTACATTTTTTTTTTCTGTGGTTTTTTATATTTGCATTTTTTGTTCCAATTTTATCGTTTTTTATTTTTATTAGTTTTTCATATTTTTTCTTTTTTTATTATTCGATTTTTTTTAATTTCCTTTTATACTTCCACGTTCTTTTATTTACTTACCTTATTTTTGTGATTTTTATTAATTTTTGTTTTTGAAGTTATACTTCTATTCGAGCACTCGGTGGAAAAGATTTGTGTGGGGCAAAATGGGAAAAATTATTACATATGTAATGGTGTGAGTAAGAGAGAGACACAAACATATATAAGGAATATTGGTCGGTAAAAACAAAGATGAAATATTTACCACATGTTTAGTCATAACTATAAGTCCTCTGAATACCGTTTAAACATTCAGTACATTGAAAAGAGATAGATGTACAAAACAGTCTAAGCTAATGTTTTAATTATGATATATTGTGTTTGGCAGATTATTTTATAAATCTGTCACGTAAGTAAACATATAAAGTTTACGGTAAGTATTCCAAATGGGTTCAATTTATGTACTCGGGGTTTTTGGGGTCGCTGAACACGAATATCATGATAGCGAAAGTCTCCCCGGCACTTGGTGCCTACAGTATTTACCTTTTCTCCTGTGGTTTTATGTAAATTCTGGACAAAATCAGTGCCCACTTGGTACTCGGCGGTTTTTTGGGTCGCTGAATACTAATATGATAATGAGTGTGCATTTGGTACTAGGAGGTTTTTAAGGTCGCTGAACACGAATATCATATAGTTATTTTTCTAAGTTATTTGCATACAAATTTATGAATCCGGGCGCGTACCTACATAGAAGTATAACTTCTGCCGGCAGTCCCACTGACAGCCACACCCGTTTTTTCTCAATTTTTGTATCATATTGTAATACTTATTATTTTATTGCGGGCGAAGATGAATTTAAATAACTCTTTTAACTTTATTAGGTATTTAGAAATCGAAATGCCACCCTATCTACCGGGTATCTCAGCAATCTAGATGTCAAACAATAGTATAGGTTTGTATCCATAAATTAACTTACACCGCCAGTTATTAGGAATGCCATTGAGCAATTATCGGCCGGGGTTAAAAGTTTTTGAATTACCTACTAATATTAAAAAAAAACAGGGATTGGTGGTAGAAAGGAGAAAATTTATGTTTTTATTTTTTTATACTACATCGTGATAAAAGAAGAAAAATAAATAAAAAAATGTAGGTTGGAAATAGGAATATGAAAAATAGGGTGTCGGGGCTCTAGCGTTTGATAAGAATACAATTTTACAATCGAATTTTTAAGTCACTGTTGCCAAATTATACGTGAGTAAAAACTATAATGAACATTTCTTCAACTACAGTAAATACTTATTTGGAACCAATGAAAATATGTACCAGTTAAATCATTATTAATATAAGTAATACCCTTGCTTAAATGATAAGAATCGCTCCTTTTACCTGAAGTAGCTTAGAGATTATCGTTACGAGATGGATATTCGTATAGGTGTAAAAGAAAAAATAAACTGACTATTTACTGGTAATGCTTAAAGCAAGAATGTTTAAAGGGTCAATAAGAACTGACCTAAATTACCGGTTTATTAAATTGAATAATGAACATCAGTGTGTACCCGATGTAGCATGAAACGAGGTAAAAGTAACGAAGAGAGAATTTTGGCTTTTGCAACTCCTAACGGTCGAGAAATGCTAGTTTTGGCCGAAGAAGTATTCATTGATAGAACATTGAAAAATTCTAGCAGGAAGTTTAAAAAGATATTTACTATCCATATTGACATAGCAAAAACAAATGAAGAAATCAAAGTAGTACCAGTTCTTTACGCGTTGCTGCCAAATAAAAAACGAGCAAAATATCAGACTTTATTTCCCTTTCTTAGAAATGAACTTCGTTTTCACCGAAAATATTTTAAAACTGATTTTGAAGTATCAGTACTTAGTGCCATAAAGAATGTTTTTATGGATTCAAAAGTGTCCGGTTGTAAATTTCATTGCAATCAACGTCTCTGGAGAAGAGTTTAGTCAATAGGCCTAGTCTACGACTATAACACTAACGAAAAGATTCAATAAAACGTGAGGATGCGTTAGCTCTTCGTCCATTGTCCGAAGGTGATAATGGATGACTTGTAATTATAGAAAATTCAGACAAAAACAAATAACTATAATTTTTTTATGAATATTTCGTTGAGCAGTGGTGAGAAAATGACATCATCTCCAAAGAAACGTGGAACTGTAACGGTGATCGCCATTTAACAAACAACGCAGTTAAGGAATGGAATAATCAGTAATAATATAACAAGAGAGTAAGAATAAATTGAAAATAATTTGCCAGATTGTTTGAAAACTTGTTGCCAGGTAATAGTCACGAGAGCCCGCAGGGCTCGAGTGGCTATTGCCCAATGGCAACAAGTTTGAACAAAATCTGTCAAATTATTTTCTAATTTATGGAACTCTCGAGTTATATTTGACAAGATTATTTTTTGATTCACAAATTTTTACAATAAAAAAGATCATAAAATTATTGAAAAATTTAATTTAATTAATTATTACTTACAATATATGAAAATATCGTTGACACATTGTGAATATATTAAAAGAATTAACAATTTAAATTAGTACAATGAAAAACGCAATTATTAAAAATATTTCGAGACTCATTATTTATTGAGGATTTGGAATTGCTTGTTATATTAAGTGTTTCCTCCTGCGTAGTTTCTCTTATTATTTATTATATTAGAATGATGTTCTTGGTTCAATAATTGTAAGTATGGTTTAATCGAACTTGCAGAATTATGACCAGTGACCTTGATTAGTTCTTGTTCTCCTACACCAGCTTTTGAAAGGTTACTTACTGCAATTGATCTGGCAGAATGGTTAGTTATTTTTTTAGTAACTGTGTCTAGACCTACTTTTTCTGCGGATTCCTTTATCCATTTTGAAATGGAATTTATTCCCACAGGAACGTTTTTATACCAAAAACCATGAGTTTGCCAAGCCGGATTTGAAGTAAGAAACAAGCGTTCGGTTTTAATATTTTCTTCACGTTTACTCATTAGTTTTTCAAAAAGACGAATAGGGCAAATATCTGGGTTATTTATGTTAAGAGTCAACCATTTACTATTAGCGCACCTTTGTGCTCCACCCTGTGCAGTTTTTGTAAAGATTGGATTGTATTCAATGCGGCCAGTATTTAATCTTTTTATATCGGTTTCTTTTTTAAAATAATAAACTAAACATTTCGTAGCTTCTCCTACCCTCCAAGCTAGTTCATACGATGCAACGTGAAAAAACTTTCTTTGCAATCCACAAGGTGTATCTTCGTCCCAATAGTTAAAAAATTGCAACAATTCTGTATTAGAAAGTGCCACAGAACTTTGTTTGTGCTTTTCAGGATGTTTTTGTAAAATTTTTCTTTTTGCATCTCTTGCATTCCGAGCATTTCTGAATTCTATATCATGGAAAGGATCAAAGGACCTGTTATACTTATTAAAGTAAAGTTCTTGAACTAATTTTGCCGTTTTATTCCACGTTGTCTTTATAACTGCTTCTTTATAATCATTTCCGTCTTTTCTTTTCATGTTATAAGCCCAATCTTTTAAAATCAATGCCAGAGTAGCTGTTGTAGTAGATTGATCCAGAATATAATTTCTTTCTTTGGTAAAGGTCTTAAATTGTCTCCATATAGACTGATTACTTATTAGAGTATTTTTCGAAGTAATTTCTAAAATATTTTTTGTAATTTCTGCATCAGAAAAGGTACTAAATCGATGACTTTCACCCATTTCGCGTTCATACAATTAAGTAATTATTTTGACAAGTATTTGACAGTTGCTAGGCAAATAAAAGCTACAGTGATTATTCCCGACAATAATCACAAGAGATTTATTCCCACTATAATAATGACATAATTGGTTGAAACTTACCCTTGTGACAAATAAAGAAGCATTTCATTGGTTTTAAGAAACGTCAAAAAATAATCGGTTGAATACTTTAATCAAAACAGAGCATCCAAATTTTTATTTTCCCATAAAACATTAAAGGAGAAGGCTTTATATTGGGATTTTACAATTCACCAAAATAATTTCGGTTTAAGGTACAAAGCCAGAAAATAAATATTTTTTTTGGATATCTAATAAATTGAATTTGGAAATTATATTTATAACTACCTAAACTCATTAGCGTTCGTTCAAAAATTAAATTAATAATGTAAATATATATTAAAATTGTAATATTTGTGTACAAATTTATCGTTCAGTTTTATTATAACCTTAAAAATGTAAAATTTATGTTGCTAATTTATATGAAGTTTTAAGATAATACAAAACTTGATGTCTTTTTACAAAATTCTGGCAACAAGGCACGATTTATTTGAGGTTCTCGGATAACAATGATCGGTCGCAAACGCGCCTATTTCGAAAAATAAATAACAACCTATTCTCAGAACTACAAAATCAGTTCAGTCGTCTCGGAGAAGTATGGTAACTACCACTGTAACACGAATTTTTTATATATTAATAAATGTACCTTTTAATGCATGAACCTGTTATCTACGCGATAGAGATTGTATAAATCTTACTATTTTCTATCTCAAAAGCATAAGCCATTCTCGCATAAGCAGCACGGAAGGTATAGGGTCGATGGGGTAAATTGAATCGGAAATACTGGAAACTATAATAGTAGATTACATACCAGAGCAAAAAGTAGTTCATTTTTTCTGTAAGAAAAATGATACTTTTGCCGGGATATGATTTACAATCATTTAAATAAAAAAAAACGGATGTGGCAGTCAGTGGTACTGCCGGTAGAAGTTATACTTCTATTCACGCGCACAGATTCATAGTATGGGAATTATTTTGAAAATTCATTATATAATATTCATGTTCAACGACCCCAAAAACATCCTAGTACCGAGTGTTCTTACATTTTGTATCGAATTTGCACAAAACTCTTGGAAACGAGGTCCGCCCTAAGCACCAGGTGTCTCGGTGATATTCGTATTCAGCGACCCAAAAGAAAACCGAGTACGAAGTGTTTACTGATTATTATGTACCTATAGAATTTGCATAAAACCCCAGGAAAAGAGGTAAATACCATGCACGATGGGCCCCAATTTCTAATTTTTCTATCTATTGTCTGTTCGGAATACACTTTTCAAAGTCATTTTTCGAATGCTGAAATGCAATTTCACATTTTTACATTATAAAAAATAGCGACAAAATTTCTTGATGCTCTAACGAATCGAATGCAAAAAACCGTATTCTGATCCATCTTAGGTACAAATTTCGGAGGTTTTGCTGATTTAAGTGCTTTATTTCCTCAATTATTCTGATCCATCTTAGGTACAAATTTCGGAGGTTTTGCTGATTTAAGTGCTTTATTTCCTCAATTATTCTTAAAAACTCTGTTTATGTAGCCAAAAACCACAAAAGCATAGTGCAGGATATATCTACCTACTGCAACTATGATATTTATACATTAGCTCAGACTGTTTTTTGTATATGCATCTCTTTTTAATGTACGAAATGTTGAAACGGTATTCAAAGGACTTATAGTTATGACTAATAACATCTGGTAAATATTCCATCTTTGTTTTTACCCACCAATATACCTTATATGTGTTTATGTCTCTCTCTTACTGACACCGTTACATATGTAATGATTTTTACTATTTAGCCCCACACAAATTTCTTCCGCCGAGTGCACGAATAGAAGTATAACTTCAAAAATTGGTAAATAAAATAATGTAAAATTGGAGGATAGATTAGTTTGACATTTATGAGTTTACTGGTTGTCTATGATAAAATAAAAATGAAAATACGTAAAATGTAACGTAGTTTGTTATATTATCTTTAATATCTTAATTGGTCTTGTCTGTATTTACAATGGTTACTTTAGTGGTAACACCTTACAAATGTAAAGTAGCTTAGACTGCTCAGAGTAGTACTAATCAGATGATTTACATCTTTCACTTCCGTTTTAGTAGAACTAAATTGACCGAATAGTACAATAGTACGGTTCGTTGCCTAATTTATACCTAGACACGTAGACAATATAATCAACAATGGGAACACATTCCAAGTACACTGCAGAATGTCTATTTAACAGAAGTGTTCCAGAAGAGCTGAAAGACTGCGCAAATGTAGCAGTAATCAGCTACGAGTCATTGTAAGATTTCTTACGGGCCATGCACCGTTCAAGGGACATCCGCAAATTATAAGGCTGTTTAATGGAGACCTAAGCTGCACATTGCACATTATGCGGTAGGAAACCTGAAACACTTAAATATATACTGTACAATTGCAAAGCACTGGATCGCAAGAGTGTTTTCACAAACGTATGGCATGTATCCTGTAGATCTAGTAGAAAGTACCAAGTTCCTAGAGCGGGTTACATGAACCAATGGATAAAGTACACTAAGCCTAACTAGGATACAGTATGACCGGTGACTATCTGTTAAACGGCTTATTTCTTAAAAAACACTGACTATATTTTATCATTCTTTATTTATCTATATTCATTGTTTCTTCACATAATTTTAAAAATCAATTCATATTGGTTTAAGAAGTAAACAATTCGCATTTGCTGCATTTGCTACAGATCACATTATTCAAAGTGATACTACACTTCCTTATGTGAAAGTTCTATGATGAGCAGTTGTAAAAGGTGGTCAAATATTTTCAGTCATTTTACTACATGGTTTTTGGTCTTACATATATTCAGGAATTTTAACTTTAATTATAATGCAAGGCAAGTTAAAAATAGCAATTTAATTAATGTTCAGCGATGGTCAACTGATTTACCAATAAATATTTTATACTTTTTAACGGCCTAAAATGCGGTTGCAATTTCTAATTTAGTATTCAAACAAAATATATGAGCGTCAAATGTTAGATATTATTTATTGCCCATTTTTTTAAATTAACTTAACTTACCTTGTAGTTATTATACCGGGTATAACTCACTTTGTTTTATATATCAACACCGTTAAAATGAAGAAAATTCTTGTATTAAAATTTTTTTTATCAGTTTTTTTAGGTAGGATATTTTTGAATTGATAATTATAGTTTTTTTTTACATAAATTACATTGTCCACTTATTCCTAACATTATAAGAAATTTATTATTCTTTATTCATTTGTCCTTGTATAATGGAATTTATACATATATATACTTTTACTTAATTTTAAGTGTTTTATTTGATAATAAGACAATTTTCTTCGGATTTTCTTTACATTTAGTCAGAATTTTATAATTTTTAATAAACTTTTATATGGTTAACCTAATTTTAATGTGATTATTTGTTCGGACTGTGTATATTTTATTATTTTTTATTCTACTTGAATGCAGCTTTAAAAGGACTGTGTGTTAATGACACCAAACAGTAAATGGTTTCTCTCAAAGGTTTAATACTCCTAATGAAATTGAGCGAAAAGAAAACAATACCAAACGGCGTCAACCACCAACAAGGCGATTTGGTTTTACTACATATCGCTAAGCGGTTTAAAAAGAGAAGCAGAAGTTGACAAGGGGTTTATAACGAAAACATTTTTACATCAACACAAGAAAATATACATATTTAATAATACATATTGTTTAAAAGCTGTTTAAATGTAAAAACCATCAATAGTCCAGGGAAATAAGTTTTTCTTGTGACTGAATAATCCAGGTATCTGGAAAGTTTTTTAGTTTAGTGCCATTATTTTTTTATAAACAACTTAAGGCAAAAAATGCCATTTTTTCACTCTTTTAATTATAATTCTGGGAGTAATTAATTTTCAAAAAACAAAAAGTAATTTTCTTTTAAAGCATAAAAAAGAAACAAAATGGTGGTTTATAAAAGTCAAAAGACTAATTTGTTGCTTAAATAATTGCAAAAACAGAAAAATTGAAGTATGGTCTTGTAAAGCTTAACAAACCCTCGAAATTTCAGATTGATATATCAATTAGTATAAACGTTATTCATTTGTTTATCCCAGAGACAATTTTTTTGCAATAACAAAAGTCAGAAAATAATAATGTGAGAACAATTCTGCCGGTTGGTTGTGAAAAAGGGAGAGTCGTTCTATCAATTTGGGTCACAAAAATTAGAAAAAAAATCATTTAAAAAAAAATTCGAAAAGAGGTTGACCTTAAAGGCCATCCTTGCAACTTCCCGCTAGTTTTAACCGCAAAGCTATAGTAACGTGACGTATTTTGACTTGTTTGACTTTTTTTGAAATAATTAAAAAGCCATAACTTTTTAACGCCCTATTCGATTTTGATGTTCAAGATGGCATTCGACGCAGTTTTTTGAGACCTAAAAAAGTTACCGGGAGTGCAAAATCGGTTAGTCAAAAAATCTCTAAGTTATTGAAAAAAAAAACACTTTTTTTGAAATTTTTCGACAACGAGATCTCACGAACGAATCAACCGATTTTAATTTGCAAAACGGCATTCGACGTGGCTTTTTGAACTTGAGAGCTGATTAGGTTATGAAATTGATCGATACAATAGCCAAAAAGATATGCCCAAAAAACATCATTTTTACCAATTGTTTTTTTCGGTTATTTTGAAATTTCTCGAAATCTACTGGCTCGAATCGGTTTAAACTTACAGGGAATCTAAGTTAGATGGAACTCTTTGGAATGCTTTTTATTTCATTCCGATCGGTCAAGCCGTTCAAAAGTTATAAGAGGTTTACATACATCCACACACACACACACACATCCACACGTACATACAGACATACAGACACCCTCGTAAAAATAGTCAGGGGAGGTTCCTAAGACCTCAAAACGTTGAGATCCGATGAAAACTCGATTTTCAAAAAACGGGGTGAAACCAATAACTTCCCGATTTTAAAAAAAAATTTTAATTTTTTTTAGCGGGAAGTTAAAAAAGATAAATTGCAAGATTATTGTAATTTGACACTTATAACCTTTTGGAATAACTTATTAACCTTTGAAAAATAATTTTCAGATTCGAAAAGCTGGCATTTTTACACAAATTAAAAAAAAAGGTTTTCTAGATTAATTTGGAGCCAAGTTAGGTTTTTTTTAATCACAGCTAATTTGTTTATAATAATTTAGGAACTTAAAAAAACATTTTAAATATAAAGGTTTAAAGTATTATCACACAAGAACCTATCTCTTTAAATAGACCGTTTATCTCTTATTCAAAATGAAAATTCAACTTCAAAGTCTCTCGAGTTTTCATATCTCCCGATCTACTGGATGGATTTTGATCATTGTTTTTTTAATTTGTATGTACTTCTTGAGTCCATTACAAATATTCAATCTGTTCATTTAATTATTTATAAACAAATAAAATAATTTCTTTAAATTATATTTTTCTTCAAGCGTATAATAATAACTATATTACTTTTTGCAACACAGACCGTAGAAATATCCCATTATTTTACTAGTACAAAAATGAATTTTCATTATTGTACTAATAAAATAATGGGGCGTTGTAATCAAGTAGGTAGGAACTGTCATTTTTAAACTTATTTAATTTGACGTTTGTCTGTTTTGAAAATTTTGTGAAAAATGTCTCAAGAATTGCAATGTACGCCTCCGGAATTAGTTGAAATAGCTAATTCCAGTATTGAAACTCTAATTCCAACGAAGTCGCGTAAACTGTATGATTTTGCATACGAAAAATTTCTAAAATGGTGCAATGAATATAATGTACAGCAATACACGGAAAACGTTATGCTTGCATACTTCACGAATTTGTCCAGAAAGTTTAAAAGTTCTACTCTATGGGCACAGTATTCAATGATTAAAAGTCAATTAAACATTAAACATAATGTTAAAATAGAAAAATATAGCAAATTAATTGCATTTATAAAGCGCCAAGGGGAAAATTATACACCGAAAAAATCAAAAGTATTAACACAAGATCAATTTGATAAATTTCTCAAGGATGCACCAAATAATGTTTATTTAGCAACAAAGGTAGGTACTTTCTTATTTCTTTTTAATCATTATTACGTTTATTAAACCGTTGACAGTGATATCTACTAGCAGATCAATATTTAACTTGACAGCAAATATTACCTCATTTCCTACTTATAACATTTAATGACGGTAGCTCAGTGGCAGAGCTTTTGTCTTCGGTCGCAAAGGTCAGCGGTTCTAATCCCGGTGCTACCAACTTTTTTTTTTATTTATTTCAACGTTTGTTTTAGGTTATATTAATATTTGGAGTCACAGGAGCCCTTAGATGCGATGAACTTGTTAATTTAAAGTCTAGCGAAATCCAAGATTTGGGAAATTTAATTTTGGTTAAAATCATAAACACAAAAAACAAAAAACAACGGTCGTTTACTATAATTGGCGATTTTTATTTGAATTTGGTAAGACAGTATACGGCTCTTCGTCCGGATGATATTGGCCTGCAGCGATTTTTTATTAAATACCAGAATGGTAAATGTCACCGTGTGGTAATGGGTATCCACAAAATATCAAACGTACCAAAAGACGTTGCTACGTTTTTGAAATTAACAAATCCTCATGAATATACAGGACATTGCCTTCGGAGGACTTCCGCAACTATTTTAGTTGACAACGGAGGTGATATTACCGCTTTAAAGCGGCATGGTGGATGGAAATCCACCAGTGTTGCTGAAGGGTACTTAGAGGATTCCATTTCCAGTAAAACACAAACTGCACAAAAAATACTTAATTGGCAAGAACAACCAAGTAATAGTTCTGGAATCGCTGACATAATAATCGACAATCAACTTACTAATAATATGATGTATACCAATGACAAAATTGTAAATGTCGAAGCTGAAAGCGGTGGCAGTGGCTTAAATTTAAACAACTGCAGTATACAAAACTGCACATTTAATATTACTGTTAATAAATAGGTAACACTTTATGTAATTTTTCGTTTGTATTAATTAAATAGTTGAGATATAAACAAAGCCTTCTATATTTTTTATAAAATGCATATTATTATTACGCTTGAAGAAAAAATAGTATATGTTACTCGGAGCAGAAGGCCCATTATATGTTTCGCCCAGTTTGCACAGCCTCGGCTAGCGCCTCGGCAGTGCAAGAATCTGGGCTCAACAATAATGTTGGCCTTCTACTCCTAGTAACATAAACTATTTTAAAATCCAAAAATAAGTATTTTCCAAAAATTGATCAAAAATTTTATTTAAATAATCGATTTGTATGAAAAACAGATATTCTATATTTTATTGTGTTTAATAAGCTTTTAATTAAAAAAAATATTGTTTATTTAATTACAACTTATTATGAAATGTCTTACTATATTGTAATATTTACAGACAATGTAATGAGAATCATCTCATTTTTAAATACTAAGCACGAGTAAAAATACAGCGTACCCTTTTAATAAGAAAAAACGGGACTTACTAATATAAAGTTCTTTTATTTCGAATAAACAAGTAGGAATTTCTTCCAACTTCGAAAGAACTTCTTTCATTTGTAGCATTATAAATGATGTTACTTGGCAAATAAATATTTTTGGATTTTTTTTAAATTACTGTGTTTGTTTATAAATAATTGAATGAACAAATTGCATATTTGTAATGTACTCAAGAAGTACATACAAATAAAAAAATATTTAAGTGCTGCTCAGTATTAATAATAATTAACTAAGTACCTAGATATTTAATTTTTATTCAAAAACTATTGATTCGGTTGTCAAAAAAATAAACTCGGCATATTACGCTATTATTAACATGCGAAATAGACTTGATACGCAAGGTATGCTTCAGATCTATTATCCACTCGTATATTCGCACATTACATATAGGTAACTTGACTATTTGGGGCGGCGCCTCTAGTTCTGAGCGTGTTCTTATCGCCCAAAAACGTATAATACGCTTATAGTCTAGTCAACAAGTTCAAAAACGTGTTAAATAGAAATAAAGCTCCTAAAAATATGTGCCATAGCTCATTCGATTCGGAATGACGTCTAGAAAAATGTTTTTTAAGCGTATATTAGCACATAAGAAATTGCGATTGTTATTAACAAAATAAGATAAAAAAAAAAGTATTTAGTTTTTCGTTAATAACTTTTAAAATAATGATATTTAAGGAATTTTGAAAAAAGATCCTGAAAGAGGAGGAAATTTCCAATAAAAAAGTCCCAACTGCCGGAACTCTATCTCCATTATTTATAATTTTAATTTGACGTTGAAAATAGTGCTCCGCTCGGCTTTTACAGCATTCGCGCGCTGCCGCTAAACGGGGTTTATCAGATAAAATATTTTTTTTATGACATAAAATGTGATTTTAAAAATTTGAAAAAATTCCAGTATTTTCCTCACACTTGAAAGAATCTAATTCAGTTAGAAAAATCATTTTGTCACTATTTTTCAATTAGTTATTCAATTGTTAACAAACAAATTTTTTCCTAATCTCTGTTGGCATAAACAATGGGAAAAAAGTTATAAATAATTGGCCTAAAAATTTGAAACTTCGTGGAGCCCTTTTCATATGTACACTTTACAAGATCCTGCCATAAATTTTCATAAAAGTTTATTAATTTGTTAATTACGATTTTTCATAACTATTGCAAAATGAAATATCTTGCACACATAAATTATTTACATTCTATTCTGCATATATTTATATATGCATTGTGCAAACCAAAAGTTGTTTAGGTAGTTTGCAGATGTCGTCTAGAGATGTGATTATATATGAGAAGCACCACTCAACAATGTACGAGAACTTTTCTTTTTATTCAGGGAAGAGATTTTTTAATAAATTGCCAAAAAACATACGGCAAATAACAAATTTTGAGGCATTTCAAAAAGCCACTAAAAGTTTACTACTCAAACATCCTGTGTATTCTGTTAATGAGTTTCTTTGTTTAGACTTAAAGTGAAGTTATTATATTATTTTTTACTTATGACGTTCATTATATTTACTATGTAAATCAAAAATGATAAATATACTATTCTATTCTATTCTATTGTTAATAAAAAATACTGCTTATGTACATTTACACTTTGATACCATGTTTTCAACCGATAAATTACAATAATAACTAAGTTATATTATTTTTAAGTACATCTCATAAAAAATAGTATATTGTGAAACAAGTGGGAAAAGTGCTTTTCCCACGTGTTACACACTATACTTTTTCTACGACTGCAACTAAAAATTAAAATAATGTGGTAATACTTTATTCTAAATTATAAATAGTGAATGTAAAAAATCCTAAAAATTAATTAATTTTATAGTTAATTGTAATGTTTGAACAATTTTTTAATACAATTCCAGGAGTACCACTAGACCCAGACGAGGTGGATGGTTCAACAATTGTATAACTAGTATTAGTAGTATTATTAGTCTCATCGGTGATCTCTGGACTACCACTCGTGTGAATAAAATTGGTGATTTTATTGGCAACATCTAATTTGTTGTTAATTGATTGGTCTATGTAACCCTCCGCCACTGTGCTAGACCGCCAACCGCCGTGTCGCTTAAGGGTTAAAAGATCACCACCGGCGTTTACTAATATTGTTGCTGAGGAGCGTCTGAAGCAATGCCCAGTGTAAAGATTCGGATTAGGCAACTTTAAAAATGTTGCTATTTCTTTGGCCATGCCTTCAAATTTATTAATGCCAACCGGTTGCTTCGTGCAAGTTACAGGACGGTGACCTTCCGGTGTTCTATTCCACCACGGCGCTGACTTTGCGATATCAGCGAAATACTTGGGAACATTCGATGCTGAATTTACAATATTTTTTATTATAAATAGTCAATCAATTTTTTATAATTCAGTCTGATATAAAGTGTTGTTAATAATTTTCTTAAGTGGAATTAAAGTTTTTAAAAAGTGTTTTGTGATTAGTTCAAACATAATTGGCGCAGTCAGTAGGATAGTAGAAGAGTCCTTAAGGATCCTCGTCGCTTTCAAGTGTTTGTCTACGATTCCGGAAACCAGTTCCAAGGGAAACTACGTTCAAGTCAACCCGAAGAACAGAAGTTAATCAGATAATTATATCACGATAATAAGGAATGCATCTTAGCATCATCTGCATCGTGTAAGAATTTGAGAATCTTTTATTTTTTTATGTCAGACTCCTCTGGTTCAGATTCATCTGATAAAGAGTTAGAATTAGAATCTCCTGTACCAAGTATCATAGAATTTAACTTAAGTGCAGAAGAATTAGATTTAATTAACGAATTTAACACATTAAACATATCAAGAGAATTAGATTTAACAATAGACAATAATATGGCTCAACCTGCTGTACCATTTTTTGATGTTAAAAATTTATGCATCTTGCCAACTTTCGATGGAAATCCAAACGAACTACACGATTTTATCAAGGTTGCAACTCATTTACTGAATCACTATTACGATGCAACAACTCCGACCAATGTACAAAATACAATTCTACTATATGGAATCTTAAGTAAACTTACAGGAAGAGCTAAAGAAGTTATATCTATATATGGTTGTGAAACTTGGGATGATGTAAAGAATACACTAATCCAAAACTTCGGAGACCAAAGAAATGAGAATTCCCTAACAAGAGATTTAGTGAATTTAAGACAAGGATCAAACGACACCCCTGCCCAATTTTATGAAAAGGTTATGGGACTTTTAAGCTGCATATCCAACTACATAGAAGTGCATGTTCTAAATCAGGAAGTTAAAAAAAGTAAGCTCGAATTCTTTAGACAGAAAGCCTTATCTACCTTCCTTGCTGGACTCAGAGAACCCCTTGGTTCAACCATAAGAGCAATGAGACCGACCACATTGGCAACAGCAATCCAATATATCCAGGAAGAAAATAATATGCGATACTTACAACGAGGTGCGAGCCCACAACCATCCGCCTCAAACACAAAGCCAAGAAACAACTTCCAGAACCAAAACCAAGTTCAAAAACCAATAATTTTCCAACCTGGACCAAGACTTCAAGCCACGTAGCGACCCACCTCATTCAATTGGAACCAATGGCAACAACCAATAACCGTTCAACAACCACCATTCAGACCACCATACCAAGGATTACCCAGGCCTAATTTCAACCAACCGAGACCTTTGTTTAATAACCCTAGATTTGGTAACGCTTCTCCAAATTATCGAACACCAAATCAACAAAATGTTTGGGCACCAAAAGCAGGACCATCTCAACAACAAAGACCAACTCCAATGAGTGTCACATCAAACGCTACCTTTAGAAAGCCAGCTGTGGCAACAGCCTCAAAACCACAGTCTCCTCCTAGATTTATGGTTGAAGAACTTTATAACATAGAACAATTCAGTGATGAGCTCTATAATCAAGAATATAACTATGGAGAAGAAAATCCTTATTATGAAGACAATATGGCATATGAACAATTTACCTCCGAGCAACAAAACTTTGAGTTCCAAGAAGAAACAAATTTTCAAGAGGACCCAACAGCAAACTACGAAACATAGTAGAACTCCACTCTTTTCCCGATAAAAAAGAACTACCTTTTATTAAAATATCTCATCCACCCCTCAAACTTCTGATCGACACCGGATCCACAAAATCTTTTCTAAATCCCGAAATAGCTACAAAGTTTTATCGACCATTTATCCGAAAAGAACCTTTCGTTGTAACATCCATTTTTCAAAATTACTCTCAAGACTATTGTGCAGAAATACCTTCTTTCCGCGAATTTAATTCTACCGAAAATCTTAAATTTTACTTGTTTAAATTCCACAAAACCTTTGATGGGCTTATAGGCCTGGATAATCTAAAATTATTCAAAGCCCAGCTAAATTTTCCTGAATCAAATCTAATCTTGAAAAATTCTGTAATTCCTATTCAATATTATGAAACCAATAAAACCCAATTCTACATAATCCAACTGGAACCAAATTCAATTACTCGAGTTCGATTACCTGTCAAGCAAACCCAAGGGACAATACTAATAGCCAAACAACATATTCAAGGAGCCGACATTCGAGAATGTCTAACTACTGCTAGTGACAATTTAGCCTGGACAGAAATAACAAACAATAGTTAAGAACCAATTCAAATTGCTCTCACAGAACCAGTAACTAGCACAGACTTCCAAAGAGAAGAATTTCATCTCTATTCAATGACAACTCTTCCAGAACTAACATCAAAAAATGACATTGATGAAGTACTACGAACCGATCATCTCAATGAAGAAGAAGACCAACAAATACGGAAATTATGTAGAAAATATTCAGATATTTTTCACCTACCTGATACACCATTAACATTCACCAATGAGATCAAACATCAAATCAAAACAAAAGATGAATTGCCAGTGTATACAAAGTCGTACCGCTACCCACATGTCCATAAAACCGAAGTACAAAACCAAATAACATCAATGCTGGAACAAGGTATCATCAGACCTAGCCAATCTCCCTGGTCATCACCAATATGGGTTGTAGCTAAGAAACCAGACGCCTCTGGAAAAATTAAATGGCGTATTGTCGTTGATTATAGGAAAGTTAATGACAAGACTATAGATGATCGATATCCAATCCCGAACATCAGTGACATTCTGGATAAACTAGGAAGATGCCAATACTTCACCACCCTCGATCTTGCTAGTGGATTCCACCAAATTGAAATGGCAGAAGAAGACGTGCCAAAAACAGCCTTTAATGTAGAGAATGGACACTATGAATTTGTACGTATGCCATTCGGATTAAAGAACGCTCCAGCTACGTTCCAAAGAGTAATGGACAACATCTTAAAGGGATTACAAGGGCAAATATGTTTGGTTTACATGGACGACATAATTGTTTACTCTACGTCTTTACAAGAACACATAGTAAATCTCTCAAAGATATTCCAACGCCTTAGAGAAACTAGATTAAAGATCCAAATTGACAAATGCGAATTCCTGAAAAAAGAAATTTCCTAGGACATGTGATCACTCCTGAAGGAATAAAGCCAAATCCAGAGAAAATAAAAGCTATCACCAGATACCCAATACCAAGAACAGTTAAAGAAATTAGAGGTTTTCTAGGACTATTAGGCTACTACAGGAAATTCATAAAAGATTTCGCAAAAATCACGAAACCATTGACATCCTGTCTAAAGAAAGATACTAAAATAGTACATACACCTGAATTTCTTAAATGCGTAGAAATCTGCAAACATCTACTAACGAATGAACCATTACTTCAGTATCCAGATTTCACAAAGCCTTTCAACCTAACCACCGACGCAAGCAACTATGCAATTGGAGCTATATTATCTCAAGGGCCCGTAGGAAGTGATAAACCTATAGCATATGCCTCCAGAACACTAAATGACACCGAAACAAAATATTCAACCATCGAAAAAGAAATGCTAGCGATCGTTTGGGCCACAAAATACTTTAGACCGTATCTATTTGGAAGAAAATTCAAAATATTGTCAGATCATAGACCACTCCAATATCTGTTTTCGTTAAAAGACCCAAATTCTAAACTTGTAAGATGGCGTTTAAAGCTGGAAGAATATGACTACGAAGTAATTTACAAAAAAGGAAAAGCCAATACAAATGCAGATGCACTCTCCAGGATAGAACTACATACTAAAGAATTGAATAAAGATATAATAGACATAAACATAGATGAGATACTGGACAACAAATCTAATATGGATACATGGTCCATGTGTAACAACCCAGATGAAGAACAGAAAATAGATGAAATTATTAGAGAGCTAAGAAACATAGAAGCATCAGTTGAAATAAATGAAAATAACGATGATCAAACCAATCATACTGCTGTCGAAGATCCTATACTAGGCATCCCAATTAGCGAAAAACCTATAAATTATTACAGTCACCAAATTATATTTAGAACAGTGAACTTCAATCCACATCCACCAATAAAAATACAAACATTTCCAAATAAAGAAAGATTACAGGTGCAACTTGGAAAAAACAATTTGGAAAAAGACACTATAGACTTCTTCAAGAATTATATACATCCAAAAAGAAAATATGCATGCAAATTTGAGAATGACGACTTGTACTTTAAAATAAGTGAAATAATTAGGAAAACATTTAAAAATAATGCCTATGATATCATTAAATGCAATCTATTGTTAGAAGATGTCAATTCTCCAGAAAGACAACAAGAAATTATCAAAAACTATCATGAAGGAAAGACAAACCATAGAGGTATAATTGAAACAGACAATCAAATAAAAAAACGCTATTTTTGGCCGAACTTAAGAAAAGACATAGAAGACATCATTAACGTCTGTGACATATGTCAACTAAAAAAATATGACAGGACACCACCGAAGCCCAAATTTATGATTACTCCAACACCATCGAAACCTCTGGAAATCGTTCATATCGACACATTTCAAGCCAATGGACAGAAGTTTCTAACTATTGTAGATGCTTTCTCTAAATATGGTCAAGCATATCCTATAGAAGGAGCAAATTCAATAAATATCTTGAACGCATTGCTCATATTTATGACACATCATGGTTTACCTTCTATGATCGTAGCAGATAGTGGTACTGAGTTCAAAAATGGAGTAATACAAGATTTCGTGAATACCCATAATATATCTATCCACTATACAACTCCAGACAGTCCGCAATCCAATGGATTCGACGCTGATTGAACATCTGAGAATTGTACGAAGTACTAAGAAAAATCTTTCTATCAAAGAAGAAATGCCGTATGCTATCTTGGGCTACAATAATTCTATACACTCAGCCACCAAACTAAAACCAATAGAAATATTAAATGGGCACTTGGACAACAAAGATCCTTTCGATGTAGATATCGTTCGAACACTAACGAACAACTACGTAGAACAACATCGTGAGAAAACGAAACAAATTTATAAAGAAATTAACAATCACCTTACAGAAAATAAAGAGAAAACCATAAAAAATCGAAACAAAGAAAGACAGACGCCTATAACTTACAAACCTAACACTAAGATCTATACAAGAAGAACGTTAAAAAGAAACAAGTTACTTCCAAGGTTCTCACACAAAATTGTACAAGCTGACAATATTGTCACGATCGATACACCAACCTCCACTGTTCACAAGAAGAATGTAAAACATCAAAAAACCACAGCTAACAAGGAATTTTGTTCACAGATGGACCCTAGTAAAAGGGGAGGAAATCTTAATTCAAGATCTGAAGGACAACCCCGGCATTCTCCCATTCAACCTGGGGCAAGCAAAGATCCAAACTAGTTGTCATGATTTCATCCACTACATCCCACTAGAACCAATAGCACAAGAAATTGATACAATTGAAAACCAGTATAATGCCGTCACAGAAGCTATCGGAAAAGGTTTAAGTAATCCTTATTTTACGTCCCTTCAAAATTTTAATCAAGCACTTCGATATCAACTCAAAATTGTCAAAGAAAAATTTGCAACCATCTACCCAACTAGAAGAACTAAACGAGGGCTCATAAATGGACTAGGCACTATCATAAAATCAATATCAGGAAATTTAGATGAAGAAGATGCTGAAAAATACAATCAAGCAATAATAGAATTAAAAGAAAACCAACAAAATTTTATAAGCGAAATCAACCACCACATAAGCTTAAATAACAAAGTTATGGAAAACCTCAACGAGACGATATCTCTTCTCACACACAATCAAGACACCATAGCGGATGAAATAAAACTAATCAGTACAGATCTCAACAAGTTCATCTTTGAATTCGATGACTATCTCCAAGCAAGAAACGTTCTAGATCAACTCAATTTGATTCTTAATACCATGCTTCAACTATTAAATGACTTAGAAGGTGCCATTACCTTTGCAAGAATAAATATTGTTCACAATAGTCTCATAAAAAAAGAAGATCTTAACTGGACCATAAAATCATTGTTGGAACACCATTCAGAAGATCAATTAATATATTCCAAAGAAGAGGACCTAGTCAAATATTACGATATTATAAAAGTAGATGCCTACTACTCAAACTCTACAATAATATTTATCCTCCACTTTCCTATACTGTACCCAGAATCCTATACATATTTTCATTTATTCTCTATTCCGACACAAAATCTTTCAACAATAATTCCTCCTGCACCGTATCTCTTAAAAAATTCCGAATCATACAAATATTTAGAAACTCCCTGTACCAAATTTAATCCCAACTACATCTGTCAAGAAGAAATACTTCCTAAGACACGAGAAAACAAAGATTGTATTAACCAAATTTTGGAAATTGGAAAAGAAGATGCTCCTTGCAAATACATACCAGTTAAGATAAACACACCTATAATTCAAGAAATATCAGATGCTCATTACGTCACAATTTTTTCCCAACCAACGAAGATAATAACTCACTGCTTCACCACAACCAAAATTGTCGTTATCCAAGGGACATTCCTCATCAAATTGCCACTAAACTGCGAATTTCAAACAGCAAACCAAAGATTTATAAACTCCAAAAATTCCATTCCAGAAGAGCCACTGACGTTACCAAAAATCAAAACAACGAAAATTCAACAAGTAGAAAAGATGAAACCTATAAAATTAGAGAGAATCCCTTTAGATGAGCTCCATAAACTGACCAAAGAAGAAGAACATCTTCAATCCATAACACCAATACAATGGGACCCCAGCAACAATCACTTCTGGATGACCCCGGTATATATAGCCACAACAATACTTGTTATATTTTTGTGTTTTACAGCAAAAAGGAAGTGGACAAGAAAACCAGAACCTACAACATCTGAGGAAGATGGACCTGCCAAAGTTTTGTTCGTCCCGTACAAAACTTCCTCTGGGGATGGAGAAGTTACAGGACGGTGACCTTCCGGTGTTCTATTCCACCACGGCGCTGACTTTGCGATATCAGCGAAATACTTGGGAACATTCGATGCTGAATTTACAATATTTTTTATTATAAATAGTCAATCAATTTTTTATAATTCAGTCTGATATAAAGTGTTGTTAATAATTTTCTTAAGTGGAATTAAAGTTTTTAAAAAGTGTTTTGTGATTAGTTCAAACATAATTTGCACTTGCCCTTTTGATAGTTTAAAAACAAACGATTTAGGGATGGATCGTAAGGACGAAGTGCTGCATATTTTTTATAAATTTTATAAAATTCTCCGGTTAGAGTAAAGGAATGTGGGACTTTATTTTTGGAGTTTTCAATTCTAACGAGTAAAGCAGAATTCAAATCTTCAATGTCATTTACTGTGAGTTTAACCAACTCGTCTCGGCGGCATGCTCCTGTGAGGCCAAATACTAGGGCAACCTAAAAATACAAAACGTATTATGTATCAATTATATAATATTAGGTATAGTGATATGTATATTATATAACGGAAACTTACCTTTACTAATAAGTATATTTCATCGGGAGCATCGTTTAAAAATTTTTGGAGCTCTTCCGCTAATAAAATTTTAGATTTTTTAGGTACTTATATACTGTTCCGATTTTCTTTTTAACAAAGATCGCAGTTTCGCATATTTCGAAATATCTATGTTATTTTTTACATTTATTGTACTTCTTAACATCGAGTACTGGGACCACATTGTAGAAGCCTTTAAAGTTTTTTATAAATGTTCAAAATAAACTAAAAGAACGTTTTCAGAAAAGGATTTCACTTTACAAGTTTTTCACCAATCCATAAACTTATCGTACGCTATTTCATATTTATTTCTGGAAGTTACTGGTAATAAATCCAGAGTGACATTTGCCGCTTTTTCCAGAATTTCTGGCGGTGTATTATCAAAATCACTTTCATCTATATCCATAATAACAAATTTTATGAAATTTATAAATTTATAATCTATTTTCTGCAGCTTAATCAAAAGCAAATTACAATTTATAAAAACTTTTGACGTTTATCACAGTAAACAGAAATCTCAAGAACCTAGACTGCAAGCCACCTATGTTATGACTAAAAAAATGTGAATTCTCCATTTAAATGTACATATCGTGGGATAAATAATTAAAGTCGTGGGATAGATTCATTTATCCCTTGGCTTTGGAAAAGTCTAACATTGTAGCATCGAAAAATGTGAGAATAGAGCTATATTGTATAGCAGTCGTAGAAAAATAGTATATTGTGAAACAAGTGGGAAAAGTGCTTTTCCCACGTGTTGCACACTATACTTTTTCTACTACTGCAACTAAAAATACGTTTATGTACTCACCGTCAAATTTAATAATAAAATATTTTGATATTGTTGGATGCTTTTAACGAAAACTTACCTTTTCTAATAAGTATATTTTATCCGGAGCCCCGTTTAAAAATTTTTGGAGCTTTTCCGCTGATAATATTTTACAAACTTTAGGAATGTATTGTTTTGATTTTCTTTTTAAATGACATCGCAATTTCGCATATTTAGAAATATCAATGTTATTTTTTATATTCATTGTACTTCTTAACATCGAGTATTGTAGAAGCCTTTAAAGTTTTAGATAAATGCTCGAAATAAACTATAAGAACGTTTCCAGAAAGGGAATTCACTTTACAATTTTTCTTCCAATCTATAAACTTATCGTAAGCTACTTCATATTTCTTTCTGGAAGTTACTGGTAATAAGTCCAGAGTGACATTTGCTGCTTTTTCGATAATTTCTGGCGGGATACTATCATAATCACTTTCATCTATATTCATAATAACAAATTTAATAAAATTTATAAATTTATATCCTATTTTTTGTAACTTAATCAAAAAACAAATTACAATTTATAAAAGATTTGACATTTATGACAGAAAACAGAAAACTCAAGAATATGGACTGAAAGCCACCTATTTTATGACTAAAAAAATGTCAATTCTCCATTTAAATGTACATATCGTGGGATAAATGATTAAAGTCGTGGGATAGATTCACTTATCCCACGGCTTTGGAAAACTCTAATATTGTAGCATCGGAAAATGTGAGAATAGCTATATTCTATAGCAGTCGTAGAAAAACTATATTTTACGTAAGCAATTCATTTCTTTTTTTTAATAGCTATTTAAGCTTCTGTTTTTTGCTCCTTTAATTAATGTGAAGTTGATATCTAATATTATTCCCATTTTTCATTGTTTTTTGAAAGAAACATTATTGGGTTAGTTAAATTAGTTATGGGTTATCCAGAACTATCCAGGAAATGGAGATTACGTTAACATGTGGTTTGGTTGGATTTCGTTTCGTTATGATTTGTTAGTGACATCGTTGACCTAGAAAGAAATAGATCCGTTTGGTACAATAAACAAAATGGTTCATATCTGAGTTTTGTTTGTTCAATTAATCAACATTGTTATTTATTGGGTATTGTTATTTAGTTCATCCTGTACGTCTGATAAACTTAATTATTCTGTTATGTACTTTTGTTTATTGTAAGTGCCACATAAAAAAGGATTAACGCCTTGTTCTTTCCAAAGTGCTTTTTTACAAATTAATCAACTTTTTCTTATACATAAATAGATAAGTTACTCAAACCAGAAACATTGAAAGCTAAACCCAGTTCCAACAGTGCTTTCCAACAATAGACCCACTGGATATACATCTATCCAGGAAATTTATGAACGCCTTTAAAACTACAGATGATAACAATTAATTCAAACTTCTGATAAATTACGTTAGTCCAACAATTTATGGATATATGTATAAGTAAAGATGCTATTATTGTTCTAGAAAAAGTTGATATCAAACCTATAAATGAAATTTTTGCTAGACACTCTCTCGCAACAAGACAACAACAAACCGGAGAGCCAGTCGATCAGTATTTATATATTCTCAAGCAAATGAGTAAAGAATGTAATTTAAAAGCAGTAACTGCTGTAGAAACAGGGATAAATTGATTAGAGATTTATTTATAAGCGAGATTTGCTAACTGTAAACTGCCTTTCATAATGCAACAGCTCTGGAAATAGCCGAATATCATTGGCAATCGTATAGGTACATCACGATTTGGAGTTTTTAATACCTCCACAGCGGCTGCTTCAAAAAGCTTAAACCAGGATTAGCTACATATTCACTGATTCACCAACATTATAGGCCACTTCATCGAAACGTTACTTTTGTGTATATGATTACCTCCTTCGTAATTTATGCCCTGCTAAGAACTAAAACTGCAATTCATGGGGGAAAATTTGTAAAATTAATTTAAAATAAACAAGAAGCATAAATTTAATTTCCAACTCCAGTTGAGATCGGTAAGTGGTCTTCTCTACGAGCAAATTATGCCCAGCTTAGCCATAGAGGGTACGTAACAAAAATAAGTGAGTAGCGCCACCGATTTTGACGGTACAAATCGAAAACCCCTGTTGGTCCAGGCACTGATCTATGTCACTGAAGATAACTAAAGTAAAAATTTAAAACAAAAATAATTAAATTAAACCAGAAAAGGTGAGTAAGGCGGTTTGCTGATTAAGACACCAAAATATATTTATCACTCTTTATATTGCCACAAAAAAAAAATACACAATTAATCCCAAATTTTTTAGTAATAATAAATAGATATTTAAAAAAAACGAGTGAGCCAGTCAGTGGGACTACCGGCAGAAGTTATACTTCTATGCACGCGCCTGGATTCATAAATTTGTATGCGAATGATTTAGCAAAATCATTATATTATATTCGTGTTTAGTGACCTCAAAAACCTCCTAGTACCGAGTGCACACTCATTTTGTATCGAATTTGCATAAAATTCCTGGAGACGAGGTCCGTCTTAAGCACCAGGTGTTTCGGACACCATCGCCATTATCATATTCGTATTCAGCGACCCAAAAAAACACCGAGTTCCAAGTGTGCACTGATTTCGTACAGAATTTACATAAAACCCCAGGAGAAGAGGTAAATACCCTAGGCACCAAGTGACGCAGAGACTTTCGACATCATGATATTCGCGTTCAGCAACCCCAAAAATCCCGATTACATAAATTGAACCCATTTGGAATACTTACCGAGTTGTAATTTTTCTATCTATTGTCTGTTCGGAATGCACTTTTTGACTATTCTTAAAAACTCTGTTTATGTAGTCAACAACCTCAAAAGCATATTGCAGGATATAATGCAACCATGTGACGGTACTGTGGACTACAATACAATACTCTTTACTGAATATTATTATTAATATCATTAATATAAAATACTAAACTTTATATGTATACTTACGTGACAGAATTATAAAATAATCTGTCACACACAATATGATACGTCACTATGATATTCAAAACATTAGCTCCGACTGTTTTTTCTATATCTATCTCATTTCAATGTACTGAATGTTTAAACAGTATTCAAAGGACTTATAGTTATGACTGAACATGTGGTAAATATTTCATCATTGTTTTTACCGATCAATATACCTTATATGTGTTTTTGTCTCTCTCTTACTTACACCATTACATATGTAATGATTTTTCACATTTAACCCCACAAACTTTTTCGTCGAGTGCACGAATAGAAGTATAACTTCAAAAATAATGCCGCTTAAAATACCATTAAATTTATGAGTGATCACCCGACGCAAATTATTATACTTAATTACAAAAAAATAATAGCCGCTACAAAAAAAATCAATACATCTATAAAAACATAAAACTAATTCTTAATACAATTTTAACTTTGGCTTATCTGTTATAAAGCGCTTCTCTAGCGCCGATGCTTCTCAGTAAATTGCTTTTTGGGGTAGCCACGTTGTTCTAAGGCCTCTAACTTCAAAAAAAAACAGGCTGATCAAAAAGGAATTATAGGCTCAAATGGGTTGATATAAGCCTTCAAGCCAAAAGGAACTGCAACAAGCCAAAAAAACTGCGCCAAGATAAATAAATGCGCCAAGCCAAATAAACGACTTAGTGTGATTATTGGTTAAAATAAATAATCAATCTGATGATGTTAAATCCAACTTATCAACCTATAGAATTCCGTACTTTCTTTTACATTAAGTGAAATATTAGCGATTTTGTTCCCGTAAACGTCCAAATTAAATCCCATTAAATGGATAAATCTTAAGGCGTACCCAAAAAATAATACTAAAGGAATATTATACCAATGAGGCTAAGATTAATAAAAGAAATTGCATCTAAAAATCCCCTTAGGTAGACTCCGATTAAGTCAGATTAAATGCAAACTCACAAAATGACGTTACACTTGACAAATTCACTATCAATTAGCACTTGTTGATTTGATTAAGAGCGGATCGTAAAAGACAGGTTGTTTCCGTTTTAATTCCTAGTTCCCACTCTCCAAAATAAGTAGGAGGTAACGTTTAATTGCCAAAAACGAGTCGATTTTTCACGATAAATATTTTAATGTCAAATTGAATATTTAATTTTTATCTATAAATATATTGAATCTAAATCAATCTTATTAAATAAAATTCGTTATTAAATTAATCCCAAAAAATCAATAATCACTAAATTATCAATTAGAATAACCGGTTAACACAGAAATAAAAGTCTATTGGAATTCCATTGAAGTGTCAAAACTGTGAAAGGGTTTTGTTTATTTAAATCGTTAGAATGTAAATAATAAATGTGAATTTAGAATGTGAAATGTACAAAAGAGGCAGAAAACTTTAGAAGGATTATTGAATTTCAACTGTGAGTACAATTTTAAATATATTCGTAGTTAACATAATTTGGCACGTAACAAGGTTACTTCACAAAAGTTTGTAAATCCAGATAGTGGAGTGTCTAGAGGTTTTTACCTCGGATTAGAGTTACAGTGAATGAATTTATATAATCGACGTGGAGTTTTGTTTTTTATACTATAAATTACAATGTTTACCCAAAATTTTTTTGTGCTTTCAATTTTTTCAGTGTTTAAACAAATTATTATGATTATTTTTTTCATCTGTCAAAATATCACAATTTTGTGATTTCGTCCAATGAAAACGCTTAATCTTCAATGTCTTATGCTAAATCTAGCCAATCATTCCGGTTTATATTGATTATTTTTTTCACCTGTCAAAATATCACAATTTTGTGATTTCGTTCAATGAAAACGCTTAATCTTCAATGTTTTATGCTAAATCTAGCCAAGCATTCCGGTTTATATTGATAAAACCACTAGTGGTTTTACTAGTATTGATAAAATTATGGAACTGTCAAAAATTCAATAACAATATTGAACAATCAATTTTCTTGTTTATAACTACCTTACTATAAATCAACATTCATTTATATTATCTAAATATTCTGAAATATATTTTGTTATTATTATTATCACAATTCAATTCATCTAAACGATAATGAAAAATCAAATATGTGGGTACTTTAAAACTAACCTGCTTCCTGGTTCTGCATGCATTTAAAACTTTTATATGCCTACAGGCAGATGTGGTCTTGTAGGTAAACTTTAAATAGATATACCTAATGATTTTTATTTTGGTAATTTTCTCTTTAATAATATAATTGTATAAATAGGTATAAAAATAAATTTTTATTCAAATTATAACCCTGTTTTCACGACACTCACGACAACTGACAACTGTTAATACTATCTAGTGTACAGGATAAGTTAATAGGCGGGGTAACGGCATTTCGTTTGTGTTAATTATGAAATATAAGTTGTTCTAGGAAGTTTTTTCAATAAAGTAGTTTTTGTACAGAATGATTCAAAAAATAATCCTTTCAAATACCACTCGTCCTGTAATATTTTACTAGATAAATTTTTATTTTCCAGACTCAAACTTTTTTATTTTAGGCAAAACTACTCAAACAAACTGAATATGATAAAATCACTCGTCCTACGGACTCGTGATTTTATCACATTTCAGTTTGTTTTCGTGTTTTTGCCAAATAAAAAAGTTTTCGTCAAAACTAAAAATTTATCGATAAAATTTTAAGGACTCGTGGTATTACCTTTGATAAAACCACTAGTGGTTTTAATAGTATTGATAAAATTATAGAACTGTCAAAAATTTAATAACAATATTGAACAATCAGTTTTCTTGTTTATAAGTAGGTACCTTACTATAAATCAACATTCATTTATATTATCTAAATATTCTGAAATATATTTTGTTAATATTATTATTAATACAATTCAGTTCATCTAAACGATAATGAAAAATCAAATATGTAGGTAGGTACTTTAAAACTAACCTGCTTCCTGGTTCTGCATGCATTTAAAACTTTTATATGCCTACAGGCAAATGTGGTCTTGTAGGTAAACTTTAAATAGATATACCTAATAATTTTTATTTTGGTAATTTTCTCTTTAATAATATAATTGTATAAATAGGTATAACAATAAATATTTATTCAAATTATAACCCTGTTTTCACGACGCTTACGACAACTGACAACTCTCAATACTATCTAGTGTACAGGATAAGTTAATAGGTGGGGTAACGGCATTTCGTTTGTGTTAATTATGAAATATAAGTTGTTCTAGGAAGTTTTTTAAATAAAGTAATTTTTGTACAGAATGGTTCAAAAAATAATCTTCTCAAATACCACTCGTCCTGTAATATTCTACTAGATAAAATTTTAAGGACTCGTGGTATTACCTTTAAAAAATTAATTTTTGAGCATATAATTTTACTTTAAATAGTAATTTTTTTTCATTTATACGTTAAATTTCACCTGAATAGAAATAGAGGAACATCTTTCGAGAATACCTGTGTATAAAAATAGCAGTAGCGATTTCGAACAGGTAATAAAACTTGGAGGGGAGAGCAAAGCGGCAGCTGCTATGTAGCGCCTATCCGAGCGCGAGCGCCTAGATGTGAAATCCTTCCGAAATTTTTTTAACTTCGTCGGGTCCATTTTATACTGTAATTCTTTCATATTTTGTAGATAAATTTGTAAAGCCTTCACATAGGAAAAATGCCCTGATGCATGAAATAATGGAATCATTAGCTCAATACTATATAAATGTAAATTCCTATCTCCCATACAATCCGCAGCAATGAAGTCCTTCAATATAGTAACCATTCGAAAATAAGTAATCCATAGTTTTGACGCTTTATTTTTATTTTTAAGCTCCAGTAACTTATTTTAAAAAAAATTGTAAGCGTTTGAAATCCATGGTTTCCAGTTATTTCTGTATAGTTGAACATTTTAAAAATCATAGAGTTATCATCATCACTTATTACATTTGCAAAATCTGTATTGTGTTCCATTAGATTTTCAAAAACCAATTGTGATAAAGCTTGCTGTAATAAAGTATAAGCACGTACTGATCTAGCATACGCATGTCCATACGTTATGCGATCAATTGTATTTTTAGCATATATGGTAGAAAGAGCTTCTTTTATCCCACTTCCAGCCATAATATAACCAATGGATCCCATGTAAGATATTAGAGTATGAAACGAGACTAGCCTCCACTTGTCAGACCAGCCAGAGCAACGCGACGTGTCAACTCAATCCACCCTTATACTGTTTAATGCCCGACATCGAGAACGGATCGAATAAAAATATAGATGTTGTTTATTAAATATCAACACTATTGATTGTAAAGGAACGTTTCATTATATTGGAAGCATTGAAATGGTTAGTCCAAGTGATGGTATACAACATACAACCTCGACGACCTATTAAGCGCTTGAAGACACTTCCACCTGAATCTGAATTTTTTAAACACGGAAATACCCCTCTGCAAATATATCCAGCTTCTACAGGTACAGGATTTGCAAACATAATAATCACGTTACCAGAAGTTGAACCGGATGTCAAGAAATTTACTACAAATGATCAATTAAATATTTTGTGGACGTATTTAAGGTTCAAAAATAATAACAAATTTTCCGGATGGAATGGATTTATGAATTTATTAACTAATGCCCATGATTTTGATGTGTCATCGATAATTTTTTTGCCTTTCATTAGAGCAGCTCCAAGTGATTATCACACAATTTACACAACAATAAAAAAATCAGTAGATAATGCTAAAGAATTGGATATGAGAACATGCATTTTAACGTTCGATCAACCTCTATATGAAAGCACGGGATATTGCTTCTGCTGTGTATTTTTTTATTTTTTTTTATTAAGGATGTCCTCGTAGGTATAGACCTAAATACAAATGTACCGAGAACAGCTATTGCGACAGAAGAGACAATTTATTAATTTGGCATTTAAAGGCCTGCAAGTTGGGACGAGTGGGGAAGACGTGGGAAGGTAAGAAGTTCCACAATCTGGAGACCCTGTGGATGAAGGAACGATCGAATCGATCCGTTCTCGATGTCGGGCATTAAACAGTATAAGGGTGGATTGAGTTGACACGTCGCGTTGCTCTGGCTAGTCTGACAAGTGGAGGCTAGGCTCGTTTCATACTCTAATATCTTACATGGGACCCATTGGTTATATTATGGCTGGAAGTGGGATAAAAGAAGCTCTTTCTACCATATATGCTAAAAATACAATTGATCGCATAACTTCTGGACAAGCGTATGCTAAAACAGTACGTGCTCATACTTTATTAAAGCAAGCTTTATCACAATCGGTTTTTGAAAATCTTATGGAACACAATACAGATTTTGCAAATGTAAAAAGTGATGATGATAACTCTATTACTTTTGAAATGTTCAACTATACAGAAATAACTAGAAACCATGGATTTCAAACGCTTACTAAATTTTTTAAAAATAAGTTACTGAAGCTTAAAAATAAAAATAAAGCGTCAAAACTATGGATTACTTATTTTCGAATGGTTAGTATATTGAAGGACTTCATTGCTGCAGATTGTATGGGAGATAGGAATTTACATTTATATAGTACCTATTGAGCTAATGATTCCATTATTTCATGCATCAGGGCATTTTTCCTATGTGAAGGCTTTACAAATTTATCTACAAAATATGAACAGTATCAAATGGACCCGACGAAGTTAAAAAAAAATTCTGAAGGATTTCTCATCTAGGCGCTCGCGCTCGGATAGGCGCTACATAGCAGCTGCCGCTTTGCTCTCCCCTCCAAGTTTTATTACCTGTTCGAAATCGCTACTGCTATTTTTATACACAGGTATTCTCGAAAGATGTTCCTCTATGTCTATTCAGGTAAAATTTAACGTATAAATGAAAAAAAATTACTATTTAAAGTAAAATTATATGCTCAAAAATTAATTTTTCATAATAATTTGTTTAAACAATGAAAAAATTGAAAGCACAAAAAAATTTTGGGTAAACATTGTAATTTATAGTATAAAAAACAAAACCCCACGTCGATTATATAAATTCATTCACTGTAACTCTAATCCGAGGTTTTAACGTTTTAAATGCTCCAGGCACTCCACTGAGAGTAACTTCATCGAAACGTACAAAACAGTCATTATCAGCTCTTCTTGCAACAATCTCTGCTGAATAACCAGCTTTTTTATAAAACACCATTATTTGAGTTGACTTTATTGGAATTGCGACAGATGCTTTGATCGATACAGGGAGTTTCAATAGTTATATATAAAACCAAGTTGTACGAGCAAGAAAACTAATCATATTTTCTTCCATCGAGTAAAGTAAGTATGGCGTCTACGTCATTGATTTCTCAGATGAAAGACTTGAATTTTAAAATATTAGATCACACTTATGAAAATTTCAAACTCCTTATAATAAATTAGTTGTGCATTAACATGATAATCCGTCATGATTTTCTGAAGAAATACTCTGATATTAAGGTTACCTTAGGTGGACCCAGAAGTCCTCTGAAAGTGTTAAGTGTTGCACCTGAAAATCTGAAACCAGTTTTGCTATTTTCGATTTTTTCTACAGATTTTAATTATATTGCAGTCAGAGACAGATTACTTACAGAAGATATTATAGAACCGAGTGGTTCACCGTGGCGAGCCCAAGTTTTAGTAGCAAAACTCATAAGAATAGAATGTTTTTTGATTATTTCCAAACAATTAACAAATTCACTTGACGCATACCTGAAATAGAAGTTTCAAAATATGAAATATTTGGTTCAATTGATCTCTGCAGTGCATACCACCAAGTACAAATCAGAGAAGATGAAAAGAAGTACTTAGCTTTCGAAGCTTGCGGTAATCTATACCAGTTTCGAATCATTTCATTAGAACTTACTAATGAACTGGCTTGCTTTAAAAAAACTATCCAAAATATCTTTATAAATGAGGGTCTGAAGGACACATTCGCTTATTTGGATCATGTCACCATCAGCTGAATTAACAAAACACACCACAATCATAATTTAAAAATTGCTAAAAAGTTTAACTTGATTCTGAATGATGATAAATGGGTTTTTGTGTATAAAAATTGTTCGCTACAGTATCAAAAAGAAAACAATTAAACTCGATCCAGACAGACTTGGGCTATGCCTGTTTCGGCCCGAAGGGTCAGGTACTCTGCGATAAAATGACCTAGTTCGGCCCGCACCTAAAATGGACCTGTTTCTGAATATCCCAGTTCGGCCCGGCAATTAAGCCAAATTAATTATTTATATACATTATTGTTAACAAATAAAACCACCTCATTTAATTTGAATGTGATTTATTTAAAATGGTATTTATTTTACACTTACAGATAAATTTACAAACTATATTATATTATTAAACATTTTATTTACAAGAATGAAAATGCGATACTATTTTTACATAGGAAAGCATAGACAATGTTCCTATTTTATATTCCATTATCTTTCTCTCAATAAATTCTTGCTTTTTTTTACAGCTAAACTTTTACGATTATTGGAAGTAATACTATTGCACTTTACATATGTCTCAGTTTGTACATTATAAAGTTCATTTAAAAAAATAAATATCGACGGATGTGTTTGATATATTGAATTGTTAAAATGCGAATGAAATGATTTACAAGCATTAGTTGTTTTATTTAGGGCTGCAGATGCACTTGCCCAAATGTATGGTGGCAACTTGGAATCATTTGTTAAATAAGTTTCCAAAAGATAATCAGAAAAGTTATCCAAAGAATCGTTTTCTGGTTTTAATTCAAACAATTCAAAGAAATAGAAATCCTCTACATGGGTTGGTTCTAAAAATAAAAGACCGAAACAGTAATGGAGCCATTTCCCAATGTCAGAATTTCTATCTTTGTACTGTTGAGTTAAACCCAGCTTCTGTATCTGACGATACCACGCTTGGGTCAAGTGGAATCTACATCCTGTTATTTTAGTGTTATTCCATATAAAATTTATTGCATTATGAATTGAAATTTCAAAATCTACTACCACCTCTCGAGGCGAGAGAACCAATTTTTCCTTAATACATGAATTTTTAATCGCATTTAAGCAAAATTTATAAGTTTCTTGAGATTTGTCTTTTAACAAACAGAAAACTAGAGGTATATAATGACCGTTAAAATATCCATGTACAGTAAAAAGTTGCTTAAAATATTTGGTACAGTATGTAAAAGTGCCATCCATATAAAGGACTTCCGAATTGCATAAATATTTTAAATTGTTACTACATGAAAAAATTATTAAATTGTTGGTTTTATCGTTAACCAACAAAAATTTTTCGTTCTTACACGTGAAAGGATCAAGCTTATCTAGTGCTTCATGTACTTCAGCTATTGACTTTGGCATTGCTGGCAGTACTTTTCTGCGGGTGTAATAAATATTTTTTCTTACACAATTTATATCCTTCATTGTAAGACTGGTAAAGCTTTCTTCGGCGAGTGCTTTTCTTATTAGTTTTGAAGGTTTTTCTGCTAAATCATCTTCTGCTTTCCTCTTAGCGGCACAACTCACAATTTGGCGTTCTATGACATTTTCTGGTATCGGTTCATGCAAATGATCTAGATTTGCGTCAGTGATCATTCTACTGGGGGAATCTCCCACAGTTTTCAAGTAGGCATTACACTTGTCTTTAATGCACCTCCATTTAGTCTCTCCCGTAACTAATTTACGATTGTGTTCTTTAAATTTAAACTTATTTAAAACCAACATTGTTTTACCCCGTTTTTTTCTTGTCATTTCACTAAACTCAAAATATTCGTATCTGCCATTTTTCGCGAACGTGTCAAAAACAACTAACTTGTATACAAACTGCACCCTGTTTTATTTGCAGTAAATATTAAATTAGGTGTCGTTAGGTAGTTTTATGACCGTCGCCGCGTCGTCGGGCCGAAACGGATACTTCTTGTAATCCCATAAGACGTACTTTACCTGTTACCCTAATTAACGGGGCCGAACTGGGCTATGCCCACAGACTTAAATAACTTCTAGAATTACCTGCGCCTGCACCGAATATTTGGAATGTTTGCAGTCACATGGTATTAAATTTATATCTCTTAAGGTAATGGGCAGTGAGAGAGATACAAAGGTATTATGTGAAAACAATTAAATCTAAGAATCTAAAAGTGGATAAATGGGCTTTAGTTTCACAAGAAGCCCTTCATTTGGTGAGATCATTGTTATCTACGACAACACACTGCACCACTCAGGAAAGAATGTTCATCCTTATCGACAATCACCTAATGGATCCTCAATTTCCTCGTGGCTTTCTACTCCCGCATTTCTCAATAAACATCATACAATGAGTAGGTAACCATTTGTCAAAGAAGTTGAACTTATAGAAAATACCTACTTATGATTTCCAATTGGCAATGAATCTACTGTTTTAAAACGTTATTTGATAGAAGAATCGACACGTGAACTTGAGGGAAATAATCTTGAGAAATTTGAAAAAGAAAAATGTAGTTCGGCTCAAACCGAGGTGAAAGATAAAATACAAAAGGCTGTTGATAAAGAAATAATTTGAAGTCGACGTTCAGCTCGAAATAGAAATCCTCCAAAATATTTTTATGATTACGTTACAAATAAGGAAGAGTTGAATATTATATATAATTCATCCTGTTTTTGTGATTTAATTGATTATTCTGTTATGTACTTTTGTTTATTGTCAGTTTATTAAAGACTTGTTCTTTCCAAAGTGCTTTTCTACAGGTATTTTGATAAATTATCGTATTTTAAAAAAATTGTGATTATACACAGAAAAATATATCTAATGTTTGTCTCTGAGGTGTGGACAATTGAATCGAGTTTAGTCCAAATTATTTACAAAAAATTACAGAAATTGACGAAATATTAGTACCTTTTTATATTAACAACTTTCCAAATTGAGAGCATTTTATAATTTGAAAGTTAATGTTAATAATTTAGTTCACGGGTCAAAACTATTCCTATAAACTTTTTTTGTTGTTTCACTAAAAGTTGAGCAATTTTAATCGAGTTAATAATCGAGATCATATTATCTTTATAAAACATAATTTGCAAAGAAAGCACTAGCTGTTATTTAAACAGAAATAGCAACCAAACAAACTGTAAATTCTAGATACAAGGTATACGAATTAATATAAAAATGACATTTATGCACGACCGGGCGGTAAAGTACAGATTATTACATACATTTAGCGGGCGTAAAGTGCCACTGTAGCGCCCGTGGACTACTTTACCGCCCGCCGGGCGATAAAGTGTAAATGGCGGGCGGTAAAGTAATTTTTTTGTCAATATTGAAATACTTGCAATCATCTAAACTGACAATGAGTCTAACTAAAAATGACCACCACCTATTTTGACTTGTTAGGGTAACGACAATATAGGTATATAGATTATTGTTTTAAAATATTATCTCTAGCCTCTGTGCATATTACTTTCAATTAAATTATTTATTTTAAATAAGGAATGAATACAAATTATTAGGTAATGGTTATACAGGGTAAGTATATAATAAGTAATAAGTAAGTAATAATATCGAGGTTCGAGGTATAAAATTCATGCAAGCTGAAATGGCATTTATATTAAATTGTTCACAAAAAATAAAAATAAAAAATATCCTTTATAAGTTTTATTATTAAAACAATCGTTGACATTGACAGTTGCCATTTGACAGCTGACAGATAATATTTTACATTTGACAGTAAAGATTTGACATTTCAAATTTGGCATTTGACAGTTGGAACTTGACAGTTGACGTTTGATATTTGACATTTGACAGTTGACATTTGACAGTTGATATTTGACATTTGACAGTAGACTTTTGTCAATTGACAGTTGCCATTTAACAGTTGACTTTTTTCAATTGACAGTGCAATTTTTTTTATAAATGATTATTAAATCGGTCGTGCCTAAAAGTTTGTATGTATTTCGGGCGTAAACAGCGTTTATGGACCTTACGTGTTAATAGCCCTTGCATACGGTTTGGGCTCTTATTTACACGTTGCGGTCCATAAACGCCTGTTTTACGCCCTTGATACATCAATAACTATTATTTTATATTCATTTTCTACTGCTCTTGCATGAGATGCTACTTCAATCTATTTTATTATGTTTATAGTAATCTTAATTACTGCAGAAAATAAATCTGCCGTATTATACATAATTTACAATTTATGTGGCTTTAAATTTTTATAGTTCTTGTAAAAGGCCCATTCGAAATTGCATCCCGAAAAAGGTATTGTTACCTGAACCGAAAAAGGTTGCAGCGAAATTGCATCCTTAGTAGATAAGGGCTTTCGTGTATCCGATGGTCAGTTATGAATGAATAGTTGATGCAAGGTTGTCAAGTTTCTTGAACAATTTGGTTTAGTAAGTAGGTACTTTCTTTAATCAGAGGTCATAATATTTATTGAAATAATAATTAACCAGTAATACCGTTTATTAATACTTATTAAACTGCAAAAATTACTATATCTAGGTATCTACATGAAAATTACAATATCATACAAATATTTACATTTTGGTTCTGAATCTGTATGACACCGCTTGTACAAATTGAAATTTATTTATTTTATGATTTTTTAAATCATTCAACTTTTCGTTCGGAAATCTCGTTTTCATTACAGTTCGAGAATCCATCGCCTTGGGGGTTGAAAAAACGCTGTTAATCTTTACACTCGTATCAATTTGAAATTGTAAAATAACATCAATAAAATTATTTATATTCGGATGTGCGGAATAAAATGAGGAATTGTACTTCGAGTGAAAAGATTCACAAGCGTTTGTAGTCCTTTGTAACGATGACGAATGTTCGGCCCAAACATGAGGTGGAAAATGAGAGTTTTCACTAATGTAAGTGTCAACAAGATAGTCACAAAATTCCGCCACTTTTTCATTTTCTGGCTTAATTTCTGCTAAATCAATAGCAAACATTTCTCCTACGTCTTCCGGGTGAAGAAATGGTAATCCAAATATATAAGTTAGAAACTTACTGATTTCTGTTTCATGTTCGTTTTTCCTTTGGTACTCTGGAGCTAACCCTAGCTGTTGAATTTTTTGATACCAAGACTGTCCTAAGTAAAACTACAACCTCGAACAACAGCTTCTGGAAACGCTCTGTAAATACTTTTATGAATGGCGGTTTCAAAATCGGCAGTTATGATTTTCGGCGAAACTGGATAGTTGAGTTTATCACATTCTTCTTTCAGATATTTGAAGGCGTTATAATATGTGGAGGAAGTTTTATTTGGAAGAAGAAAAAATACTAGAGGTACCTACATAATAATCATTTTTAAGACCGAGAATTCTGAACAATTGTGTAAAAAACCGAGGGCAGTATTCAAAAGTTCCATCAACATACCAACAAGAAGTAAAAGAGAGAAATTTTAAATTTGACAAACAGGAAAAAAATGACAATATTATTATCCCTATCATTTTTAAGAAGAAAACATTCATTTTTATGCGTTACAATAGGAGAAGATTCAATAGCAGCATGAAATTCAGAAACATTTTTTTGGTAGTTTAATCAATGCGGAAGCTCTAGCATTGTAAATATTTTGTCTCACTCTCACAATGTCCTTTGTAGTGAAGGTATCGATGCCTTTATCATTAATTTCACTTCGAATAAGTTTAAGAGGTTTTTCACAAATATCACTTACTGCTTTGCGTTTAACAGAGTTACTTACGAGTTTACTGTTAAAAATATCTTTAGTCAACTTCTCGTGATTATGGTTCAAAACAGATTCCAGTTATTGTTTGTGGATTCAAGGTTTGGCAACATTGTCTAAATATTATCAAATTCTATCGTATAAATTGAGTATAGCTCGTGGATGCAATTTCGTTGTACCCGGGATGCAATTTAGTTGTCAAACTTGCTACCTGCCTATTTTGGGATGCAATTTCAAATGAGCGTGTAAAAATCTAAAATTGTGAAGACTGTCACTATTTTCTAAATGGTTTATTTACTTAATTTAAAAATAACCTGCAAAATCTAAATGTTTTTATTACACTCGAAAGCAAATTAAGTGAGTTTATAAATAACGAAGGTTATAATAAAATTCCTCCATTAGCAGCTCGGTGATAAAGAACTACTCAATCTTCATTAAAGGGAAATCAAACTCATTTCATATACGTAAGTAGACAGGCAGGCGCTGATTAACAATCTAAATAAATTATCTACTATCTGATGATATTATTGTTATTTTCAATATTTGTTATCAAACAAGGGTAGTCATTATCACATTATGAAAAGATACTGTATTTGATTAATTATGTATCTAGAAAGATTAACAGAAACTAATTTAAATAAATAAATTAATATTGTATATTTAATTTAGTTAAATTTAATATTGGCGACATTTACATGTCATAATAATAATAGCATCGGTACATCCTGAATACTTGCGCTGCCACTGGCAAAAAAATAGAACTATGACCTGGGTTTATTATTGTGTAAATCTGATTCTCAAATATAGTGTCTTATTATAAATAGTTATTTATGAAACAGTTCGTGAAGTATGCTTTTTGCGCACGCACGCGATGTTTAGAGCACGAGCGAAGCGAGTTTTATACATCGCGTAAGTGCGCAAAAAGCACTTCACGCACAGTTTCATACAATATTTTATCTACCGATAAACAAATAAAAAATAATTACAAATTTAAATTTGAAAATTTAAACTACAAAACTGTCAGAATAACTTTTGTTGAAATTTAATGCTCTCATAGCAACACCATGACAACGCGAATGCTAAGGATATTTGATTATATGAAGGTGTGTCAAAAACAGTGCGAAAAAGTAAATCCCATTTAAAATACATTGTTACTTCACGCACACTTTTAATCCTTCACGCACTGCGGTCTATAATGACAGTTTTTACGAACTAAAAATTGATACATAATATGGGGTAGAGTAGATAAAGTCATTTTGATAACACATGTAAAACTAAATAATCCCTTTTAAATACTCTATTATCACAGTAACACAAGTTGCCAGGATCGGCTTATAGGCGAGTCAGCTGTAGGTAAAAGTTGGCAAAAAATGGGACATTTCCTTATTATTAATTTTATGAAAAAAATTATTTTTCATAAAGAACTCTATACTTTTCCTTTATTTAAAATAAATGTAAAATGTTAAGTTCCCCGAGCAGGCACTTTCCACTAGTTACCTGATGTTGGAACATCCCTTTATAACTTTATTAGTGGATATTCTTAAATTCTGCATAAGTGAGTTACTATAATTGTGAATGTACTATACATGAAATATTATAGAAAAGTCTATACCGTTCGGACTCCTGGTATCTATACGTCGTGTTCGCAGCTGTAAATTAAAACTTGTTTAGAATTAAAAGGTTAATTTTGAGATAAAATGTTAAAAAAATAGTATTTGCCTGGTCTCAGATACGTATCTAATAATTCCATTTTACAGAGTAAGTCGAATGAGTATCGAGTTACTTCATCGATTAAAATCAAAACAGATATTCTGTAATACTGCATTTTAAATAGCAGATAAGACCTACGCTTTTTGTATTACTCCAATGATATTTAAATTTTTGGTGCAGTACCGTAACAACATTCAGGTATCATCATGTACCATTTTTTAACGGAAGATGTTCAAGGCTCGTCTTTAGGTTCACCATTGCGAACGACTTTCAGTTGGTTGGTGGAGAGCGAGCGTGGGTGAATGAAAAGTTATCGAAATGACGTGAAAAAACCGAAGTCAATTTAACAATGTAATAAAAAATTAAAAAGTGAAAAGAAAACGAATATGAAAGGAAAAGGAAAACTTACTTTTTGATCCTATGGATGATGAAAGATAAAAAACCCATAAAAAAGATAAATGATTTAAATAATATATTTACTTTTATCTAGAAAAAGTAAAGTTATAAAACAAAAGATATAAAGATAATACTTACACTTTTTCTTACTTATCCTTATGGTTACAGTAAAAACGTGTTTTATAACAAATTTTTTTGATGACTTAAAATTTTGTTACTTTGTTTTTTTTGAATATAAAGTTAAAAGAAAATATTGATCATAGCAACACACACTACAAAGAAAGAAAATTTCTATTTAAAACATAACAAGATTTATTCATCTGTAGAATAATAAACAAAGACAATAAACAAACAAAAAAAGGAAATTTTTTGTATACCTGCGTTGAATTTGGACAAAAAAAAATAAAATTCACCTCTTGCTTTCTTATTAACTCTAGTTATTTAATTCAATCTCTAAATAAATAAGCAGTACTTTCTTTTGTGGTAATGATTTAAAGATAAACAAAACTAACAGTTTGGAACCGGAGTGCTTCTAAAGCTACGGTTTTTAAGAAGTGTGCGCGTTGCGCGTCTTACGGCTTAAGCAGAATAAGCTCAGCTTGACTCACAGTCCGCTTCGCGCTGGTCGGTTTTTATGAATTCTCAGTTTTTAATATTCTGTTGAAGTAAACGGATAGTGCAGAATGAATAATGCTATAGTTGCGTTTTTGATCGAAGAAATTAAGAACGATGAAGAAGACTTATTGTTGCTGACAATGAAAGAGCCCAATAGAAAAGTTGATGATTTATTTTCCTGTCGCAAATCCGAAGTAGCGTATGCAGTTACAGTAGAAATACGACTTTTTGGGAATGAAATAAAATTTCGAGAATATTTTAGACTTTCTAGGGAATTGTTTGAGATTGTTCTAAACTTCATAAAAGAAGATATTGTTAAAAAACCTTGTAACAGATATAGTCATCCAATCACACTAGAAGAAAAGCTGTGCTTCAAAAATATGTAGTAATATGTCTTTAACAACTTAATTTTTGTGTTTTAGTGTAATTGATCACTCTTCACTAGCCACTACTTCGATATAATTTGCTTCAGCTTATGTCGACGTCTGCGTCCAAACCCAACCAAATTGATCTCAGCGCACAACTCAAACTCACACTGCTTTGTTAAACTCATCCGTTCAACTAGACAGACTCTTACAAACCGCATGCATAAGACACCTGATGTTAAATTATAGCGCACGTGAGCTCTGCTCAACTTACTGTCGGCCGTACGCCGCGCATTGTTCTTAGAAACCGTAGCTTAAGGTAACATGAGAGTCAGCAACCAGCTTAATCTCCAAAATACGGTAAAAATTCAACTATTCTGTAGTCTTATTCAACAGGTAGTTGAAGGTGGTAATCGTAAATCCTTTTTAAAGAAATATTAACCTTTTTGGTAATAATCGGCTCTCGCAACACAATCACTTTGTAAGTTTTACAAAAAAGAGAAAAAATCTGATAAATTAATACTTTTTGACTACAGGATGGTTACACCATTCCACCTGAAGTACCACGCAATTCATATTGTCTTGTAATTGATTTTTACGAACGCATGTGATTAAAAAGAAGGATATGATTGGTTGGGCACTAACTAGATTCTTCTAGAAAATGATCATAGCATCGGATGTAAGTAATACGGTCATTTAGTCACGTAGACCATACTAAACAATACTAAATATGCATATTCTACGAATTATGGAAAGTTTTTAACCACAGGGTCAGCTTATATTTCAAAAGATAAATTAATTAACTGTTTTTTTTTAAATGCTTTAATCATTTTAATCATCATTATTATTATTTATTGGAACGAAGTTCGCTTTCGGGCGCGGGCGTTACGAACAGTTACGACTGACGCTAGGAGCTAGCCAAAAAAAATTATACCAAAATTTGTCACGACACGACACGACATACGCATGTTGTCTCCCTCTCTCTCATAGATAGATATACCTATCTTTATTTAAATAGGAAACCCTAATATAATAAATACTAATAAAAGTACAATTAAAACGACACTAATTTAAATTAAAAGAAAATACTGTAGAAAAAAATAAGTACATATAATAGTATTATATTTTATTTTATCCTGTTTTTATAAATCAATAAATTCATAAACATTTCAAAAATAGTTCTTAAGTTGACTAGTTAGGTACCTACGTCAAATTACCTTAACTGTCAGTTACTGTCAAATATTTTAATTTTAAAATTTTGTATTAAATTGTTAATTCCTGTTTTAAATTAAATTGAAATAAAAAGTAATTCTAGGTAGATGTATATCCTCTAATCCTCTGGTATTGTATAAATGGACACTTTTGTTAAAAGAAACGAACTGTTGAAAATAATGAATTTACTTTTTTTTTCTATTTTGCTTTGAACAGTGTAGTAGTGTCGCGACTTTGTTTAGTTTATACAGGTTTTTTGTAGATAATAAATATTAAAATAATAGAAAATAAAAACAATAATATATCCTGACAGTGTTGCTGCACAAGTTCCGGATATTGCTGATAGAGTTAGGTAAGTAGAGATTTTATACAGACGATAATAAATGCTTATGTATGTACAAACTCTCTGTTGTTTTTACAAATTACAATTCCTTCACTAATTAATCGAAAGGAACTTCGTTCCATCCGGGTGTCCCTTGACACCTCTCACTTTTTTATCTAAAAATGTTCAATCAAATGTGCTACCGAAGAAATTTACAATTGACATTAAACTTTCCAGCAGAAAACTGTCTAAACAGAGTATTCCAATTTGTTATAATGTTTGCAAAAATTACGTAGTTCTTGTACGTTAGAAATAGATCCATTTATATTTTTATGTCCAAATATATCACATTTTATTTTTGTAGCCGTATAAGTACTAACAATCAAAAATTATTTGTTTTATTTTCATTTAATAAAAGTTAGATCCCGACTGCGATCTTATTTTCTGTATTTAGATGTTTGTAAAAATTCTAAGGGTGTTCATAAATTCAATAATACAGATATAAAAACACGAAAAATATAACACAAATACAAAAATACATCGTCAACTTCTTTGAAATCTAAACAAAACTTTTTCTTTATATTCGTATTCCCAGTTCGTCAGAGAGCGCGGTATAAAATTTCCAAACGGAACTTTCCAAGCTATTTCATTATGCCTGAAAGTGTAAATTTGCACTTTTGGGACTTTTTGAATTAGAGAGTATGTTTTTAAGAAGAAGTGACGAAAAGGTTTTTTTTTAATTTTTTTGTTTAAACTTACTAAAGATGTAGATGCGACAGATAAAAGAAAGTCATAAAGTCAGGTAGGTTTAAAATTTATTTATACAAATCAGAGATGATTATTTTTTTTAATTTAAAATCGACAATTTAAGACGTAAGAAAGTACCATAAAATTTGAACACTTAAATGAAACTATGTTCAATATTTCAAAATAGTACATTGCTCAAAATAAATATGCACGAGTTTCGAAAAACCGTTAAAATCTTACCAATAAGAGTTATCCGTTCAAACCAAAACCAATGGAGTTCTTTCCTATCACATGAGGATTCTATCTACCAAAGTACATTGTGACATTTTGTTCAAGAGTTACAGCGCACACGAACGGATAGATACACAAGCTGATTTTATAAAGTGCCGATGGTACTTAATCACAAGGCAACCAACCCTTTTTTGTTAAAAAAAATAAATGAAAAAAAACGGCAACTGCTTATGGGAAACACAATATCGCCGCCTCGGGATTTCTGGAAACAATCGATCCTTTTGGCGACTTTTTGGTACATTTCGAGTGGTATCTCAAATATTGGCGAATATTGTTTTCATTAAAGTTCATATACTCAATTGCAGAGGAAAAAAAATGTTATCATTTGTCAATATTACTAAGAATTATCGGTAGTGGTCGTCGTCGTTTACAAACAAATAGGGCCGCCTCCAGCACATAATGCACATTAAATAGAGTTGCTTCTTCTAGATATAACAGCCTCTATTTATTCAACTGGAGATTTTCAGATTCTAGAATCGACAATTTTGTTTGTTTACATAACCAAGATGAGTCTTTTTGTTCAAGATTTTTTTTTTTCGAGAAATTAGCATTTGCTTGAGGACGTATTTCCTACGCTATTGATACGCTGCAGGCTTTAATTGTTGTTTCAGCTGGACCTTATACCTTATACGGATTTATGCAGGTGCTAAGTTCATATACGCAATGATTTGTAAGAAATGTTCATTTGTTTAGAATAATATAATATCGACAAATTTGGGGTCTTCCTCACACTTATACTAACAGCGAACATATTTTAACAAGTGATTCTGACACATTTACAGAAATTCTCAAAAAAATAGAAAAAAACTAAATCTAATGTTAAATTAAGAAAAAAAATGTTTTAAAGCAACGACAATTCGTTAGATGTGTCCTATGGTAATAAAATAAAATCTAACATAAAATATTAAAGTTTCTTTAAATTTTATTTATTAATTAATTAATTCTATTCAATGTAATCATGACTATTTGATACCTTTAAAAAACATTTTAAATTTGATTTTTGTCAGCGGCTAGACGACGATCGATGTAGAATTGACGGCTGCGAATTCTCCACTCTCGAAAAAAAAACACTAATTAAAAAAAATTTTTAGCACTTAATAATTGAAAACATACAAAAAATAATTGGTTAAATATGTAAAAGTAAAAACTAAGTGAAGTTTAGAAAATACATATCAGTTAACATCGATAATAATTCCAGATAAATACAGTGAAAAACTGATTATATATTACAACTAGTTGTACTCGCAACGTCGTTCGCGTGGCGTGTGATTGTTGTATAAAAATTTCTTACCCCACCCCATTTAAGGAATGGGAGAGAAATTTTTATACACCAGATGTTAAGTTGAAAGAAGACAAATACATCTGTGAAAACCGCATTCGAATCGGATCAGTAGTTTTCATGTGATGCGCGCACAAACATACAGACAGACAGACAAAAAAATCTAACCACATTTTTGGGTTCTATTTCGATGTACCCGCGTCGTCGTTCGCGTTGCGTGTTGATTTTTGTATAAAAATTTCTTTCCTCACCCCGTTAAAGGGGTGGAGGGAGAAAGTTTTATACACCAGATGTTAAGTTGAAAGAAGACAAATACGTCTTTGAAAACCGCATTCGAATAGGATCAGTAGTTTTCATGTGATGCGCGCACAAACATATACATTCCTACAGTTTTATTATACTTATGTATAGATATACAGAATAAAAGCGCTTGGCTATGTTTAATTTATTACCAATATTTGATATTCTTATTAAATGAGTAATCTTAATAAAAAAATCTCGGGTCACGACATTCGTTTGCGCTAATGTCCGAAACCACTGAACCGCTTTTAACCAAATTTTGTAGATGTGTGCAATCGTTGAAGCTGTTTTTAGATTTTAATTTTTTGAGCTCAAATTTGGTCCATGTGACACATAAATGCAAAATAGTTAAAATCAACGTGCGTGTTCAGTTTTTTGCTAAAGAAGCTTTTATTTTCATTGCATTGTTTATTATATTGCATTTTATGATACAAACTATTTATAATACCTACGTAAAATTAAGTGTATACTTTTTATTAAATTTTATACATTTTTCACACTGACTTTATCCTATTTTCCTTGCTGATCTTAGCATTATATGTAGACAATTAAATTCAATAAACTATTTTAATTTATTAAAATATCATTAGTGCATTTATTTATTGTTTCCTTTTTTTATTGTTGTGTTTATTAATGATTATTCCTATGCCTAATGATATGCCCCGAAGAAAATCTAAAATCAACAGTCAATGTTTTTATGTAATTAAACTCCTACTAAACAGCTAGACTACTTAGTAAAATTTTTTATATTTGTCGCATCCACTTGAGGATTCGAGAATGGTTTAGGTTATGATTTACTATTTGATCCACTGTAAAATATTTTTTTTTTTAATTTTTAAAGTAACAATACCTGCTTAGAGAGATTTATTGTTTAATTCTACAAATTCCAAATAGACGGCGGTGTGAGTTATTTGATATAACTTTCTATTAACGTTTGACATCTAGGTTGGGTAGACACCCGGTAGATGGCACTGTTTTTTTATTTCTTGGTTATTCAATATTTCGATTTATAAATAAATAGAAAAACGAGAAACTAAAGTAAAATGAAAATTAGTTGAAAAGTTGCTAAAAAAATAAAACTGGTTAAAGAGTCTTTGAAGTCACCCCTTAGGTATCTGAGCCCAGCATTCATAATTTTACAATCTATTGTTTCAATTGAAAAAATGTATGTGATTAATTTTTTATAAATAAAAATAAATAAATACCAGAAATTTAAATATATTTTTTTCTGATTACAACCATATATAATACTTATGCAAAAGTTTGAAGTTTACAGACTAGACACCAAAATATTCTACATTACATTGAGAAAAGAACAAAACCCATAATAAAATTAAATACCTCTAGCGAGTCTAGCGTCTGTAAACTTCAAAATTTTGCTTAAGTATATATACTTAGTTGTAATCAGAAAAAATAATCTTTACACTACTGGTATTTATTTATTTTTATTTATAAAAAATTAATTACATATATTTTTTAAATTTAAACAATAGATCCACATTGTTTAGTGGAGGGATATTGTCAAATAGATGTTGATGCAGGTATAGTTTAAAGGATTCGGCCAAACTGATCACAGATTGACCGTAAAATACCTAAATAAATGTAGAAATGTAAGATAAAATCTCAAAACCATACCCATCGCGGGTTAGATAAGCAATTCTTACATAATTAAACACTTTGCCGCCACCCTCAGGTGGCGCAGTTGATATCTCATATATTTAAACGAGCAAATCTTACTAAATTAAGTACGATGACTGAAAGTAGGGAAGTGCAGTTAATATCTCATATATTTAAACTAACAATTCTTTATACAATTGAATGTCTAATATATTTAATCGATAAATTAAAAAATACAACGAAAACATCAGTAAAAACCGGGAATCTAACGAGAAAATATGATGAAATCGACAAAACCAAAAAAACATTACAAGCAATAAAAAAGACTCGAAACAAAATCGTAAACATTCGAAAAAACGTAAAATAAAAAAAAAAAGATATCAGTGTTAGGCGGTTCGAAATCGGCCGGGTCATGTTTCACTTTGGATAAAAATAAAGATTACTATACTCCAGCCGTCCAAAAGATGGAATGATCACGTGAACGGCACGCACTGTTTGAATATTACTCTCCCCAACCAACGTCACAAGTCCGATTTACACCACTCAACAACAAAGTACCCACCCTCGATGCTTACAGTTTATATTATCTCTGGTATGAGTACAGTGTAAACTGTTCTTCGTTATTTCAGTTTGGAAGGCGTGGCATAGTAGGATTACGTCAGCCAGTCACTGATCACGCGTCCTTGAATTCCATCTTTTGAGCGTCTCGGATATAATAAAACAGTTTTGTTGCTCTTAACATCGTTGCACCTTTATGATTTATCTGCAATAATAATATTATAATAATAATATAACAAATACACTTTATCTTTAACTAAATTCTTATACATTAAAAACAATATTCAAGGTTATAAGGCAACAGCTTTCAGTTGTTTGTCCCACTTTCCTAACTTTATAAAAAACACAAACTGAATTAAAGTTTATACTTCAGGAACTTTAGCAACTAACTGTCCGCAAAAACAATATTGAATTAAATGTTCTACACTAGATTTCGTATAGCGGCTCCATAAAAGGGTCTGGAATAGCGAATGAACTACGTAAAATTTAAATATTTGATGAGGATAGTTTCTGAAGTGCTTGACTGAATAAGGAACAAGCTGCACAACGTGATAAAGATACTTCGAAATTTAACAACGTACTGTTCAAATTTTCCGTGATTAAAGCCATTTGTCATATGTAAGGTGTTAATTATCGGTTTAAAAGTAAGAAATAGGAATATTTGTTTAAGTATGTATAAAAACAAATAATAAAAGGTTACTTAAAACTTGAAACCAAATGATAAAAAATACCTTCATCGACGAAAAAAATGTTTAATTAAGGGATACAAATGTAGGATGCGCTCATATGTCACATACATCATCGATATAATTTGACAACATATTTTCGCCTAATATTTTTTAGGTCATGGTAAAAAATATAATATTATAATGATTCAATGTAAAAATGAAAGAACAAAAAAAGTATTATTATTTAGATTTTGAACAAACAAGGTATTAAGCCAACTAAAATTTTAAGAAGGATTGTAGCACACTTCGGAGATCATTTTCTTAATAACACAATAGGATATTTATAAAATTATTTTTATTACAGCTAGTTTTCTCTTTGTCTCTTCAGGCGGATTTTAATTCGATTTTAAACTTACATGATTTAAGTGTTTTTAGACGTATTGAGGTTTAATTACAAATCCTACTAACCTTCAATTTTATTAGGTAAACTAGTTTAAACTTTTCTTAATAGATAGCGCTGTTAAAAACTATTAAAAAGTTGTATACCTTGTTCTATAAATCATAAAAAAAGTAGTCTATGAAAAGTTCGTTTTATAGACTTTTATTAGAAACACGAGAAGACGAAATGTGACAATAGATAATATTTGATAAACTTACTTAATTCGATAATTATTTTTAGTAAAATAATATTAAAGCATTTTCACTGCTAATGATTAATTTAAAAAAATATTCGTAAATGAACCCCTCAAGACGAGGCGCCTAAGTCGAGAGGGTGCGCGCGCTCGACATCGACGCTTGGATTGTAAGGTCTCTAATTTTTTTCTTACCGTATAAAAGGCTGAGACTTTCTAGATAACTTCTGAGATACCACATTTTAATATCCATAGGTTTGTTTTTCAAAATAAAACCTTGTCACATTTTTAAAAAATTTCTAAGGAAGCACGAAGCCAGTCGGTTTTTTTTAATTCACCCAAGATAAAGCAATTTAAAAAAAAATTAATCTTCAGTTATTTTTTTAATTTACTAAAGATTATGCACAACAATTAAAACAAAATATTGACAAATTCTTAAAGAAACTGTTATTAGAAAATTTATAATTTTTGCCGAAAACCCCATTTTCTACAATTTTTCCTCAATTTAATAACAAAATAACTTTGTATTTATGTTCAGCGACCTCGAAAACACAGAAGAAGAAAAAAACTTCTTCCAGATATTAGGATTTCCGTGATCAAGACCTACATACAAACATTTATACAGTTCTGTATAGTATACTATTTTGTTTCCATGTTTAAATGCGGTAGTAGTTGAGTCCAGACTGAAGACAAAAACATGTCGGTGAACAGTGAAGCACGGGCAGGCTTTTGTGCTGCATATATAAAATACTTTACGCAAAAAAAAGAAAACAAAAATGTTGATGCCTACGCGAACTCCTAGAACACGGAATAGAACATCCTTCGAACTTATTAAGGGTCCTAAAATTCAACGATGGATCTGGATTTAAAAATTTTGTTAGAATGAATTCAAAAAGTTTTAAGATTATAATTCAAATAATTGGCCCAAATATGTATAAACAAGATACAAAATACAGAGCAACTATATCCGTCACATTGCGGTAAGCAATAACTCTTAGATATCTTGCGAGTGGTAATTCATAAATTAGTATGATGTATAGATTCCGAATTTCATAGCAGTCAACATCAATCTTGTTTTCAACGTTTGCTACAATGACTTCGTACTTTTTTCAAGCATTTCATAGGCATCTACTTTCTTATTGTTTACACTCCACACACTTTACTTCTCATAAGCATGGTGCACTGTAAATGTGTTTAATAAGAGCTTTTTTTTGGTTTCACATTTTATATACTTGTCGTTGTGAAAATAAAACATTTAGACGCAATAAAGGAAGAACCGCCATCACTGCTTCAATTGCTTGCAACACACTAAACAAACATTTGCTTCGAACGCGACCATACTTGCCTCTTGCTCCTTAAGTATTTCTAAACAAAAGTTTACAAACACAATTTAAACAGCTTTTATTCGGTTTATATACATATGTTTGTATTTTTGCGGGCAAATGTAATAAATGTATGTAGGTGTGGACTATGCTTAACAGTAGCTAAAATTTCTTATCAGGTGGGAATCAGCTTAGTCAATGCTCAAAAGATTATTATTGATTACTCTGGTTTTCAGAGTTTGCCCGTGGCAATTATTTGTTTACGAAGCTAAACGGAATTTGTTATGCACCAGGGAATATCACATTTTTATTTTTGTTACCTCTTATTTTACAGCTAACTTTTAGAAGTAACAGTCTGAACATTTTATGCGCGCTTTGCGAAGACAAAATTTCTATGGAAAAAATGTAACAAAATCAGGAGATTATGTCGAAAATAATTGTAAGTTTTTGTATTGGCACGGTGTCTCAATAAATCATAAAAAATGGGAGTGGAACGCGGGCAATTCCAATAAAAGCGAAGCTTTCTAAGCTTTCTTTGACAGAGGAAAAAGCCGGAAAAATATATTTTTTTAACCATATTTATTGGATAGCAAAATTTATTTATATTTTGAATAAATTAATAATATATTGTAAAATTAAAAAAAAAATGTATAAAAATATTAATGTACTCTATTATACATTTATATATTAATTATTTTTTGTAACAGTCACTATAGGTTTGTGATAACTAAAATATGAGACAAACAACTGTGGTCCAATTTTATTTAAATATAAACATACTAGTATACTTCAGTCTGCTGCATATGCCATGTAGTTTCCATACTTGCCTGTTTTATACATATACATTAATATTAATAGGAAAGAGACTGAAACAGAGTATAGGTAATAAGGTACGCGGACACTTTTTTTTCAATTCACTCCTATCGCCAAAGCCAACATAGAAATCTTTACTTTAAAATTCCTCGTAGTTAAATAGTTAAAGATTTACTGCAGAAGAAACAAATGACACAATGGAAGAAATTCTTGGTGAATGTAAAATGTAAATGATTAATAAAAATATTCATAACTGTATAAGTATACACAAAAATGAAAAATCGAAAAAATGATTTAATTTTATGATAAGAGAACATTTTCATGAAAGCTTTCAAAATATGTTCTGCTTGAACTTCCGTCGAACATTATTGTAGTTCATTGAATACAAACGCAACCGCATTTTTATTGCCAATATTCGTTTTATATAAGTATAGCTTACAAACAACGATCGAAATTTTATTATCGTCGCCTGGTTTCCAAGACTTTCTGAATAAAATTAAAAACCGTTTTCCCAAATCATTTCGAAACAAGTAAGTATTATCGAAGAAACTGTATAGAAGCGTAGTTTTTTAGTAAATAAACGTTTTATCAATTAAGTGTATGCAGGTCTCCGCATTGCAGTGCAATCTAATTAGCAATAATGGTGTTCATTTCTTTAAGATCACAACACTAGGTATTTACAATATTGTATTCTTCCTGAAATTCGTCAAGAGGTTTATCTATTGTTGTTTGGCTTTTAATTTATTTTAATTAATTTAACTTTTACAACATAAAGTCTATAAATACAATAAAATAAAATAATTTAGATGAAGATTCTTCTCTCTTCTGTCATGGTCAGTCCCGGATTTATATATCCGTTCCTATAATCTGTGATTGAAAGGATTGGTTGCTTAGGTTGATTACAGTTTTAAATAGAAAACAAAACACCACAGAAGAAAACAAAGCACCACATATCATATAAATACAATTTCTAAAAATTAACACATGTATTGGGTACTTGATTTTTGGGCATTATAAAACTATTGTGTTCCTATAGCTATGTTTGACTTTAATAAAGCCAGAGGTCTCGTAGTTTAAAAACCAGGGGTGTAATTTTATGCTTGAGTCGGATGTATTTTGGCCCAACTGAACCAAATTTCAAATGTACAATTAGGGAAGAAATGGTCGATGGTCGTAGGAAGAGGCGGCCAGTTCAATTATTTTATATTTAGATAGATGGCACGAGTTTACGCTTAATATGCTCCTACCAGTAAAGAACATTTATAGCAGGTGCAAAAGTAAAGTGAAATTAAATAAAAAAGTAAGTCTTTATTTGTTTTAAAAAGTGTAAAAAATTGGTCCTCATTTTACCTCGTGGTAAAAAAATGGAAACTTACAGTTTTATTATGTTCAGTTTAATTGATTTATATTATTATTACTTCACCTATCATTCACCTTAATTCGTATATGGCTATTCCGGGTCAAATAAGGAGAGATGGCTATACGCAATCCCGTAAAGATAGCCTTATTATAAATTTTACTTTAGATTTTAAATTAAATCTTTCACCATTCCATTGTAGGTGCCAAATGTCTACACAAGAAAAACTGTTACAGAGCCAGAGTGTATAAATAGTATAAACGCTTCAAGGAAGTCCGAGAAGACATTGATGACGATGACCGCCCTGGACGCCCGAGCACGTCAATAACAAATGAAAACGTCGAATCAGTTAAGCAAATAGTTTTGAAAAATGTTCGAATCACTTAAGGGAAGTTGCTGAGGGTGTTGGCATACCAACTCGATTGCATCGGATGTTTTGGACATGAAACGTGTGGCAGCTAAGATTGTTCCAAAATTGCTCAATTTTGATCAAAAACAACGTCGCATGAATATTGTTTGAGAGCTGTTTAATAACGCCAATGACAATCCAAACTTTCTTAAAAGAATTATAACTGGTGACGAAACATCGGTATATGGCTATGAAATCAAACCAAACCCAATCAACATAATGGAATAAAATCGAAAAAAGTTCGGTAAAACGTAAAGGTTTCACTCACTGCTTTCTTCGATTGCAATGGCGTATTGCATCATCAGTTCTTGTCACAATGTGGTACACTTAACAAGGAATATTACCTGCAATTTATGAAAGGTATGCGCAAATACGACTTAAACGCAAGGATTTGTGGGAAAACCAGTCATGGATTTTGCACCATGATAATGCACCGGCATTAGCCAAAAACAACACCATTATCATTCCCTAACCACCGTATTCTTCGGACATGGCTGGCTGCGAGTTTTTCCTATTGACAAAACGAAAGAGACCGATAAAAGGACAACGTTTTGCCACAATTGAGAAGATAAAGGCTGCGTCGAAGAAAGAGCTGATATCCAAAATCTTCGTAGATTGGAAGAAGCGCTGACACAGGTGTGTCATATCTAAGGGGAATTACTTTAAAGGGGACAAAATAGATACTGAAAAATAAATAAATATTTTATATTTTATGAGTTATTTAAATGGTCTCGTTTTTTCCTGAACTTATTTCGTATTTTTCGATCTTCCATATATTTTATTTTGATAAGACATCCATAAAGCTATATTTCTTAAATAATTACAGTACAAAAACTATATTATTACATTTCTGAGAAATTATTTTTACATCATTTTACATTTTACACAATTTTTAATTTTAATTAGCTAAGTTTAATATCTTTAATTTAATATTTTATAATAATGGAACATTTCAGATAAAATGCTCCCCTTTTGTATCTATCCAATCACATTTTTCTTGTATTCCTTTTACTTACAATTTTTCAGTAATGCTAAAAAATAATTTTTAATTAAAAAAAATAATCATAAACTGAGCTCAAAGCGAATTGAATATAAAATTCAATGGAAAATAAAGATCAAACACGTTATTTTTTTCTGATAGCAAGGAAGGGACGGTAAGTAATTAAAATTTGTTTCTTTTTTAAAGTATTTTTCCCTATAAATTTTCTTTTTCTAAACAAGAAACAAAACCAAATTAATCTTTTACGAGAAACTTTACAACTCCTCACAATTTAAATACATAATATACAGCAATTATTTTTAAAATTATAACTCTTGAAAATTTAAATTAATATGTAACTGTACTTAATTGTTTTATTTAGCCGTTTTCGGTATCATAGTAGCATTATTCATACAAAATTAAATTTATTTCATCTATATATATTTATATATATATATATATATATCTTATACGTATATATATATATATATATATATATAAATATACGTATAAGATATACGTAAAATAAACATTGAAAAAAGAAATATTAAAGCTTTGTATTTATAAACCCGTCGGCGTCGTATCTTGAACAATGGCACTAACTAGCAACCAGGTATAAAATTGTATCCACTAGAATGTATAATTTTAAGAACTAGTTTCAAAAAAATAAATTTCCTTAACAAAATAACTATTAGAAAATGAAGTAAAAATCCTATTAAAGTAATAAAAAATCTTATAACCACTTTTTTAAATTTATTTTATCATTATACTCTTCTACTGTAATCAAGCTAATTAAAAATTAATTTCGAAGGTTTTGCTGACAACGAGAAGATTTGGGTTATAAATTTATTGCTTCATTAATATTTTAATATATTTGACATTATAGAATTAAAATAAAAGCTACAAAAATGATAATTTATTATAAAAAAAGTCAATAGGACTACCAGTAGAAGTTAGACTTCTATGCACGCGACCGGGTTTAAAAATTTGTATGTTAATGCTTCATCAAAATCATTATATACTTGAAGCATGGACCTACTATACAATAAACATGAACTTTCGTGTCCATTTTATACAATAAAATGAAATGTACAGTCAAAAAAAACATTCACATTGTATCATAAAACTCTTCATGCTTCCAATAGTATGTTACAAAATATCACTTATCGATTAACATCTAAAAATATTTATTGCAAAAATATATATCGGGTACATAATTTCAACTAAAAACTGTATAAAGTATAAGGTTAGTCAGTGCCGCCAACGTGTGCAGTATCAAATATTTTGACTAGCCTATATGTTGGCAACAAGGTGAGGGAGCCTCTTTAATAGAGAAAGATCGAAGAAAGAAAGTGATATAAAAACTAGCATTAAATGGCGAAACTTTAAGAAGAAGTCACGTACGTAGCGTATTTCTTGACCATTTGCACCAGGTATTCATGCCAAGTCATAAAACGTTAAACTCGAAAATTCCCGTACCTGTATGTGTATATATAATGCGATGAATGAAAGAATATTTATAATAATTTTGAGGAAATAATAAAAGAATATTTTTTAAATACATTATAATTTTCCAAAAAGTAAACAAAATCAATTTTTAAAAACTCTATTTATGTAGGCAACAACCTCACTCCTCGTAAGTAATTTTTCGATTCGTCTTTAAAATCATTTATTTTTAAAAAGGTTTCCTCAAATCGTTTAAGTTATTTAAGTTATTTTTTTAGTAACTCACATTATTATGCAAACATTGAATTTGGTTTTACACCAAGCATAATTTTTAATTTAAATTTAATTATTGAATGTTTCGGTTGGGGTGCTTTCGTGCGGTTTTGAGTGGGGTAGATTTATACTGTGCATTAAAAATTTAAACCAAAAATACTATTATTACAGGATCATGCCGCGAATTTATGTAAAATAGAAACTAGAACTGGAGAAGTAAACGAAGAGGCTGTAAGATCTGTGATAAATAAATTTTGTAGATAAGACTTTATCTGTTAGAAAGTTTGCCCAAAAACACGGCATCAAACCCACAACTATTCAAAAACGATTAAAAAATTTACATAAACAGGCTGCAGAAAAGGCTTTATTGAATAGGCACATCACAAAACGTTCCAAGGTGCATTTTAGGTTAACAATCATATAAGTGAGGAAACTGGCGTACAAATTTGAAAAAACAAAATGGCTGGAAAAGAATGGCTTAGACGAAACGCAAATCTGGTCTAGGAAAACCAGAAAATACCAGTGCAGCTGGATCTTACGGATGCAACAAGACAGCCTTAAATGATGTCAAAGAAAAGGTATTAACTAAATATACAAAAATTTATTGGTGAACTTGTTTCGGTAGAAAGAGGTGAATTCATCTTTTAAATAATTTTAATTAATGATATATTCAAAGTAAATTGAAAACTTCAAGATAAAAATTTAAAATATTTAACTCCAAGGTAGGTACACTGTTTTAAATGAAATTTTAAAGTAATATTGTAAACATATAGTTTGATATTTTTAGACTTGATAAAGCACAGTAAAGGATGTGCGAAACGTTGTAAATCAGTGTTCTTTATTTAATACATTAACCTATACCCAAGAATAAAAGAAACATATATATATATATATATATATATATAATGATTCAAAATAGGCAATTTTTGCCAGTTTTGGAAGGTTATATATATATATATATATATATAAATTTTGGTTGATCACGGCGCGTTTTTTTAAAACAAAAGTTCTTTTTAGTTAACTTTCGGGAAGCGCCACAGGAATAGGTTAGGCAATGGATGAAAAGAGCCAGACGTGAGAGAAACTTTATTCCAAATATGCGAAATTTTCGGCGACTTTTTTCGCCTTCATCAGCGCCTAAAATGGGAATTACAAGATTTGTAAGTATTTAAAATATAGTATGATGTTAAAACTTACAGAGGAAAGTGTTCTAATTTTCCTATTTTTTAAGTGTTCAAATACAACATAATTTGTACTATGCAAAAACAGTAATACAATAAAGATTTTCGGATATAACAGTGTTTAATTTTCCGATATTAATTTTAAACAATTTAAGAGTTTTTACTATTGTAAAATTCGAAACATAACAGTAAACCACGAGGAAATCGAAGAACGCAGAAACATTTATCCTTTTTATTTTTGTATTATTAAGACAAAGACAAAACATATTAGGAATACACAGAGCGAACTCTGGGTAAGAGTTGCTAGGAAACTCCTGTTGTTAGAGGCCACCTACGGTGACATTTGGATAGACCTTCGACAGGTATCAGCCATTTATTGTTTTAAGGTTAGGCCCTGGACATAAACACAAACAAAACACCACACAACAACCATAAAAAACATTGTTTTTTCACTCACGAAACACCAATACTGCACTAATTTAGGTAATGTCCCCATGTCTGATCTTCTTCGTTAGATCCTGATGTACCAGGTAGGTGTAAATCGAACTTAAACCTTCCACATCTTTTTTAGAATTCATCGCATTTTTGCACCCATTTATGTAACACATTTCCACGAAGTTTCTTTTAAATTGATTTGTTACTGTTTCGAGGATTCTTACATTCCCATAATCCATTTGGTGTGAGGTAGAATGTACGTGTTGACTTAACGCAGTTATAGTGGGTTTCTTAACCGTATCGCTTTTGTGTAAGGCGATTCTTTTTGCGAGCTTTTGGCCTGTCTGCCCTATGTATTGTTTGGAGCATCCACTACACTGTATGGAGTAAACCACATTCGATTTATTCATCTTCGGCGTTTTGTCTTTCAACTGGGAGAAAAAGGTGCCCAATTTTCTATAGGTGGCATTTGCGACGATATTATTGTGTTTTCTCAGGCGGTTGGAGATTTGAGACGATAACCCTCTTATGAATGGAAGCCTGGCATAGTGAAATTCAACAGGTTCTGTTTCCATAGAGTTTTTTGGTGGGATTGTATATATATATATATATATATATATATATATATATATATATATATATATATATATATAACCTTCCAAAACTGGCAAAAATTGCCTATTTTGAATCATTTAATGGCCATTTAATAAATTAAAATTCAGTGACGAATAATTAAAAGCCGTGCAAGTTTACCGTTCCGATTCTATAGTAGGCCCAGATGAAGACAAGATCTATTATCGACATTGTCGCCAGCATTACCAACTATATCATCTGTAGTATTAATTACGGCAGAAATTGTCCAATCTTACCCTAAAATGGACAGGAAAGAAAAACTGCCTACAGATACTCCTGAAAAGAATAGACTGATAGAAATAGAAGAAACCAAAGAGACACAGAAAAAAGACCAAACAGGAAACAAAAGGCTAGAGAGATAAAACGCGCATTAAATTTGCTATCAGATACAAATAAAGAAACCAAACAAACAAAAAAAGAAAACTATAGAGGCTGAGACTGATAGTGACGATGAGACTGACATAAGTTTAATTCCAGTTATGACCAAAAACATTAAAGAAGGAAGCTTTCTGTTGGTGAAGTTCGAAAAAAAGAAGACTGTTTTACATTATATTGGACAGTTGATAACAAAATAGAGTCCTACTGAATATAAAGTTTCATTTATGAGAAAGAAGCCGGGTGCCTGGAAATTTGTTGTTCATAATATAATATTATAGATGAAGGAACTGTTTATTTATCAGACGTGGTCTGTTTATTACCGCCGCGCCGCCTTAATCTGCATCTACAGCATAAACAGTGGATAGTTTAGAGTATATACATTTAGTGATAATTTTGATCTCAATAAATACGTTATTTCATATAAAAAGACTATTTATTTACTATGTATGAAAGCTCCCCACTATGTGCGAATGCAAACTTCCCTATGTACGAAACTACCCCGCGTATGAGATAGGTTCGTACGTTTTCCATTTTTTAGAAATATTGCTGTTGCTTTATAACCTTATTTGGTATCAGCACTGTAATTATAGCCGGATTGCCGAATACATAGTGTATACAATAGCATTAAAGTTATTTTGCAATAACTAAATTTTTTTCTGTTACACAGCTAATAGTAAAAAATGGCCCTAGGTAAGCCAGGCGCATCAGTAGATTTATATTAATTGAATATATTAAAAGTATACGTTTTAGAAAAAAATGTTTTAGATAAAAGTTGTAGGTCTCTTTAAGACAAACAAAAAAGTCCTATAACATTTTTTTGTACAGGGTGAAGTAAAAAAGTTACGAATTTTTTTCCATTTTGATTTAATGCCACGCCCAAACGGCCTAACCGATTTGGCCCATTAACGAACTCGACCGAGATTTTTGGACGATTGATTTTTGTACCAAATTTCATTTTGATCCGTTAAGAAATGCGACCGCTATCGTGTCCACAGATTTCGTTATATCGGAACTATACATATATATATAAAACACAAAGGGTGCCAAGTATGCGTACTTATGATAAACAAAAGGGGTAAATTAACGGGCATGTACGCAAAAAGGATCATAGGGTCACGAGTAGGAATGGTAACCGCAGACATGCATGTTTCTGGCTCGTTAGCCGTCATCATTGCTAGCCAAGTGCAATACCTTACTTGGTTATGCCGCACTGATGACGGCTAACGAGCCAGAAACATGCATGTCTGCGGTTACCATTCCTACTCGTGACCCTATGATCCTTTTTGCGTACATGCCCGTTAATTTACCCCTTATATATATATATATATATATATATATATATATATATATATATATATATATATATATATATATATAAACTTTTGAACGGAAGGTGTTTTTGAGGTCAGGGGGGCCCAAAACGAAAAACTGTAGTGAAATTTTCCCGAAGTCGTGACTTGCGAACCAGCTGAATAGTAGATATAAATCTACTAAAAATGCTAAAATTTTTGTTTTCCATTTGTGCATCAATGTGTTTTAGAGTTTATACGTAGTCGTAAAAGCGTCGAAGATGAACCATGTAGTGGGCGTCTAAAAAGTGCAACAACACCCAAAATCATTGAGCAACTCTATGATATTGTTTGTAAAGATACTAGATTAACTTAGTGAAATTGCTGATGCCATAGGCATTTCAGATGAACAAGAATTTCATATCTTCCACGAGAATTAGATATGATAAATTTGCTCGGAATAAATCAATAAATCAACAAAAAAAATGAATCGAAAACACATATTTTGGTATAATTTTGAGCTTTTTAAGCAGAATAAAACCGATTTTGTGCTTTGTTTTATAACTGGGACTAGAAGCTACCTTCATGAACCTTAACCTGAAAATAGAACTTTACAGTGGACTGACGCTGGTTCTTCAACTCAGGTGAAGTCAGAACGATCGGTAAAAAAGGTTGTGGCATCAGTTTCTTGAAAGGGGTTTTGTTAATTGATTATCTTAAAAGAGATAAAATAATTAACTCCGTATATTATTGCAACCTTCTGGATCAGTTAGATAAAAAAAAATTTGGCTCTTTTTGACTATTACCTTTCTAGAAACTTGAAACACTTCCTTTGTGGAAACCGTTTTTCGTCGAATGAAGAAGCTATGGTAGCCGTGGAGCAACATTTTGCGTAAAATCATTACAAAGATGGTATAAAATTACTGGAGGATCATTAGAGTAAGTGTGTTCAAACTTAGGGAGTTTATATTGAATAAAAAAACAATTTCATCAAAAAATACACATTCTTTCATTTTTACTTTCAAAACTTTTCAACCATCCATTACATTTATTGTGCCGTTGATGTCGAAGAAACATGGCGTCAAAATATTTTATTAAAAATTTATGGTTTTTCAAATTCCTATAAAAACGAATAAATTATTGTCGTAAACTAGTAAACATCCAATTTATATCAATATCAATTCTAATTCAATCTAAATCAGAGAATAATCTGTCATGTTGTAGGAATATTGTAAACTATAATTACGGTCCATTTATTGACTGATTCGTACAAATGTGAGTTATATCGGCTATAAAAAATATTCTGGCATCCAAGTTCTTTGTTTTTGTTATAGATTCAATTCCATTTGTTTTTGAAAATTTATTGCTTTCAATATAGATAAAATTCTAAATCGATTTATGTCAAAATAAATAACGTTTTACAGGCTGTCGCAAATTTTAACAATTAAATTTTAAATAAATATTGTTTACAATGTGTGGAAATCATCTACCAACAAAGATATAAAATTTTTTAGTCAACCCTGGATTTTCTGTGAAATTACAAAATTTATTAAAAACTATTATGCTGCTTTTGATTAAATTTAAAACAAATGGTATCACTCAATTACTTAGTAGTTTTGATTAAGTAATAATATTTATTTAATCCTGTCCAGTAAATACACTTCCCTATAATCAATTTGGCGCCGGCGCCGGTAAGTAAAACATTACGGTATCAGGTACTGTAATGTGTTGCCTAGCAACGCTGGTCTGATTGCTTAAGGAAAGACAATTACTTTTAATTTTTGCCATTTAAAAATACTATAATGACTATAAAATAAAAATAAAATACCTAATTAATTACCTACTTTTACATCCATATTTAAACAGAAGTCAATGTTATTCAATTTTATATTAACAATTAAATCTTAATAATAAAAAAATTATTTGACAGTGACAGATGGCTTTCAAGGTAATTTGACCTAACTAATCAAGTTACCAACTATTTTTAGTCAAGTTACGAACTACTTTTAAATTTTTTATGAATTTATTAATTTATAAAAACAGGATAAAATAAAATATAATACGATACATGGTCGTTAGGTGTTATTACAGTACTCGTTTTTATTTCCGGACTTGGCTCCTACGACGCCTCGTCCGTAAACTAACTCGTACTGTAATAAGTCACCACCTACCGACCTTGTAACGTATAATACTATTATTAGATATAGAAAAATTAAATTAAAAAAATTGACTTCAACATTTTAAATAAAATTTGTGTTATTGTCTACGCAACTCTAATTTTTTTTATTGTTTTATCATCTGACATACAGTTTGCAAAATTTGTAAATTTAATTTACCGACAGAAGTAATTTGAAAAGTTTTTCCTTTTTAACATTTAATCTAAAATTCATATAAGGGAAACTATAAACTATAACAGATGGCGTTACTGTGATTTATCTTATCCTGGCCCACGCGACCTGTCGCGCCATGACAGTTTAATCAAAACAATACGTGATTGCATTAGTTATATGAGATGAGTATAATTTGGGTTTGTTCTATTTATTTACCTACTCATAATAAATGAAGACATCACTTGTTATAGATATTGGTAGTTACTGCGAAGATATGGAGACCTCCCACCACTACCACCTACGCTGGTCAGCTTTCCCATTAGAGACAAAATCGGACATCGGAAATAGATACAGCAGTTAAAGCAGTTAAAACGATTTAAATCCAGTCCAAAAGCTGTATACAGATCTGGTAAAAGCTGTTTGAAAGCTGTTAAAGCGGTTCAGAAACCAGTTCAAAAACTGTTTAAATGCAGTTCATAGACAAGTTCAAAAAACCAGTTATAAGCGGTTCAATGATCAACAGACATGTTAGATAATAGTACGGAAGTGCAATGTGCCTTAGAAAATGTACAGATTTTTTATTTATTACTATTTTTGACAATAAGTATACCAAAAATATAAATTATGTTAGGCACATTGCCTTTCGTACTATTCACTCTTTATTAAACATGTCTGTTGGTCTATACACCGCTTGAAACGGTCCATGAACTGCTTTTAAACAGCTGTTAACAGATCTAGAAACTGCTTTAAACAGCTGTTAACAGGTCTAGAAACTGCTTTAAACAGCTTTTGAACCGGTCTATAAGCTCCTTTAAACAGCTTTTGAACCGGTTTTTAAACCGCTTTAACAGCTTTTAAACTACTTCAAACTGCTTTTAATAACTGTTGAATTAGTTTTTGACCGTTCTAACTGCTTTTTTCATTTCCGGTCTCCGGATTTGTGTCTAATGGGAAAGCTGACTAGCGAAGCTAAAAGTGAAGTAGTCTCCATATAGTCGCAATACCTGCTATCAGTGCATTGTGTAAAACGGTTAGGTTTTAAATTTTAACAAATCCGTCGTAAGAATCATTTTATTAATTTTTAACTGATATTTACATAGATCTACGTTTAACTTGTAATTCAACTGAATCTTTTCTTTCAACTTTTTTTATATTTGCTCGTAAACGCATGCAAAAACGACTATTATATAATGCTCCATCAGGTTCACACGCCACCTAATGGTTGGATAGATTGAGAGGCCTTTTTGGCTTGACTGCAGTTTTGTGTTAAAAAAGTTTGACCAATTGAAAGCAGATCAATATTACTATTGCTCGACAATCATTTAAATTTGCGAGCAAAAATCAACTCATCTTTTTATCTTTCGCACCAAACACGACTGATTAAATGCAGCCCATAGAGGTGGCTGTATACCGTCCTCTAATGAAATGTTTTGAATAAGAACTAAACACCTTTAAAAATGCTCCCAACTCGCAATATAAACCAATATGATTTGGCAACACTTATTGGAGGTGCGTATGCCAAAAGTGCTTTACTTCCGAATACAATTAGCAGATTTAAAAAAACGAAAATATGGCCCTATGCTCCAAATGTATTTGATGAAGAAGATTACGCTCCTTCGACTTGGGCAGATCGTTCTTTTCATGACTCGCCGTTCAATTTGACTGAACGTTTTGTTCCTTTGTCAACACTAACCAACAATTCTAACAATGTTGCATCATCAACTATGATCGGCTGCCTTTTAAATGATTTTACGTTAGTAGCAACGACGACTGAGGCAGTTTTAACACATCCAATTACTAAGATATCTATTACACATTTGCCTAATTTCACCTTGTCCCATGTTGTACTGGAAAAAGGATCATATAATTCAGTAAAAATAAATCAACCAAAGTCTGTGGTGAATTACACACCAACTATGGTTGCACCCAAAACTGGTCGCAAGAGACAAAAAAACTGTTGACATTCTCTTCTGTCAAAGCTGATCAAACAAAAAAAAAATTAAAAATAAATAATACAAATTTGAAACTTGCAAAGTTAGCAAGTCCCAGCAAAACAAAAAAACAAGGCCTTGACAAACCATTATATAACAGTGAAATAGACTGTAAGACTTGTACACGCTTGTTGGAGTAAGAGGAACAGGAAAACAAGTATTTTTCTTTACGAAGCGTGTATTGAAAATTATTATTATTGAAAATTTCAATACACGCTTCGTAAAGAAAAATACTTGTTATCCTGTTCCTCTTACATTATATAACAGTCTGAAACTTAATTACTAATGTTTAATCTGCGCCGAGAAGTACATTGAACCCCCCACGGAAGACTGGATTCAATGTAAGCTCTTATTTAGGCTGGCTGCTACTTTTACGACGAATGCGAAAATTAATTTTAACTAAATAAGATTATCCTTTTTGCCTTTGAGGCGTATCCGTTTTACCCGACCCCTCCAGGCAAAACGAATAGTTGACAAGTTTCTTAATTGCCATATTTGTGTTAGAAATTGTTTAAATTTTTTTTTTAATTTTTATTTTTTAAAGATGTTTAATCAAAGTACTAATGAAAAATACAAAAAGTTTTATTGCTTAATCTGGCTGTGGTTTTATCTACAGTTATTCGTAATACATGCGTCTTGCCCGGGTTTCCCCTAGCTGTTAAAGATATATCTCTGAGAATAGCAAACATAATTTTCAGAATTAATTAAACTGTTCATTTTAACAGAAGTTTAAGGAAAATATTCTCTAGATTTCCCGGCCGTTGACTTTTTTCTGTTGACGAACATGAAAATATTTAATATGACATACTGAAGTTATGGCAGAAATTGTACACAGTTTAATAAAGTTTTATGCTAGTAAATTATTACAAAGTAGTATATAAAGCTAAAAAATAGCAAAAAATAAAAAATGCGGTAATACAGTTATTTTAAGATCCATTTATCAATGACACATTTTTTGTGTATGTGAGAATAAGATTAGATATTTTCGGCCTCTCTAGGAAAATATAAAAATATTAACATAAATTCAATTTATTTCTCTACCAAACTTCCTTGTCAATAATTTATACACTTGATTTCTTTTTTATGGACGTTTTGATCCAAGTCTGCGAAATAAATTTAACGGATGTTGTCGATTATGCCATTTTAGAACATTTTTCTTGAGTGTTCGTGTACCTATATGTCAAACTCCGCCCTCCTTTCAGTAAACAAATATTTGATCGTGGTTTGTACTTCCATTTTTTTAGACTTGAAAAAAAATATGACTAAATAACTTTATTAAACCACAGAACACAAACAACATAACATAAATTTTTAAAATTGGAGCTATTTTAAAGAAAAATTACGCTTTAAGATTTCTACGTCAAAACAGCGATGCACCATTTCTTGATAAAGCTTGAAATATCTTATCCCACTCTTGTAAATCCCTAAAAATGCGTCTATTAAACAAGTATCTTTCTATCCGCCTACATCTGATTTTAAGGAATTGAAATAATCGAATTTATATGTGCGGTAACAATTACCTACTTCTCTTTTCGAGTATCATGTTCGTATGTACCTACATATTATGTGTATATTTGTGTATACCCACTTTATTTACCTATGATGGATTAATTCATACCGTAAACACCTCTTTAGAGTTACAGTCACAATATTATGCAAAATGTTTAAATTATTTAAAATTTTTCTCTTATAATAGGATTTTAAATAATAATCTTGAGAATCAAATATAAAATTTAAAATAAAAATGAAAATATTTTTACCTAGGAATCAAACCAGTGGTTTCTTATATACAAAAGGACCGCAAGCAAGATTCTTACTGGAGATATTTTTTGTGCGGTTTTCAAAGCTATTTTGTATACTATTATTTCAATTTTCACAAATCTGACGAAACCAATACAATTAGAATAGGAACAGCCACTTTAATAGTATATTGTGTGGCAAGGGGGGAAACAAGACGAATTCTGACGTTGAGTGCCCAAGCGAAGCGAGGGCTGTCATCGCCCTGGTCAGAAATCGTCTTTAAAAACGTGTCGTAACGACCGTCACGATACAAAACGTCATACGTGTATTCCGTTAAAAAATAATTCAGAGTACGTGATCACAAGTGATTTCAAATGATCCCAAGTGATTCTTAATAATCACAAGAGGTAAAAATTATTACAAGTGATAAAAATTTATTTCAAGTCAATGCAAATGATTCATTTCAAGTGGTAAAAAGTGCAAAACTTAATTGTTTAATTAACGTATATTTACTAATATTTACTAATATTTGATAATTCTTTTTTCTATTAAATCTTTAATAAAATGAAAATTTGTATCAATAGGCTTAGTTCTACGTGAATTTTGCTTACCCACTAATTTCATATAACTTTGATTGTTGTTTATTATTACTATCTTCTACAAGTGTTCTTATTGTTATAATTTCCTTACAAGCTTCAGCAAGTGCCACATATTTTTTTCTGTAGATGATAAAGTATCACATTCCTCTTTTTTACTTCCTAAAGATATACTGCTGACATAAAATCGTAATAAATACCCACTATTCGACTTTCTATTATCGGTAACTCCGGCCATTCTGCATTTGAAAATGCCTTTTCTGCCAGCTAAATATTTTATAATTTGTTTTGCTTCAACCCAATCATTTTTAATTGGTTTACTAACTTGTCTTCCCAGTATAGATGAACTCACAGCGATATTTGATCCTGTACTTACTGAAAGATAAAGTTGCATACCTATTAAACATTAATATTTCTGAATATAATTCGATTTGTCTTTTTCTTTGTCTCTTATTTTATAATATCTAGTATTTATCTACATTTTTATAAGTACCTAGATATTGTGAAATTGGACCTAAACAAGTAGGTAATATCAAATTTCGTTCTTAATATTTCTTCCATAAAAACATGTTTGTCAACATCTTTTAAACTAATTATATTATCAACATAAATAATCAAATATATCCATTACTAAAGAAGGTCGGATTTGATGGTAATTTGTTAATATAGAATAATAGTTTTGTACCTAACCGAACTCAATGGGTGAAAATCAATTAATTTCAGTTCCAATGATATTCGAATAAAATCGAGTGTTTCTCAAGAAAGTCCCTCGCTGTTCAATCTGTTGGTCAACGATATCTATCACTCCTTTAAATATTACTTTATATTAAAGTCGAGACCTTATATTATATATTTAAACGCGCAATTCTTACTTAAGGTTTATGACGCCACCGGAAGGTGGCGCAGTTTATATCTTACATATTTCAACAAATTCTTGCTAAATTAAATAATATGCTACCTAATATATTTAATCGATAAATTACAAAATATAATAAAAAAATAGTATTCCCCTGATAACTTACGAGAAAATATGATAAAAACGATAAAATAAAAAAAAATGAAATTGAAAACAAAATAAAATCGTAAAAATTTGAAAAAACCAAAAAAGTCATCAGTTTTATGCGGTACGAAGTCCGTCGGGTCAGCTAGTAATCTTATAAGCTATACTTATACAGTAAATTCAATGCCTTTAAATTGTATCTCTTAAATCAAAGACTTTCATTCTTGATTCTAAGTTGTCATTCTCATCTCACATATTGTCCATAACATCTAAAGCTAGGAAAATACTTGGAGATGTTTGCAGACTTAGTAATCCATAGATTTTAAAATTAAAACAAGAAAAATAAGACATCAAAAAACTCTTTTTCTTTCCAGCTTATGCAGAACAAATTATTCATTAAATTCGCCCTTAACTCGCATGCTTAAATTGGCCAATTCTTTGGATTTAAATTTTTTTAACGTGTCAGTTGAGAAATTCATATCAATTGTTGTCATAAAATATTTGTTACCACTTGGGTTGGAGTGTTCATTGGACCACATTTATCAGTATGTACGAAATCCAAAATTTGATTTGTGTTACTTTCAGATTCTCTTCAAAATGTATTTTTGCTTCAAATCAACCAATACATATATTTTCTCCTTCCAATCTTTTTACTGTTTCTATATCTCGGTGAACTTATTTTTTATGCCATGGGTGAATGCAGTTTTCATTCTGACCTGTTTCTTTAGCTGCTAACATTCTGTGTGAATGCAGTTTTCGTTGTGATCTGTTTCTTTAGCTGGTAAAATTCTGTCTATAGTAGGTAATATATGCACGTTGTTTTTTAATACCCCTGTCGCAATTTGTTCATCATGTTACTCATGATACAGAAATAAGATTACTATCTTACTTCGGACCGTACAGTACATTTTCAAGTTTGATACTAGCTAATTTTTTTCTATTATATTCAATATTAACAGTTTCTATGCCTCTACTAGTAATGGTGTTTACATTTGCAATTTTTATACTGGTATCATGTTTGTTTAATGTATCGCACATTTTTAAGTTATTAGTTATGTGAGATGTTGCTCCAGAATCATTTAACCATTTATTACTTAAGGGCGTTCTATGCAGATACGATATAATATATATCCTCTCTGGTTCTATGGTTGTATGCGGAGGAGTAAAGAGTGTGGGGAGTAGCCTATGTTTTAGCATTAGAAGCAACTTGTAATAACAACTTAAGAAAAAAATGAGATGGCATTATAAACAGTAAATAAGCAAAAATTATTAGTAAATTCTAATAAAAATATCAACAAAACAGATTTAAAACCAGTAAACATTCTTTATTTTATTGAAAACGTTTGTATATTTGATATTAAATTAGCTAAATATCTACACCTTGAAAACGTCATTTGTTGTTTCATTTTATATTCTTCAACATATATATTATATATTCATCAACATATTATGTTAAATGGCTCTTATAGTAATTTAAACAATAATTTTTTATTTATTCCTTAGACGACGGTATTTAACGCATTTAAAATGTTACAAAGCTACAGCTTAAGCTTAGTTGCTATGTTGAGTATAGGTTATTTAAATGTAAGTTACATAACTGAAACTGATGAGTGAGCACAGCAAAACTGTTAAGCTTGCAAAACTAGATAAAATTATAAATTAATGTAATTGTTGAAATAAAACCACAGACAAATTAAACTTCCAATTAGTAACTCTCCTGAAATTGACAATTTCATCAATGAATTTCAAACTTTATATCATTTAATTCAAATCATTGAAAACAATTTTACAATTATTAAATTAATTAAATACTGTTTGGAAAACTAAATCAAAAAGATTACTCTTTGATGGTATTGACTCAGCAATTAGAATTTTCACTGGTAATCTCGATAATGACGATGCAATCCGTTATGATAACACAATAACGAAAATCAAAATAAAATGAAAGCAGTAGTTAACGATCAATTAACATTACTACAGTTATACATAAAAAACTTGGTAAATAATTCTAATATATTAGCACATAAACAAGAAATTTTAAGTTCTGGAATCAAAAAAAAATTAAAGAATGGGAAAAAAATTCGAAAAGAGGTTGACCTTAAAGGCCATCCTTGCAACTTCCCGATGGTTTTAACCGTAAAGCTATAGTAACGTGACGTATTTTGACGTTTTTGACTTTTTTTGAAATGTTTAAAAAGCCATAACTTTTTAACGCGTTATTCAATTTTGATGTTCAAGATGGCATTCGACGCCGTTTTTTGAGACCTAAAAACGTTACTAGGAGTGCTAAATCGATTAGTCAAAAAATCTGTAAGTTATTGAAAAAAAAAACACTTTTTTTGAAATTTTTCGACAACGATATCTCACGAACAAATCAACCGATTTTAATTTGCAAAACGGCATTCCACGTGGTGTTTTAAGCTTGAGAGCTGATTAGGTTATGAAATTGATCGATTTAATGGCCAAAAAGATTTGCCCAAAAACCATCATTTTTACCAATTGTTTTTTTCGGTTATTTTGAAATTTCTCGAAATCTACCGGTTCGAATCGGTTTAAACTTACAGGGAATCTAAGTTAGATGGAACTCTTTGGAACGCTTTTTATTTCATTTCGATCGGTCAAGCCGTTCAAAAGGTATAAGAGGTTTACATACATCCACACACACACATCCACACATACATACAGACATACAGACACCTTCGTAAAAATAGTCAGGGGAGGTTACAAATACCTCAAAACGTTGAGATCCGATAAAAACTCGATTTTCGAAAAACGGGTTAAAACCAATAACTTCCCGATTTTAAAAATTCGAAAAGAGGTTGACCTTAAAGGCCATCTTTGCAACTTCCCGCTAGTTTTAACCGCAAAGCTATAGTAACGTGACGTATTATGACGTTTTTGACGTTTTTTGAAATGTTTAAAAAGCTATAACTTTTTAACGCGTTATTCGATTTTGATATTCAAGATGGCATTCGACGCAGTTTTTTGAGACCTAAAAACGTTACTAGGAGTGCAAAATCCATTAGTAAAAAATCTCTAAGTTATTGAAAAAAAAAACACTTTTTTTGGAATTTTTCGACAACGATATCTCACGAACGAATCAACCGATATTAATTTGCAAAATGGCATCCGACGTGGTTTTTTAAGCTTAAGAGCTGATTAGGTTATGAAATTGATCAATGTAATGGACAAAAAGATATGACCAAAAAACATCATTTTTACCAATTGTTTTTTTCGGTTATTTTGAAATTTCTTGAAGTCTACCGGTTCGAATCGGTTCAAACTTACAGGGACTTTAACTTAGATGGAACTCTTTGGAATGCTTTTTATTTCATTCCGATCGGTTAAGCCGTTGAAAAGTTATAAGAGGTTTACATAGATCCACACACACACACACACACACACACACACACACACACACACACACACACACACACACATCCACACATACATACAGACATACAGACACCCTCGTAAAAATAGTCAGGGGAGGTTCCAAATACCTCAAAACGTTGAGATCCGATGAAAACTCGATTTTCGAAAAACGGGGTAAAACCAATAAATTCCCGATTTTAAAAAGATGTTTAATTTTTTTAGCGGGAAGTTAAACAAATTTTAATTTTTTAAGCGGAAAGTTAAAAATTAGACTTAGCCGAGGTATCAACGCTTCATTATTTTATAATAGAGAGAAAGAAAGAGAAAGAACCATGTCAAAAATTAAAAAAAAATACTATTGAAAGAAGAGTTACTATATAATTTGTTATCTTTTGTTTAAATAATATTTTTATCTACTCTACCTCATATTATGTATCAATTTTTAGTTCGTGAAAACTGTCATTATAGACAGCAGTGCGTGAAGGATTGAAAGTGTGCGTGAAGTAACAATGTATTTTAAATGGGATTTACTTTTTCGCACTGTTTTTGACACACCTTCATATAATCAAATATCCTTTTTCTACGGTTATTATACAAATGTATCATTTTTTGACAGTTATCTCTAAAGAAATAGGGTACGTTGTTATATCTAATAAAGAAATATCTCATTTCTTTATCTGATAACACAAAGTGATCATTTCTTTATTGTTTTAACTTAATCAAGTATACTGTGACAATCATGTATGTATTCATATATTTGAATAACAGTTCAGGTTGACAGTAATAAAGTAGTGACAGGTACAACAGATAGTTTTTAATACATTATTTAAATTAGATTGATATTTATGTAAAAATGTTAAGTAGTGATGAAAATGAATTAGAATTAACTACTACTGAAATAAGAGAAGCGGCAAACGAAGCTTGTCAGAATTTGATTCCCGAAATTTCAAAACATACCAGAATGCATGTGATAGTTTCGTGATCTGGCAAAAGAAAAAGGCAACAAATTCCGTTTCAGAAACTGTGCTTTTAGCTTATTTTTCTGAATTAACAAATAAATTTAAGGTATGATAGCTGTAAATACTGTAAATAATAGTTAATTTTACTTAAATAAGATAACCTATATCGGTAAGTTGTGTTTTGTATTTCATTTATTATTGAATTATTGTATTATTTTGTGGTATAACCGTAGAAAAAGTATAGTGTTTGACTCGCAAGGAATAACTCATTTCCCACTCGTACGATTTGCAGCATTCGCCTGCGGCTCATGCTGCAAACATCGTACTCGTGGGAAATGAGTATCATTCCTTGCTCGTAAAACAATATACTATAGCATTCGCGTTGCTATGGTGTTGCTATGAGAGCATTAGTTTTGTTAGTATCTTGTAAATGAATTGAAAATAAATTGCTTTCTTGTAATTATTTTTTATTTGATTATCGTAGATAAAATATTGTATGAAACTGTGCGTGAAGTGCTTTTTGCGCACTTACGCGATATATAGCACTCGCTTCGCTCGTGCTCTAAACATCGCGTGCGTGCGCACAAAGCATACTTCACGAACTGTTTCATAAATAACTATTTTATCGTTAGAAACGTCAACTGATCTGGTTGTCGAAAGCTATAAGAAATATTTTGTTAAATTATTTTACTTTTGTTAAGTATTTTCAGATTTTAAAGACGACCCTTAATAAATTTGACAAATCAATGAAGATAAATAAAATAAGCAAGGGTCATTTCCAAAAATATTGTTTTTTTTATTTAGTGGGAAAGAGTTCCCTGAATAATAAAAGAAAATATTTGAATACTTTTATTGCTTTCAACTTTCAACGAATTTATCAAATACCTACACTTATATAAAATGAAATGTACTCTGTGTAATGAATACTGTTATTGCACTTCATTTACTCGAAAGTGTAAATATTTGTATACATTTGTATATTTAAAAAAAAAGTATTACAGACTAAGAAACAAGTTGATTAAATTCCCGTTCCCGTAGGTTACATCATATTCCATTAGCCGCATGTGTACGTTGTACTTTACATTCAGATATTCACCTTGTACAGGCAAAAATAAAAGAATACAATAACACTTTTTTGTAAATGAAAAGATTAATTTCAACCGTTATACACCTCCACAACCTCTAAAGAGCATACATTTTAATTTTCAAGTCCCTTACTTTAATAACATAGGACTTTCATACAAATTTCCAACCCCCGTTTTAACCCCTTAGGAGTAGAGTTTCGTAAAATCCTTTCTTAGCGGACGCTCGTCTAGATTCCGTAAGGAACCTATCTGCCAAATTTCAAGTTTGTACTTCTTATAGTTTCTGAAATATGGTGATGAGTGACCTTTCGCTTTTATATACAGGGTGTCCCAGAATTAACTACGGAAACTTCGTATACGTATTCCTTGATGACAAATAAGTAGGGTCTTTCCTATAAAAAATTTTTTTTAGAGACTCCTGTCAGAGTTATAACCTGTCACGGGTTAATTTCGCGTTAGCGACAGATCTTAATTTGTAAACAAAATCGTTGGCTTACCTTATAATATTGTAGGATTTATCGAGGCAAAACCGGTTGATTTAGGTTCGTTAATAGTAAAACGCCAACTGTTGTTTATTATTTTCGGCCATAAAATTATATTCAGTTGTTGTTAAAATTGGTTTTGTAGTCAAGTATTATTTTTGTTATGGTTTGAAATCACTGACAGTAGTTCATTCGATCCAATCTCTCGTTGATAACTTGTATATTGTAGTTTTGCAGCCAACGTTCGGTCATATTTTTTTTTAACTTTGTTATTGAAATCAAAAATAAATGGGGAAATTAGGTAATGTTGGGATTTTGTTGTCGCCTATATATATATATATATTAAGATTGGTCGTATCAAATGACCCCTGTTTGTTCGTAAGTTGTTGGCTGAATAAGCTACGGTTTGTCCCTATAGTAGAGGCCATATCTTATTTCGACGTGTGTCAAATTATTGTGATCGAAGTGACGTGGGAAATCGTCTTTCTTTTCATTTACGAACCTTTGTGGTGGAAGCATCGTTAAGAAGAATTGTCTTGAGTTTAATTTTGTAATCTTCAATCATCGAAGACAATTTAGTTTGGATTTACGAAATTTAACCACGTTCATTTCCATCGAATATTGTGGGAGAGATTTCTCTGAATTTTGGTGAATTCGGTGGAAAATACGGAATTGTCCGGATATTTAATTAAATCTTCTGTTGGTGAGTACAAGTTTCTTTATACATGTGGTTCGTCGATTCTCATGGTTTCTTTCTTTCGTTTCTTTGAGTGTAGGTGGTCCAACGAACAAACAGTTGTGGTATTTGGTAGTTTAAGACTGTTCAGACAGCGAATTGTGGTCAGGATTCCCCATCATTGCAGTTAGCAACGAAGTAATTGTGTCACAAGTTTACCGCGAAAAGAAACCCTATTTTAAATAGGTGAGTTACGTAATTATATTTTTAATAAATTAATAACGCCATGAAATCGCAATCTTGGTTAAAATCTTTATTTTATATGTGTATTTCTTATGTATTGTATGTAGATTTTATTTTTGTATAACTAGACTCGTATTAGTTTTTTTTTAACTATTCTTAATTGATATTCTTGTACTATTACAAATTAATTTTATGTAAATTTTGATTTAATTTATTGTTATAATTTTGCTGTGACTAGCAAGTCAAATTTAAGCTGGTTGAGTATATTTAAATCATTAGTTTTTCTTATTAATTATAAATTCAGAAAAGTCAACTTCTAAATGTTGTATTTCATTTAAATTCATTTTTATTCTTTCATTGTAGTACAAATTTAAGTTAATGTGTACAAATTGTATTAAAGTTATTAAGTCAAATTAATTCAAGGAGTCATTTAAATTTGTTTAAGCTAATGTTAATGCTAAATTACGATTTTAGGGTTTTAGTTACCGGCTACATTTCTAGTTACGGGCATAAGTCTTAGTTAAGCAGAATTTGGACTGCTGATCCTATACTTAGTACGAGTTTAAGTTATTACGATTGGTGCAAGCCTTTTGGTTCAAGAACAGGCTTGATTTTGGTACCAGTCTAAGTATTGGAGAAGCCTAGGACTGCGGAAACTTATTCAGATTAACAGATAAGCTTTAGTTTTTAGTTAAAATCTATTTTTCCTTGTTTTTGTATTGCGTGTGATCACACCTTTTGATAAATTTACTTTTTTTATTGTTCGCATAATTTTTTTTTATAAATATCAATTGTGTTGTCAGGCACGAGGCTTGACAGTCTGTATTCTAGAAGTTGTTTATTAAAGAAGAGTCTAGTTGATATTTTAGTTTTATTTAGCTCACTTATCGTTATTTTCAGTTATAGTGTAATTCAATTAGAACCGTTAAATATTCAAAATTTATTTAATTATCTCCAGTGGGTGAAGTGGTGCCTGGAACATCAGGGGTTTCCGATTTTAACCGTACTAAATCGGTGGCGCACTCACTTTATTTTGGGCACTTACCCTCTACGGCTGAGCTGGGCATAATTTGCCAGTAGAGAAACCACCACCGAACTCAGCTGGAGTCGAATTTCAATTGATTAAGTTATTTATTTTTCTAAATTTGATTTTGTTGTTAAATTCATTAAAATACGTGGCAAACCCTTTAAAGAGGGGTGGTAAAATACGGTTTTAATTTAATATCTTCTGATTGGTCCAAGATAAAAAATTAAAAATTTGGGTGAACATCATTTTTATAAAGACGCATTTCTCCTGTTACTTTTAACCTGCCCTACCCCATTCTAAGGGTGCAAATCAAGGAACCCCTCTTAATATTTTTTTTGTAACTTTCTTAGCAATTAATATTTGCAATAACAAAAAATTATTTTAGGAAGTTTTGATTATTTAGAAACATTTTTGTTCCTTGTCGTTTTTTGCGAAATCGTTTCGGTTTGGAGTAAAAAAATAAAAAGTAGGACCATGTCAATTGAGTATCGTGTATCGCGATCAAGTAGCGCACATTTGCAAAGTAGGTTATAACTCTGACAGGAGTCTCTAAAGAAACTTTTTTTATAAAAAAAGACCCTACTTATTTGTCATCAAGGAATACGTATACGAAGTTTCCGTAGTTAATTCTGGGACACCCTGTATATGGTTATGATTTTCCTTTTTGGCTCCGGCTTCTAATGGGTTGGGTTCTTGTTTTATATATACTTTTCTTTTATTTATTTTTTTATTTCCATTAAAAATTGAATTTCTAATTAAACTATTTATTATTTTTTGTACAACTGTCATTAAAAGTGACACTTTTAATGATAGCAAACAATGTTAAAAACGATTGTTTACATAGCAGCGTGTTAAAAATACTTTTAACACGTTGCCATGTAAACAAGTTTACTTTTAACACGGTTTAGTTTACTTTTAACACGGTTTGGTTTTTTGTCATTGCAAATTCGCTCGTTTCATTATCAAAATAGGGAAGTTGTACAAAAAACATTGTATGGTATTTGTGTTAAAAGTGATTTTATTTTGTTCGTGAAATTGTTCAATTCGCTCCGCTCATTTCACAAACGTTTTCACTCACAAAATAAAACCTCACTTTTAACACTCATATCATAAATAACTATTAACTTTCAAAATATTTTAACAATGACAATTCTTAAAAAATTCTCATCAATCAAAATTCAAAAATCAATAATCCCTCATCTCTATGGCATTTCACCGCTTATATACATAAAAAAATAATAGTCACTGGTCTATGTCGTCACACTATACAGTAAGATATTTTATTTACACAATAGACACAGTGATACCATAACAAATCCCCACAATTAAAAAAATTAAAATTTTCTCCAAAGACATATTTTAATTTTTTAAATTTACTTTTAATTTTTTTTTTGTTTTATTATTTTTTTTTATAACCTTTTTATTCAGTGTTCCTTTACATTTTGTTTTAAGCAACTTAGAACAGTTTTATTTATTTATTTTGTATTTTTTTTTCTTATCCCTTTCTGATATTTCCCCATTATTTATTTTCTTCCATAATTTTTAATCTTAATTTTAATTTTATTTTAATCTTAATAACTTTTATTTAACTATTTTATATTTTCTTTTTTTTTCCTTTCTATAATTATACATTATATCCTTCCAAATCTTCTTTAATCTTATTACATATTTCAAAAAAATTTATATCCTCATCTTCGTACGATTTCTTCTTAAATTTCCTTTTATTCTCATTATCATAATTAATTTCAGTTTTATATTTAATTTTATTAATATAATAATATACTTCATTTTTATATTTCTTTTCATCAATTTCATATATTTCAATTTCATATTTTGCTTCTTTATTTTTGTAATATTTATCTTTATATCATTCTTATAGTCATATTCATCATTTAATTTTAAACTCATATTTTTATATTTTTTTTTATTTTATCTTTATAAGTAACATATCCTTTATAATCATTATTTTTATTTTTTTCTTCTTGTACATTGTCTTCATGACAAATAAATTCTTCATATTTTCCCGTAGGTTTATTTCTCTTTTCGTTTATATTTGTATCATAATCCACCTCCTTAAATCCATATTTCAATTGGTCTACTTCTTTTTTTATTTTAATATTTTCTTCTTTAAAAATATTTTTCATTTCATTTATAATATCTACTTTCATATTGTTAATATCTATTTTCACTTCATCTTTCAATTTCTGAATATCCACTTGCATAGTTAATATTTTACCATTTAGTTTGTCCATTTCAGCTTTCATTTCATTTTTATTACCTCATTTCTTCTTGTAAATTTCTGGTATTTTCATCCATTTTTCTATTAGTTTCATCTAATTTTTCATCCATTTTATTTTCCATTTTTCTACTATTTTCATCCATTTTATTTTCCATTTTTTCCAAAAATTTAAACATTCTCTCCATCTCTGTTTCTTGATGTGGTTTTGAACTAGTCGCATCTCCTATCACATCTACATTTACCTCCAGAATAGTTGTATTTTCTTCTCCTTCCGAAGATCCATCATTTTCCCTTATACCAATATTTTCTATTGTTTTATCTACATCCTGTCTTATAACATCATTACTTTGTGTTTCATCTTCTCTCCTTCTATTTCTTTTATTTTGTCTTGTGTCCATTTTTTAAGTATTTTATATTTAATTTAAAATGTTAATTTGTTATATTTATTTAATTTATATGTTAATTTTTAAATTAATGTTTAGTTTTTAATTAAATTCTCCCCACAATTAATCACTGCCTCTATTATATAAACATAAATACCTTACCTATCTGTCAGTCCTGTCTGTCAAAGTCCTTGTCTTCTCTCTTAATTTTCCGTTTTTCAGGTTTTCTCGTTCTTGCAGTGGTTCTTGTAGTGCCTTGTAGTACGTCTTGTAGTCCATTGTAGTAAGTCTTGTAGTGGCTTGTAGTAGGTTTTGTAGTGGCTGCCCCACGTTGGTTCGACAAATTGTTATGATTTTCCTTTTTGGCTCCGGCTTCTAATGGGTTGGGTTCTTGTTTTATATATACTTTTCTTTTATTTATTTTTTTATTTCAATTAAAAATTGAATTTCTTATTAAACTATTTATTATTTTAACTTTCAAAATATTTTAACAATGACAATTCTTAAAAAATTCAAAGGTCTATTCTCACTAGCGGTCTCGGTTCGATCCGCTCACGCTCAGGTCAAAATCGGTAGTACATAATCCAACGGGATCGTTCACACTATCGGTCATGGTCAAGTCACGCTCAGGTCCGCTCAAATCTCGACCGGTCGATGCACGATCTAGACCGCCGCGCTCACGAGCCTTTTGATCGTGACTGCCAAGTGTGAATCAAAAACAATCAGTTGACAGTCACATGCGTCGTCGAAATAGTATAATAAACTATTTACTTCTTTTATTTGGGGATCTTTTTGCCACTAAACAAATTTATAAAAAATATAAATCAATATTTTGAAAATGACCCTTGCTGATTGATCTTGATGGATGTGTCAAATTTGTCAAGAGACGTATTTTTTTAAATTGAAAATGCCTAAAAATGAACATAATTTTTTTAAAATGTTAGCTTTCGACAACCAGATCGGTTGTCGTTTTCAAAGATAAAAAATTTTAATATCTACTTCTTTATGAAAGTTTAGATTTTAAATTTTTGATTTGTTTTTTGGTTACTATAGATATATAGATAATTAACTCATTTTTTTTATTTTTTTAAGGTGGTTCACCAAGATCTAGATAAATTATTTTCATTTCTGTTAGGCATTTTCAGTTGAAAAAAACGACCCTTGACAAATTTGACATATCCATCAAGATCAATCAGCAAGGGTCATTTTCAAAATATTGATTTTTTTTATAAGTTTGTTTTAGTGGCAAAAAGATCCCCAAATAAAGAAGTAAATAGATTATTATACCACAAAGAAGCTATCGAGAATATTTAAATAGTATAATAGGTATATTACGTATCAAGAGTAGTAAGTAGGACATTACGTACGAGTGGAAAAGTAATTACACGAGTACGTAATACCTCTTACCACTTGAGTTACGTACTATGCTTTATCTACGACTCAATATTTTAATTTTAATTCTAAATATTTCACATCTCTAAAAAAATATATGACGAAATTTGACGTTTAAAATAACATTCATCAAAGTAGTGACTTTAAGTAATATTGTACCGTCTTCTTCGTTTCCCATCTTTTTTTTCTCTTTCTTCCTCTTCATCAAGAATTAATGCAATTTTCATTAAAGTACTTGTCGAAAACGCCATCCTACAGAAGTCGACAAGAAATCGATGTCTGGTGGCAAAGACGAAACTGACAAGATTTGATCGTCTGTGAGCGAACAGAGACCGCTAATGTGAATGCCTACCGATTTTGACCTGAGCGTGAGCGGATCGAACCGAGACCGCTAGTGAGAATAGACCTTAATCATTCAAAAATCAATAATCCCTCATCTCTATGGCATTTCACCGCTTATATATACATAAAAAAATAATAGTCACTGGTCTATGTCGTCACACTATACAGTAAGTTATTTTATTTACACAATAGACACAGTGATACCATAATAATATATATATATATATATATATATATATATATATATATATATATATATATATATATAGATAAGCTTGCTTATATCTTTTAAAATATTCTTTTGTAAAACTTAAATCGTCTCGTTATACAGATTATGTAATGTATTTAACAAAAAATTTGTCCTACCAAAATCGATACACTTTTGTATAGGTTCAAAGCAATTGGTAAAACAGTTATTCCAGTCTTCAGTTGACACCCGCAAAATCGCTGTTTTAAAGGCATCGATGGCTTCTTCTGGTTATTCGAATCGCTGCCCACGCATTGAATTCATAATCTTTGTGGGAACGTGAAGCTCCAAAACGTCAATTGTATTTTGGGCAGTGTGAGCACCTGCATTGTCTTGATATAGGATGAGTCGCCGGTATGTATTGCTTTATTGGAGTTTCGCGATAACTTCTGGTAAACATACGTTTATATAATAATCGCAAGAAACCGTTCTTCGATCTTCTAAAACAATTCTTGCCACAAGCTTGAGACCATTTTCTTTGACACACTTCGAGAATGGATCAATTTTGTTGGTTTTTTCTCATTATTTTCCGGTTCGAGTACAAGATTCATAGCCACAAACAATACTATACTTAAACGTTTTTTGGGCTTCCTTTGTTAACCGTTCCAATGTTTTTCGACACCAATTGAAGCGAGCCGCTTTTTACTCGTCTGTGAACAAATGAGGAATCAAACGGGAAACCCACTTCGGAACACAGAGTTCTTCATGTAGGATCTTTTAAATCGAGGTCTTTGAAATGCCCAATTTAAGTCTACCTCTTGATATGTTATAGCGGTTATCCATAATTAGTTGACGAATCCCATCAATATTTTGCTGTGTGACTGCTGTTTGCCTGGTGTGGTGCTGTATTCCCAGAAACCATTTCAGCGAGATATTGCTATTAGGATAATTTTTTCCACAAATTGTAAAAATTTATTGCTCGAAAATGGCTAAGATCCATTTTTCGTCCCACTTGCCAATTTTAAAAATTTACTGTACCTACACGACTTATTATATCGCAATGAAAATCTGGATTTAGATCAACAAAAGATTAAGGTTAGATTTGTGTCTGAAGGTTCTATAAGTGGCGCCTTCTAAGCGGCTATATGCAAAACTAAAAAGACAACCTTCGTACTAGAGAATTGAATTAAACAATACTTAGTTTGAAAGGTGATTAAAAATCAGTTTGAGAAGAGCATTGAAAATCAACTTGAGATGTCGAGGTGAACTTAAAAAGTTCTTTCTTTACTAGATAGTACCAAAAGTTAGCCTTTGTAGTAGATTTTCAAATACAATATTATTCTTATGTGAAATATCAATTGTTAAATACTTTGCCTCTGGTGCTGAATGTAAACTTTTAAAGTTATCTTTAATAGCACAAGCCCTAAGGTTAGTAACTATGTTGGAACTGACCGAACATGAAAGTGAAAAGAACTTCTATTGCCTAAACATTTGTTTATACAAATAAATCAATAAATCAATATGTTATTAAATAAATAAGCATCTACTATCCTGTAGTCAATACCTTTTGATGCTTCTTAGCTTTCTTTTACTGTACCTTTATACCATTTTTTTTTCTTTGTACTTTGATATAGATCTTGTTTAATTTTATAATTTTTGTTCTGTAGCGCAGGCTGTCGGCTCCTATGCTTATGTTATGGTGTGTTTTCCTCCATTTATTATTTTATAGGGGTAGTGTTGTATCATTGTATATCAAATTTTTATTATTATATATTTTTTATGACTTTGTGTAGAGTTTTTTCATTTCCATCACTATAATTGTTTAAGCAAAATTGTTGTTTTATTTATTAAATTTCTATACATTAGGTCGCTCACCGAGCTAAGTTTGTGGTTTGTTTTCTAATATTTACGTAGTTTAATATTTGATTAAAGTTTGATCTGAAATTCGTTCATAAAAAGTAATATCAGTTAAAGTACATTAAAGGGATTTTCTGAATGAAGACAATAATTTCGCAGTCAATTTTTCTTTTGCATGATATATTTCCACTAACTATTGATGGTTTTAATAAAGAAGCACTAATATTCCCAGAGGGTGTAAATTAGTCTGATTAAATAAGTTGGAAATAACATTGTTAGATCCATGTTTGGAGTTGAAACTGAAATAGAATTTATATTAGGTAAATTTTTTCAAAATTATATACTAACTAGTTGTACTCGCAACGTCGTTGGCGTGGCGTGTGATTGTTGTATAAAAATTTCTTACCTCACCCCATTAAGGAATGGGAAAGAAATTTTTATACACCAGATGTTAAGTTGAAAGAAGACAAATACATCTGTGAAAACTGCATTCGAATCGGATCAGTGGTTTTCCTGTGATGCGCGCACAAACATACAGACAGACAGACAGACAAAAAAAATCTAGTCAAATTTTTGGGTTCTATTTCGATGTATTCGCGACGTCGTTTGCGTGGCGTGTTGATTTTTGTATACAAATTTCTTTCCTCGCCCGGTTAAAGTGGTGAGGGGGGGAGTTAGTTTTATACACCAGATGTTAAGTTGAAAGAAGACAAATACGTCTTTGAAAACCGCATTCGAATAGGATAAGTAGTTTTCATGTGATGCGCGCACAAACATATACATTTCTACAGTTTTATTATATGTATTGATGGTTTTAATAAAGAAGCACTAATATTCCCAGAGGGTGTAAATTAGTCTGATTAAATAAGTTAGAAATAACATTGTTAGATCAATGTTTGGAGTTGAAACTGAAATAAAATTTATATTAGGTAAATTTTTTCAAAATTATATACTAACTAGTTGTACTCGCAACGTCGTTTGCGTCGCGTGTGGTTGTTGTATAATTTTTTTTACCCCATTCCATTAAGGAATGCGAGAGACATTTTTATACACCAGATGTTAAGTTGAAAGAAGACAAATACATCTGTAAAAACCGCATTCGAATCGGATCAGTAGTTTTTATGTGATGCGCGCACAAACATACAGACAGACAGACAAAAAATCTAACCACATTTTTGGGTTCTATTTCGATGTGCCCGCGACTTCGTTCGCGTGGCGTGTTGATTTTTGTATAAAAATTTCTTTCCTCACCCCGTTAAAGGGGTGGGGAGGGGAGAAAGTTTTATACACCAGATGTTAAGTTGAAAGAAGACAAATACGTCTATGAAAACCGCATTCGAATAGGATAAGTAGTTTTCATGTGATGCGCGCACAAACAGCTTTATTATATGTATAGATTATCACTATTTTTAAAACTAAAGCTTGATCAACTTTTTTAATGGAATATTTCACTTTTTTATTAATCGGTGTCCAAGAGATATTGAGTAATATTTTCTTGTATTCTTTGTACTCTGTACATTAAATTTTATTTTTTTAAAATGCACAATGAGAGCGCAGATATCTCCATTATTTAACAAAATTAATGTTGCTATAGATACAAACAATATTTAAAGCTTGATTACGTAAAATTTTCATTTTAAATGCAACCTTGCGCTAATAAAGATAAAATATTTGAACTGTACAATATTAGATAGTGTTTCTCTATTTACTCATTTTTTATGGAGAAGAAAAATGTGCTTTATTAGGTAGGTAGGAAAACGACATTTTAACTCGGCAAAAGAAACTTAAATTGCTTGGTATGGAAGAACAGTAGTTACACGCGAAATAATTTATCGAGGATAAATGTAGAATCCGAAATATTTCTCTTAATTTATTTCCCTATAAGTCGTTTAGATAACGTTAAACCATTTGTTTTTACTACACTAAAACAAAATAATGAATAAATTTCTTAGAAGCGGACATAATAATGTGGAAATAATTTTATACTACTATGATGTAAAAGGCTTTATATACACCTCTACTCTTAACCTAAACTTTATACCTATTACACATATATACCAGTATTGTTTGGTAACTGCCTGGTCTAATACAGAAACGACGACGACTACTACTACTACTACTACTTATTATTATTTTTTTGTTGAGAAATGCTGCAATTCTAGCAATAGACTCAAGTAATACCCGCTAAAACTCAACTTCTTACATAGCTTTAACTGAAGAACCGCGAAAATATCCGTTGGTCACAGAAATCCAGGTAACTTTGTCCTAAGGGACCCCTTTCCTCTTGCTCTTTTCTTTTGATTATATACCACATATGAATTCGTTAATGTAGCTTTAGTTTTCTACACTTGAGAGTATTTGATTTGTTATATTTGTAGTGTCAGTACTCCAACCACCTCCTCAGTGCTCGTTCTTTCTGTCTTCCATCACTTGCAGTAGAGAACATTGTGCTCGGTTTTATCCGTCCCAAAGCAGTACAGACATTACGCACTGTCGAACGCCCAACCGTATAAGTGTAACTCCTAAAGAAGCAATGCCCTAACAGAAACTGGTAAGGTAATAATTTGTTTGACGATGTTTAGTACAGACATTACGCACTGTCGAACGTCCCAACCATATAAGTGTAACTCCTAAAGAAGCAATGACCCAACAGAAACTGGTAAGGTAATAATTTGTTCGACGATGTTTATATCTCACCTATTGGACAACTTCGGTGGTATTATTCCACGACGTTTGCATGCGGCCATGGTAACAGACCTTTCTTTTTTTAAGAGAAGTTGTGGTTATTTTTGCCGCTTTCTAATATAGATCCTCACGCGTTTTAGGACCAAAAAAGTCTCATCGGAGGTATACCTGCCATGATATTTTTAGCCTCACTGGATATTGTTTGATACTCGCTTATGGTCCTGACGGTAACATTCCTTTGACAACGCTTTAAGGCATCTGCGTAGATTTCCATATTTATCGCACTATGCCAGTTAGAGGCTCTGTATGGAAAGATAGAGAGGATCTGATTTCCCAGCATTATCCACTTAGTACATCTGGGTACATCTGTGTTTGGCATTTACTGGACATGGGATGACAAATGCCTTCTCTGTCTATTCAATTGTAGCCTTCACGTGTTGACCAAATCAATGTCTATCATCACAACAAACACCAAGGCACTCAACACTTCTTTTTTTCCTTATTTTCCTGATTATCACCGCTTTAATTTTATTACTTGCAATTCTAAGTTGGTTTCTCTCCATCTACAGCTCGACTTTTTTAGGAAAATATCTTCCTTGCTATCTGCTTTGACTGTAAGCTAAGGTCGTCTGCATACGCAACCAGTTTACACTGTCTAAAAAGCGGTAGTCGCAGTACATCGTCGTACAATAGGTTCCAAAGCAAGGTCCTCATAATTGAACCCTGCGGGACTTCCTGTGATATTCTTCTAGAGTAATTATTTGTTAATATATCGCGGTCGTTCAATGATAAGGTTCAGAAGATACCGGGTTGTGTTGTGCAGTCTACGCATGATAATGATTATTAACTATTTCGTAGTATTGAAGTCGTTTTAAACATCTACAGCTATCATAGCACACCACTCAACAACAGCCTCACATGCCTCCATGGAGGACATGTTTTTTCGAAACCTTACTCGTTTTGTCATATAGACTTCCAGTCTCTCCTTGATCATGTGTCCGAGGAGTTTACCAAGGGCGTCTAACACACAAAGTAGCCTTAATCTTTTTTCTGGTCCCAACTTTCTTTCTGAATCAGGAGAACCCTTACCTTTTTCCAGTGCTTTGCATAGATTTGCGACTCTCCAATTTAGTTGTATACTTCTAAAATCTTTTTTGGTATTACCTCCACTGCCGCCTTGACCATTTCGGCACTAAAGCCATCTAAACCAGGCGCCTTGCGGGTCTTCCGCTTAGCTGCCACCTAGGTGAATTCGTTCATCGAGACGTTTTGAAAGTGCCCGTGATGTTCCACTTTAACTTTCCTTCGCTATTTAGGAAAGATCTCCGAGATTATTTCAAAGTCCCTTAAAATGTTTCTTAGGAATTGGGTATGCCACAGAGTTTTTTTCATTTCTACCATATGGATTAATTGTCTTATTGTATTTCCTCTGTGGCTCTCTGTATTCTTCCTCCAGTCGTGTCATTTTTGCAGCATCTACCTCCATGTCCTTGCTTCTAGATTGTGTAATTCTGGCAGCATTGCTAGTTCTACTACTACTCCTATATTACTAAACTATTATTATTACTAAACTTTGAGCATATATCTACACTTACTAGAGCATAAACACATCACAATTACACGTTTGTCCTACAAGAATTGTTAAACAACTCAGAATTATATTATGCGTTTTACTAAAATATACAGACCGCTTGAGAGCTTACCTACTCTAGTTACTAATGTGTCTATGTACTAGAGTCAGCCTTTGATGCTCTGTAACAGACAATTAACAGAGGGAGAGAGAAAATAAAACTACATTCTATCTATATCGCATCTCCCTTCTAGTTGGTCGGAGGCTATTCAATGCCCAAGCCTCTATTTCTTAAAAACAATCATAAAGAGATGCGAGCGAAATAGTCATTTTTCTCTTCATGAATACTTGTCATAGTATTAAAGGCTACCTCTAGTTTTATATGTACAAAGAAATGTTCTTACTTAACTTTAAAATTTTTATATATAATTATATTGTGAAGGTTTTTTACATTAGTTAAGTTATGTTATGAAAATAGAAAAATCGTTTCCGATTTTTGGATAGCAAAACGCAGAACACATTAAAATATGTGGATTGCGTATGTAGGTATCATTCAAAAACCAATAAGTTTTAGTTCAAACTATTTGAATGTGGCTAAACATTGGTGTATGGTGAGAAATGTTCAGGGTGTCTGATAAAGGTGTGTACTTAGGTCAGTAAAAATAGCATTTAACTTTGCACTAAATTTCCGATCCAAATTTCTTTTTTTATAAGGTTTCGGATAACTTACTGAGTATGAAATCACAAAATGCTGAGAGATCCAGGTGACGCTAGAGGCGCCATCTTGAAAAAACGTTTTCGGCCGATATCTCGGAAACTATGCACTTTAGAGCAAAAGTCATATGGACAATTATTATAGAAAATAAAATTTTGCATCTTTTGTTTCCAGCAAACTTTTTTGTAAAACTTACCGTTTACGATTTATGGCCCATTTAATGAAACGATTTTTCGATCGCAGCCAATAACTCTTGAAAGAGTAGAATAACCAATAAAATGCATCAATTTATTTTTAAAGATCCGTTTATTCTCCACAACTTTTGTTTTAAACTTTTTTTTCTAATGTCCATAGTTTTTGAGTCATAGGACGTTTTATGTTGGACTACCGAGCGAAAAGTTGAAAATTTCAAGATACGTATAGAATATAATAGTACAAATTCAACAAATAAATTAAAAAAAATATCCCGATTGTTTATGTAGTTAACAAATAATAGTTCAATTCCTTACCTGCAATAGTAACAAACATTTTTTTATTTTACTTAATTATATTTCGCTGCCACGTCACCCGCCGAGCGTCGACATTTCTCCATTAAACGTCCTATAACTCAAAAAGTATAGACATTAGAAAAACAAGTTTAAAACAAAAGTTGTACAGAATAAACGGATCTTTAAAAATGAATTAATGCATTTTATTGATTAATCTAATATTTCAAGAGTTTTTGGCCGCGATCGAAAAACCGGTTCATTAAATGGGCTATAAATCGTAAACTGTAGGTTTTACAAAAAAGTTTACTAAAAACAAAAGATGCAAAATTTTATTTTCTATAATAATGGTCTATATGACTTTTGCTCTAAAGAGCTTAGTTTCCAAGATATCGGCCGAAAACGTTTTTTCAAGATGACGCCTCTAGCGTCACCTGGATCTGTCAGCATTTTGTGATTTTATGCTCAGTAAGTGATCCCAAATCTTATAAAAATAAAATTTTGGATCGGAAATTTAGTGCAAAGTTGACCCGAAAAAACGGCTATTTTTACTGGCGTAACTGAGGAAATGATAAAACTGTTACTCAAAATCAGATTAAGATAGACGTATTAAAATGCGTAAGTTGTAAGAAATCCTCTAAATCAATTAAAATGGTGAGGTTTAACTACTAAAAAGTATTGGCTTAACTAGATAAAGTATCTAATAAAGAAAAATATTCACTTTCCAGTTCATCCGCAAACATGGTAAAATTAATAGAGTAGGAATTACTTTCTGATCCCTCGCTTTTCTCTTGCGACTGTTTTCTTTCCCTAGATTCGCTGGGGGTAAAAACATTCACATCAAATGAGGGTATCATAATTCAAAATTTCAACAATCAAAAATTATATCTCATTCTGAATACAAATTTTGTACTCATTTCAATTACAATTTAAATTTTTGAAAAATCACCGAAAAAACAACGAATATACAGTAATTTTCCGAAATTGTTATTAAACCTAATATTTAAGTTTTTAAGAAAAAAAGATCAGAGCGCAGTTTTCTTTTTTAGAACCCAACTTGTGTATCTATTGATTTAAAATAAGTTAAAATTTGAAAAAAACCCTAAAAAAAATCCGAGAAACGATTCTTTAAACTTTTTAACAATACAAAAATTTAGTCGAAAAAAAAAGAACATGTTAAGATATTTTTTGGGTTTTGAGACGACGTAATTTCCTTTTTTTTATTCAAACAGCGAGGTAAAAGGTTCCTTTCGCGTCTTAAAACTGTTTGAAATTTTAGTTACATTTCTAACAGTATAAAATCAAAAACCCCAAATAACCGCCAGGATCATCCGTGGCCAAACGGTTTAAGGAACTATTAGCTATAGATAAACTTAACAACATACTTTCTAAGTATGATATAATTAGTTTTTTAAGATAATTATGTCTTTAGTTACGTATAAACATATACAGTCGAATCCAAGTTTAAATAATGAGTCCCTTTAATAAAATCGTTAATAAGATGTAAGAGTTAAAATAAAGAATTTATATTATACTAGTGGACCCGGCGAACTTCGCATCGCCTAACACTTATGTTTTTTTCAATTTTTTTTTTTATTTTTACGATTAATTTTTTGTATTTTTTATCAGATTTTCTCGTTAGTTACCAGTTTTTACTATTATTTATAGTACTTTGTAATTTATCGGTTAGGTATTTTATTTATTAACTGCGCCACCTAACGGTGGCGTCATAGTTCTTAGGTAAGTAAGTTTTTCTCTTTTAAATATATGAGATATCAACTGCGCCACCTTACGGTGGCGTCATTGTACTTAATTATGTAAGAATTACAGGTGTAAATTTATAACATCTCAACTGCGCCACCTTAGGGTAGCGTCATAATGATTAATTTCGTAATAAACGCGTCTAATTGCTGCAAAATTCAAAGAAGGAAAATCGCGGCCTCCGTTGCCGCCGCCCCGGCCGGCCAGTGGGTACAACCGCAAGCGCTACGTCCCGCAATTTTAAATCTGCAATATCTTCGAAAATATTTATTTAAATCTTGTGCTGTAAAGGACCATATAGATCTTTATTAAATCAACAATGTATTTAAGCTATTTAATTGGATAAGGATTAATGCTGTATTGGTTAAAATCGCGTCGAAAATTAGCCATTATTTGTCGTAAAAACTCAATGACAAAAAAATGTTATTGTGGGATATCTTTAGTAGATAGACATATACCATCGCGGACTTTTCTGTAGACCTCTTCAATGTGTACAAATAATTAGTACATTATTTTGATAAATCTCGTAGGGTTCAGCCTGCGTTTGCAATGTAAGCGGAAAAAAATTGATAATTAACGACATCACATTAGAAACCTCAAAAATAACAGGATTTCTCCACTATTTAATGGATGGTGTTATACATATAAACCTTCCTCTTGAATCACTTTATCTATTAAAAAAAAACGCATCAAAATCCGTTGCGTAGTTTTAAAGATTTAAGCATACAAAGGGAAATAGGGACAGAAAAAGCGACTTTGTTTTATACTATGTATTGATATTGATGATATTGATGATTGATATTGATTACGAAGATTTAAAGTAAATCTCTTATTAGATTTAGCTACCTATGTAACCATTGAATATGAGTTAGGACAATTTCCACTAATCCATCAAGTCTTTATACTTATCGATTGTTATACATATTTTGCTTGTAGTATATTTGAGATTATAAGGTAATTGTTCAGGGAATGATGTTGGTTCAACGGTCTGTATTAATACAGTGGGGAATTGTTGCATGGATCGGCAATACTAACGGTTAATGCATGCTTCAATCAACTGAATCCATAGTTAATTCCTTGAAGTAGGCAGTGAAGTGGGTCACATTTTTATTACAATTAGATTGGATTAATACATTCGAATAAGAAAATGTGAAAGATATTAAGTAATGGCTACGTATATTATGAAACAAGTGGTTGAAATGAAATCCAATGTCGATAGTGGTCTTTTTCAACGAGTGACAGTGGGAAAAAATGTAGAAACGTCAATCAGTCAATAGATAAAATCATTTTAATTAATTTAAAAATTTTTAGTTATTCTTACTAAACACTGTAAATTTCCAGAAAAACATTGAAGTGATTCTCATGAAAACATAAATAACTGCCTAAAATTATCAAATTAAAATTATGGGTTCAAATACCAAGAAACACAACTAACATATTGATTGGCGAAGTGAGATGTTTATCGTGTTTTACATCGGTGTAACGTCTTTTCTGGTTAAAAACCACAACACGAAAAACTTATAGAAAATATTTCCTGAACAAAACCACATAACTAACTGAATTTTTTTTTAATATAAACGTAATAGGACATAATGTGTCCTAGTAATCATTTATTTTTAACATTTATAAATTATTTCTTAACCTTAGCTAACGAACTCAGTTATTTCTACACTAAGATATTTTTAAAAGTAATTCCAGTCTGAGTTTACTCCAAATCCCAGAATGTGTCAGAACTAAATATCTTATATAAAATCAATTTTTCCTTTAAGCAATAATAGGATAGGTAAGTTCCTCTACAATTTTTTAAATTGCCGTTGTGGTGTGTTTATGAAGACCAATAATATTCTTTTAAAAATTTAAAGTATTCTTATCAACTAAGAAGCAGTGACAATATAAGATACAAAACATAACTAAAACAATATACTAAGTGAACAAATGTTGCAAAATGCAGAATATTATAAGTCTTTTCGCGATCGAGAGAAAGTAATAAATCATAATTTTAACGAAATTTTACAGCTAAAAGTGTTGTGAATTTAAAACTTTTATCTGTGCCCACAGGTATTGAGGAAATATAACAATAGCCGATTTTTATTTTAATCCCTTTTAAGCCTGTGACGGCACCTGAAACCGAATGCTCTCACAGTTTTATTACTCTCTCTCGATCTCGAAAAGACTTATAGTTATTCTATCGCTTTACTAGTTTTGAAAAATATTTTCAAAAACATTGACCATTTAACTAAGAAGAAACAACTAGGTACTTCCCTGGCTATGTGCCTCGACGGATATTGAATTACACTTCAAAGTCAAATGGGGTTGGCATATCTAACAGATAATTTAAACCAACCATTTTAGTTTGCAGTTAGAAGGGACAACATAACTTGTAGACCGGTTTCGACCTATTGGGTCTCGTCAGTACAAGGTATATGTTATCTGCCAGCGAGCTTAAGGCATAATCGCTGACTGAAGATTGGACTAAAATCACGAACGATATATTACTTTCGAATTTTGGTTTGCAATTAGAGGTAAAGATGTCACTACTATCACGACGTTTACACTTTCGTTACTGAAAGTAATATATCGTTCGTGATTTTAGTCCAATCTTCAGTCAGCGATTATGCCTTAAGCTCGCTGACGGATAACATATACCTTGTACTGACGAGACCCAATAGGTCGAAACCGGTCTACAAGTTATGTTGTCCCTTCTAACTGCAAACTAAAATGGTTGGTTTAAATTATCTGTTAGATATGCCAACCCCATTTGACTTTGAAGTGTAATTCAATATCGGTCGAGGCACATAGCCAGGGAAGTAGTTGTTTCTTCTTAGTTAAATGGTCAATGTTTTTGAAAATATTTTTCAAAACTAGTAAAGCGATAGAATAACAGTTTTCTGTAACAATATTTATAACAAACCTAAAACAATGCAAAATAATTTTATAAGCATTAACAAATTATCTGTCAAAATTAATCCACTAAGAAATATAAGTCCAAAATAGTACTTAATCAGTTTTAAATAATACTCGAGTATTAACAAAACATTCAAAACAAAACTAAATTAAAACACAACTATTTGAAACTAACAAATTATGTGACAAAATTAATCGTATCAACCAAAAAATAATAACATAGTTCCAAAATTGTACTAAATCAGGTTGAAAACAATACTCGAATAGTAACAAAACATATTCAAAACACAACTAAGGCAGGAGCAAAACAATTTTACAAACATTATCAAGTTATCGATCAAAACTACTGTTACCAACCAAGGAAAACCAACATAGATTCAAAATGGTACTAAGGCAGGTCTAAAACAATACTTACGTCGTAACGAAACATATTCAAAACTGAACTAAAACAGTAACAAACGATTAACAAGCATTACCAACATAGGTTCAACATGAAAAGCAGATTGAAAATAGGTCCAACATTACAAAACAAAATTCGACCAATAACAAAACATGTTTAAAACAGAACTAAAGCAATAAAAAAACAATTTAACAAGCACTACTAAATTACTCTTATCACCAAGGAAAAGCAACACAAATCCAAAACAATTTTCAAGCAATAATCAAACATGTTCAAAACAAAACTAAAGCAGTAACAAAACAATTTTACAAATTACAAATTATAGTTCAAAAACTGCTTTTTATACTGTTGTTTTCTTATAGTTATTCGGACAAATAATTTTATCACATTTTCAGCAAGAATTTAATCTAAACTTACTTCTAATTCCAGTTTTAATCAATATTATATTAATAAAAAAAATCACTCTTATGAGTTTATAAAGATCCAAAACATTTTGTATTTATTCGAGAAAGGTTCGAATCCCTAACACGTAGATCGATCACATTCATTAGAAAGTTTCTAAACCTAATGAAGTTGTTTCTTTCAAAAAAAAAACAAACTAATGAAGGCGGTAACTATAATACTTTTTAGGTGTTTTAACTATTTCGCTGAAAATTTTTTGCTCAATTAGAAATCCAATGAAATCAATTTATTTGTGGTCATCTGATTGAATACAACCAATAAAACCAACATTATACTGAAAACAGATCCCATGGGCTGTTTTCACTCAATTATGTAGCTATGGATACCTACATTTCGTTTCATTTCGATTTTGACATTTCAAATATTCAATATTTCAAAATGTCACGATTTGGTTGTAATACTGATGAGAATATTAATGAAATTATCGAATCAAATATACCAGCAAAAAAATTTCTATCCGAATAACCCTCGAACATTGATAAAAGCTCAAAAAATTTTTAACAACTTTCTCAAGCTTGTTGCTTACAGGCAACAGACCTCCGCCTACGGCGTCGGTCTGTTTCGAAGCAACAAGCTTTCGAAATCTGTTATAAAATTTTTTCGAACAATTATCAATGTCCTTGGGTTATTACTACTGAAAATTTGTTGTTTTTTTACTATTTTTACTAAAAAAACACAACTTTAATGACATTGTGCAATTCCTAAGATATTTTTAGCAAGGGTATCTTTTCTATACGTTTTCAGTTAAACAGTTACTTTTTCCACCCTGTATTGTGTTATAATGGTGGGTTAAAAAGTTTTAAAAGCGACACCTATTAACCAGTAGAGAAAATTTCATCTTCCGTTTAAAACAATTATTCTATTTTGGTTTGTCAGTAAATTCTTTGTTTAGAAGCCATTTGAAGTTGACGTGTCAGTATATTTTGTTATACTCTTTCCAATCTAAATGTGAAATTTTTTGCGCTTTGTCGGTTTTTAAATGCCTTTGATGGCATTGCCGACCATTGGCGTGGAATTAAATAAAAAGGGTTCATAAATTTTTATTAATTTTTGTTTTAAATTTCAAAAGAAAAACGGTTTTTATATATTTGGTAATTTTGTCTCAATTTGAAAATTGTCAAATAACAAATTAATTCTTTCAAATTAAAACTTGTTAATTTTAGTTATTAATAAGAACATTTGACTCATTATTCAAACTACATAGCTCATAATATTTTTATAACAATTGTCTACAAATAATACTCATGTTGTCAGACAATCTTAAAAGATTGTCTGTCCAGCAAGGACCACGAGGAGGTATGAGCCTTCCTTGCCTGGAAAGGAAAGGGTTGGGTATGTTAGTAAGAATATAACATTAGTTTGTTTTTGAAAACAAGTTTTCAAGATAAATCACGATAGCTGTAAAGGAAATTGGTTGGAATGACTAACAAGAATTGTCAGAGTCTTCTGAAGTAGAATCGTTTCCAGGTTGAATAACTAATGGTGCTATTGGCGGTAAAACAGGATATTCCTTTTCTATTTTTATAACATGTGTTTCGCAATTTTTCCATACATCGCTATTAATGCCACTAATTACCTCTCGAATATTATCAAGAACAACTGCGCTTAAGGTTGGTGACTGATTATATTTTCGTAAACGTTTCTTTACAGTACTCCAAACCATTTTGATTGGATTAAAAATACAGTAGTAAGGAGGTAAACGCAAAAGGGTCTGACCATGTCTGCTGCAAATGGTGTCAATGACGTATTCATTTTTAAAATTCTGACTTTTGATCATTCTTATTAATTCCTTCTTTACTGGAACCTTTTTAGGAACGTCGATATTTTTGATTGCCATAAGTCTTAAAATTTCATTCTTTTTTTGTGTAATTAGGTATTTTGTTTAATATGCGGAAATGATACGACGCATTGTTCATAACAATTACTGAATTGTAAGAAAACTCAATAGATAGTGTTGAATTTCGATTCATAAATAAATAAATAAACGAAAAACTAAAAGAAAGTGGAAAATTAAAAACAGAAAAATTGCGAAAAAAATAAAGTCTAAAAAAAATACCTTTCTAAATCAAATAATATAACGCCACCGTAAGGTGGCGCAGTTATTATCTTATATATTTAAACAAGAAATTCTTACTATATTAAGTACTATCAAGCCACCGTAATATATAATATATCTAATATAAAAAATCAATAAAAATCAATCACGCTACTGTATACTGTAATGGGGAGGAAGACTATTGGCGGTATTTGACTCTTGTTGCATTTTGCAATTTTCCTCTTTGAAGTTTCGTTTAATGTACAGCGCGCCGTCGGCATTTGTTTACGTTAATATCAATGGGTTACGAACCGACTTGAAAATCGGACAGTAAATACACAATGTTGCCGGTATTTAAAAATGTCTTTAAGTATAAGTAATATATACAAAATTGATATCATTAGAAGTGAAAACTGTTTAAATATGAAGAACCTAGTTAATTAATTTAAGTATATATTTTGTAAGAATATTTTTATATTATCTTTCTAAGAGTCATTGACGAACAATTGAATAGTAAAGTAGAGATAAAATTTTCAAAATATATAAACTTAGGAATATTCGGAAATACATCTGGCAACCTAGATTCGAAAGTCGGTTCCTTTGTTGAGGTTAGAAGGCGTGGTTGTCTTTTCACATTAACATTAGTTAAACACAAGGTTTCTCAGCAACAGAAATTTATACAAAAATGGTGAAAGTGTTAAAGGAATCTGTTTCTTTATTACATACTATGCATCCACGAAGTATGCATCGATGGTTTTAGAATTAAAACGTGGTTGTAGAAGCATTAAAGATGAACCAAAAAGTGCAGCAACATCAGAAATCAATGGACAAATTTATGATATTGTTTGTAAAGATCTTAGATGAACGAGTACTACCTATTTTACATAAAAAAAACATATAAATGAGCTGTTCGGAAAGTAAGTGTCGCATCCGTTAACAATTCAACAAAAACTGGATTGAAAAACAAATTTCTCAGTGTAATTTGGAGAGATTTAAGCAGAATCAAACTGATTTGGTGCTTTGTTTCATAACTGTGGGTGAGAATTGAATCTACCTTTATGATCCTAAACTGAAACAGGAACGTTTAGGTATAGCGTTCTGAAGCTCCAAAACAGGTTAAGTCAAAACGATCGACAAAAAAAGGTTATCGCATTAGTTTTTTGAAAAAGGTAAAACAATAAACTCTAAATATTATTGCAATCTTCTGGAGCACTCATATAAAAAAAAATTCGTGTAAAAAGACCGAGTTTACAGAAGAAACAATCATTCTTTATCGAGACAACGTGTTCACACAAGTTTGTTGACGATGGCTAAATTGAACGAATTAGTGTACGAATTGCTTGAACACTCACCGTATTTACCAGATTTGGCTCTCCCCGACTATCATCTCTTCAGAACCTTGAAAGAATTGCATTCGTCGAATTAAGAAGCTATTACAGCTGTAGAACAATATTTTGTAGAGTTTCCCAGTTCATTTTAATAAAGGCGATTTATTATTATCATTATTATTATTATTACACAGATGGTATAAAACTACTGGAGGATCATTGGAATAAGTATTTTCAGCTAAGGGAGATTACCTTTATTGAATAAAAAAACGAATTTAATTTTAATACACATTATTTCATTTATGCGTTTAAAACTTTTTAACCAACCTATATTTTACATGGATATTAATAAAATATTGCAACTACCGTTGTCTACCAAATTACAAAACTTTACTATGTTGGAAATACTGTGGTTAAGGTATATTAATGTTTTTAATGCATGATTTTTAAAGGCACATATTTGTATTACAACCGATACCGAAATTGTGGAAGAGAATTGTTTATACGACTTATTTACAAAATCTAATTCTACAATTTTCCAATTAAAAATTAAAAGGATCCTTTCAGTTTTTTTTTTGTTTTATGGTTTAGCAAGATTTAATTACAAACTTGTTGTTAGAGTTGCTTCATTAAAAACTGTTTTCGAATAGCCAACACCTGATTGGGAAATTTAATGAATTTGGAAAGCGTAGGTTAGAGTGATCAGAAACAAATTTAGGATCTTAAATCAGGATACATTTTAAATTGAAGATATTCCAGTAATTGTTTTAAGAATAACTTCTCAAATAAGGTTACATTAGTGAACACCTATTGTATTTTGAATATTACCTACAAGAAAAAACAAATTAAGCAAAATTTTAATGGTAGGATAGATAGGTCTTTTAAATTATTATATTAATGGGTAGTCTTAAATCAATCGCCAGCGCCGGTTGTTTAACTTATGTCATTGCAAATGTGTAGAAAAAAATATTTTATATTTTGTGTTATGCCTAAAGTAGGCCTTAAATAGGGAAAAATCAAGTCTGGTGAGCAACAACAATCAAACAAAAGTTATCTAAAGGTTGGTTAAAAAGTTTGAAATGGCAAAAATAAAAGTATATGTATTTTTTAACAAAATTGTTTTTTTTTATTAAATATAATCTCCCTCAGCTTGAACACACTAAGTCCAATTATCCTCTAGTAATTTTATACCATCTCTGTAATGATTTTCCAAAAGCTCTGCAAAATATTGTTTACGGATGCAATATAAATTCGACGAAAAACGCTTTCCACGAACAAGTTAATTTAAGAGACAATAGTGGGAGGGAGCTAAATCTGGTGAATACGGTGGGTGTTCAAGCAATTCGGGCGTTTATTCGTTCAATTTAGCCTTCATCAACAAACTTGTGATTGTTTTATTCTGTAAACCGGTTTTTTTTTCACGTTTTTTTATCCAACTACTCCAAAAGGTTGGAATAGTATTCAGAGTTATTTTTTTTACATTTTGCATAATGATAAATCAACAATCGTTTTTACTTCACCTTTTTTGGAGCTGAAAAACCAACATCATTCCACTGTAAACGTTCTTGTTTCTGAGAATCATGATAGTGGATCCAAATTACATCCATAGTTATGAAACGACACAAAAAATTATTTTTTCTGCTTTAAACGCTACAAGGCTCTAATTAATGTGGCACTAACTTTCCGAACAGTATTTTTATATGTTATAATTCTTCGTGCAAAATATGGAGTAGTTTTTCATTGTAGATGCCTATGGTATCAGCAATTCCACGATTAGTCAAACTTGGATCTTTACAAACAGTATCATAAACTTGTCCAATAAATTTTGCCACTACTTTTTTTCCATTGTAACAAAATACACGTCAACTTCAAATGGATTGTTAACCAAGAATAGATTGACAAATCAAAATAGAATTTGTTGTGTATTCAAATGGAAGATGAATTATTAAAATAGCGTATAAATTTTAATTCATCACTGGTTCATAGGTATTGCTTTCAAAACTTTCTAACCAACCCTAAAATTTTTTACTTATCAAACTACACGTCGTCTATTCTAAAAATAATTGCATATATATCTAAATTATAAATGCATATTTGCATATTGTTTGAGCATATTCAGCTTGTTTTAAAATGCACACGTGCATGTATATTCCAGTCTCTAATTACAACTTTTTATAATGGTACTGCATTGATCTTTCGTTGTGTGAATCTTATTTTATATTCGAAAAGAGGTATCTAATTTTTTTTACAAAATATAACAACTAAGTTAAGAACAAAAAGGAAAAAAGTAATTACCTTAATTCGTTCTTGAATACTTAAATCTCCTAATTGATAATATTCTTATCACGATCAGCTTATTCCTGATAAAACGATTCTGCTTATTCCGAAAAAAGCGGACGTGCAAACCATGTGGAATTAAGCAATTGAAAATTCCTCAGGGGTAAAATTTTACTCAAATTATTCCCTCGAGGTGTCTGGGTACGCGAAGTCAAACAACTCTTTACAGGGGTATGCTGTACACTAAACGACTACATTTGTTTGAATGTCTCCACTGTTATTCGGAATTAATGGACTTGAAATGATGTTCAAGGAACGACAAAATGTATCAGAAATCAAAAAAGAATAGCGTCCTAACTCAAACTTAAAGATTTAGATATATTTTTGTCCACATCACTTCATGATAGCTTTTGTATCAAAAGATAAACTCAGACTCTCCTTTAAGTTAAGAATTGGGGATTGTAATATGTAATATGTAATAGTATACACGATAATAAGGTATTTTAGCTCTATAGGGTAAGTTATAGTTTTATATTTTATTGTACTTCTTCATAAGATAGGTACTTAGCGTTTAGCGTGTCTCTAAATTGAATTTTTTTCATGTCTTGTACCGTTGTAGCGTATTTAGTGAGAAAATATAAGTATTTAATATATTGTTTTTTTTATGATATTTGTTTTTTGGTTTCTGTTGTTTATGTTGTCTTTCACTAAATGAAGTAACATTTCTTTGTCGTCGATCCTCAGGCGTGACTGCATTTTTTCTCAAAAGAGTATTTTACCTTCCCAAAAGAGTATTAAAATGATCCATGCATATAGCATATGTTAATTCAGTTAATTTTAGGAATTTAAGAATTAATGTCTGTGTCATTTACCAGAAAATCACATGCGGATGATTCTTAATCTCGGTTGTGTTTATGATCACTCATGGACATACTAGTTAATGACATTGTGTTGGAGATTTGTGCGAACTCGTCGAAGAAAGCTAATAACTATAAAGTGGTTATTTGAATACCCAAAAATTTATAAATTTACATTTTTTATACCTACTTTTTATGTATCCTGGTTCCTACAAAAGTTACTGTTTTATACGTTTTGAAAAATTCGTATTGTGAATTCTTAGCTACGTGAAGACATTTCTATTTCTCCAACTAAAATAAATGTTGTACTGGCACCAATCTCGACTTAAATAACACGGAAGTTGTGATAAATTGTGGCATTCGTCGCTGGCAGCTAAGTCCTAATGTTGAAACGTTCGCAATGAGCAATGGCTTTGGTATTGTGGAAAACGATACACAATCCTATCCTGCAACACGTCTAAATTTTCGTTGGAGAATGCAGTTTCAGTGAAAAACAGATGTTGGAATTTACGACTTTCTTTACGAAATACTCACGGTCGTATATCCCTATTTGACTCTAATTTTGTAGGAAATTAACTTCACATGTTTAATTGTGTATCCAATGAAAAAGGTGGACAACACATAGTAAATTATTTAATAACTTTTTAATGTATATTAGGAAAGTTAAAAATGTTTAATAAAAAGATCAAACGATATTTTAGTTGGCATCAAATTAAGTAGTTAGACAATTATTCATAGTAAGGTTATTAAAAAGCGTTTACAATTTTTTTTTTAAATCTACAATAAGATTTTTGTTGAAATGATAGAAATCGTCAGACATATTGTTTCCTGTTGTACTTTATCCTGGTTGGGTTTATTATACTTCTTCTATTGGTTCATGTCATTCCAGGATCTTGGTAGTCACTACTTTTGAACAGGTCTAAAGGATGGCTGCAAAATATTTGTAGAGGCATTTTGATGTCTCCAGAAAATTGACTGTCTTGTGCGATCTGAGTGCAGCAACGGTACAGTATGTGTTTAACTGATTCAGGTTTTCTGCTGCAAAATCCCCAGCTTGGACCTCCATTTAACAACCCCATGATTTCCAATGATGCACCGGTCAAGATGTCCCTTGACTGGTGAATGGGCCGTAAAGAATCTTCTAATGAGTCGTAGCTGATTAATGCCGGCTCTGGACCGTAGGCTATTGTGACTGATCCTTTTCGTGTGATTTAATTAACCTGCTCGTTGCCTTATATTCCTATGTAGTGACACCCAATCTAGTTTGACACTGTTATTTTCCGCTAGGATATCGAGTTTTACTCTGCAGACCAATTTACAGGTCTTTAAAGCCCCAATATCTGCCTAACTATCTGTGCATATATTCATCAGCTCAGATTTATAAGACCTTAAATTATTTTCTTTTAAGCATTGCAGGATTGCATATCCTTTTATTTAACCTTAAAGAGATAGGTTCTCAGAGGGACAGAAATATTTACGTTTTCGTCATTGATGTAAATTTTTGCTCCTGATCCCTACTTGTAGCACTGAAGCTTGGGTTAATTGCTCGCATTCTGAAAGCCTTGTGGTCTGATTCTATCTCCCAAAAGTCTTCTTTAAATTTCTACTTTATTTGGTTGTGTCTTAGTCTAACAAAAATTTGGCTTACAGCCTGTAGATCTCCATTCTTCACTACCCCTTTAAGATTATGTAAAGGAAAGGAATATTTATAAGAACTTTTATTGCTGTTGATGAATTGCCTCTTAGAGTTTCAGTTATGCCAGGATAATAAAGTCTTTGCTAAACTTGGTGATAGAATTTTGTTGTATCTCTGGTCACCATACAAAATACCCAAAAGTGAATGTTGTTGGTTTTACCACTATGTTATAGATCCAGTAAAACATATTTGATTTTAAACCGCACGTTTTGTCGTATGTGTGATGTCACCATTAAAGTGATTTTGCCCTTTTGTTTATGTATTTAAAATAGTGGTTTTATTTTAAAGTCGCCCCAACGTACTTAACCTCTCCCACCTCTTGTATATTTGTACCATTACGACTTTAGTTCCTTCCGCTGGTTAATGTTACAACCTTGACTATAGGGGGTTTATGTTAAAGTCCATTCAATACATTCAGAGCCTGATGCATTTTATATCTTATTGTAGTATTAAAATTTAACGTGACTAAGATAACCTGGTTATCCGCATAATCCACCACATTCTGTCTTTCATTGTTAAGTTACACTATAAACTTGTCCATGTTGAACTTTCTTAGAAAGGGTGACAAAACTCTCCCTGAGAGCATCCTTTGGTTACCCTTGCTTACAATGTGTCTTCTAGCAATGTTCAATATATCACACTGCTCTTTAGTATGCAGTATATCCTTGTGATTGTTTCAAAAGAAGTGTTGTCAAAAGCTCCATCTATGTCTTAATAGGCAAAATCACTTATTTGTTTTCTAGAACGTACTATTTTCTTTGTGCAAGGAGATATACATAGAGCTATTTCTGTAGATGTTCCTTCTTTATACACAAACTAGTCTTGGTAAATTGGATTCGTAGTCAATATATTATCCTTAATGTGCCTATCAAGCAGCTTTCTTAAACTCTTTAGTACAAACGACATCAGACTTATTGATCTTAGGTACATTGCCTTATCCTGTCTAATTTTTCGAGGTAAGGGTTTAAATGCTTTTCTAATTTATCTTCTTGATTTAGGGATGTTTCTAAATTTCAGACTTACCCTTTTTAATTTTCACTCGATCAGTTTCGCTTGTCCAGAATCCAGTTGGGCTTCAGGATTGCTTCTGTGCACCACCGCTATCCTTAGACCCCGCACAGCATCGCTGTAGGTACCAGTCTGCATCTTGGTGCTCATGACATTTTTAGAGACCTGCTTTGAGTAAGAGTCGAGGTATCAAGATCCTGGTCTTTACTCTCGACATTTTTGCCGCCTTTTCCTGTAGGTACTTGTTTTTGTGGTCTCTTTCTGAAGGCTATTCCGATAGGCTTCGGCTTGGCGTTTTGGTTTGCGATTGAGTTTTTTAACGTCCGTTGTGAAATCACAAGCGTGGTTTGCGTACGAGGCTGTCTTTCCGATTATAAAAGTTTTTCCATACAAGTTACTCCTTTCTGGGTCCTCATTTGTTTTTGTTTACATGTGATTCCCTTGAGTAGGCACGTACGTTGTGGCAGTGCGCGCCTACCACGTCAAGACTAAAATACCCTAGGGTTCGCCAACTCCCCAGTGCATTTTTTACGATACACTTTATCACATGTATTATCCATACCCTGTTTACGTTAAAGCAACACCTCTGGATGGGAGAGCGTGGGGATGATTAATTAAAGATGAGGTTATCCAGAGGTCTGATAAGGGAAACCCACTCATCATCTCTCATTAATGATATTGTCGATCGGCAGATGCTTATTTTTTATTCAGCATCTGTTCTAAAAAATACAGAAACTTTTCCCATTGACCAATGAGACGCGTCGACATAATAATAGAGTCGAGGACATGAGATTCCATGTTAAGCCTTGCCAGGACCCAACGTGAAAATTAGAAATTTGTTTATAATCTTACTTTTAGTAAAAAATATTTTTATACCAAGCAGTAAAAAAATTAAAATTTCATACCAACCTGAGAAAGTTTATTTTCATTCGTAGCCCATTCATTTATTTCTAAACTTGTGTTTTATTTAATTGCTAATTAACAGATTTATTATTTTAAAACTGCGATTCACATCAATCTGTGAATCTATTAAAACAAAAGAATACCTATGCACAGCATTAAAATTCAGGTTCAAAATGATATATACGGTTTACTATACTATATACGTATCATATATACGATCATAAAATATTTGCAAAAAAATGTATGTGATAGTAACCCATTATAGGTAATTCTCATCTCTTTATCACTATTACTTTTTTGCTTTTGTTTAACTAAAAATTTATTTCTATTTCTATTAAGTTTTCTGAGTATAAATAATTCACGAATTCTAATATTTATTTTTTGATTTTCAAAACTTTTTATTGAGTAATTCTTTAGACGACAAGCAGTGCTCATATAGTATTTTTTATATAAAGCCAGCATCAGTAATCTGTTTTTATATTTGTGCGATTAGCTGATAAAAAGGGGTTTTTCGTATATGCTTTTGACATTTCATTCCAAGGATAAGATTTATTGTGGTTTTTCTCTTTACAGTTACTATAACCTGAAGTTTGTATAATGCTGTAACTAAGGAATATGTTTACATATATTTATTCCCACCACTGGTTTTATAACTGTAATAAAATAAGAATTATAAAGGAAAATCAGATATAATTATTTTAAAACAACCAAAGTTTTCAAATTTATACTTTTATCGAAGTTGTTTCAGGAAGTTTTATTATGAATAATACACAGATATAATTTTATCGATACTGAGAGCATTGTTTTTAAAAATCTATATCGAATTTTTTGTAACTACTTACAATATTTATTATATATGTATTAAGTATGTTCTAAAGTTCTGGCACAAAAAATTTATTGGATTTAAAAAAAAAATATATTTAAATATGAATTGGTTATCTAAATAACAACTGAATTCTTACATAAACTATCGAATTATGTGGAGTGGTCCATTCTGCTCTACTAGACGCAGCCAGTCTTAATTTTTCTTTATCTGTTACTTCCCAGCCTCCATAATAAACCTTTCCAAATCGTAAAGCCCAAAAATCCTCTATTAGATAAGCCTTCGTCAAATTTGAAGGATAAGTGTTTTTGGTAACAAAAGGATTGGTGTTGTCAAGTTTTGGGTATCCCTTAAGTAATGGTAGGTCTGGTAAAAATATTATATTGTAACAAGCACAATGTTTGTAGGCAATTTGAAAAGGCAGTTATGAAGTCTGTCTGTCTATTTGAAACTTCTCTCTTCACTCTTTCCACAAAAGATCTAGATGCCCCTAGTGTTGGAAATTGCGCACCGGAGAAGGATTTTATCTGCAAATTTTGCTTTATATTTGTATCTAATAATGGTATGGTATTTCTCTACGTTGTTTGTATAAAAACCATCGTTTCACTTTATTTCAGAATTAATCAAAGCGAAATATATTTTTTTAAATCCACGTTAACAAAATTTCTATTTTGACAATAAAAACATTTAAAAGCAGTATCGAAATAGATTCAATGTAACACTGTTTTTGGTAACTTTTTGTTTTACACAATTGGTTTCACTGCAATGATTGTCAACGAAAGACAAAAGATTTTAGATGGCGTTGAATATTGGATATGGCGTCAGTCTCAGTAAAGTAATTTTTCAAATATTCTAAATTTAGAACAATGGTGTTAAAAATGTTAAAGGATTTAAAACTTGCAAATTCGGCTAGATTTATAAAACATTATTTTTATATTAATAAAGTAGGTGTTAAATCTTAATGCCAATCAATCTCGATCTTGTAATTTTTCAAAATCAATCAAATTCCAGATTTGTTATTTGAAACATATTAAATGTTATTTTAACGTTGGAATTGTCCCTAAATATTACAGTTATCCTGGAAAAAAAATTACATACGTCACTACGTTTGCAGTGGTAGCTTGCACCATATTTTGTGTGTATTCAGCACTAAATTGTGATGTACTTACTTAAAGAGGTAGACACAACAGCATTATTTGTTCGATTTCAGATTTTCTTTTTATGTACGAATCAAAATGTTTCCGCTATTGCAGATGACCTCCTTCCACCATGTTTTTTTTTATGGGGAGCAAATCAAAACCAGCATTAGCAACTTGGGTCGCAGAAAATCTGTGAACGCAGTGTTCAGTATACAGCTCGAGATATCGTAGGTTTAGAATCTCTGCCATTTTTTTTCTCCAATCTTGTTTATCTGGATGGGGGAAACTGTACACTTACCATTACGAAACGTTAAAAAAACGATCGTGGGTTAATTTTACTGGTCGCAGCTGAACATATTTTGTAACTTTACTAAGTAAGCTCTGTTATCAAGAATAATCTAAAAATGTTCTTAGTTTTAGGAATACTAACAGAAATATTGTTTTTATTGTTAATTTTTTTAAAAACTCTTTCCGACATGCACCATTAAATCCCATTATTAATATAACCTTAAATTGGAAATAATTATAATAATTAAAAAAAATCAAAACTGAAAATAGTAAGTTTACCTTTATTGTCAAATATTGGTTGTTATTAGCATCATTTAGAAATTTAATTACTTCTTCATATTCCAAAATTTTTGTTTCTTTGGAAGTGTATTTTTCAGCTTTCTTTTTAAAAATGCTTAGTGTATTGAGTAATATCTACATTAGTTTTCCTAGAAAGACATGATTTCATACCGAATAGTCAGACCACAAAATAAAAGCCATATAAGTTTTACTTTAATAATAAAATAAGCCAGTAGAACATTTTCTGTGTAATTTTTAACTTTATTTTCTACACACCACTTAACAAAACATGCATATACTTTTTCATGTTTGCGTTTATATCTTTTAGGTAGTAAATTCATTATCAGGGATGCTGCAAAGTTCAGGAGAAGGGCACATGTAAATTGGGTCCCACGCAGCAGGTAGGTAAAAAATAATATGTACCTACATTCGATCCTGAACATTTCCTTTACCTGAAAGTAATATGTAAATTCGGTCCCACTAACCTATTGGCAAATGAGATAAATTAAACTAATAAAACTGATTTAATTTTTAACTTTAACTAAAAAAATTAAAAAAAAATTTAAAATCGGTAAGTTATTGTTTTATCCCGTTTTTCGAAAATCGAGTTTTTATCGGATCTCAACGTTTTGAGGTATTTGGAACCTCCCCTGACTATTTTTATGAGGGTGTCTGTATGTATGTATGTGTGGATGTGTGTGTGTGTGTGTGTGTGTGTTGTGTGTGTGTTGTGTAGTAGAAGGAGCATTTTTTAAACCGAAGGGCATTCGTAAGTATTCGTACTTACCACCTTCGACGGTGAAAGCTGTTTTTTGAATATCATCAGGGTGCATCTCAATCTGATGAAACCCTGACGCTAAATCAAGGGTTGAGAAGTAGTTACACTTCCCTAACTTGTCTAGTATATCGGATATATTGGGAATAGGATATCGATCATCGATAGTCTTATCATTGACCTGTCGATAATCGACAACAATTCTCCGTTTCTTTTTTCCTGATGCATCGGCCTTTTTGGGCACGACCCAAATTGGGGATGACGTTAAAAAAACGATCGTGGGTTAATTTTACTGGTCGCAGCTGAACATATTTTGTAACTTTACTAAGTAAGCTCTGTTATCAAGAATAATCTAAAAATGTTCTTAGTTTTAGGAATACTAACAGAAATATTGTTTTTATTGTTAATTTTTTTAAAAACTCTTTCCGACATGCACCATTAAATCCCATTATTAATATAACCTTAAATTGGAAATAATTATAATAATTAAAAAAAATCAAAACTGAAAATAGTAAGTTTACCTTTATTGTCAAATATTGGTTGTTATTAGCATCATTTAGAAATTTAATTACTTTCTCATATTCCAAAATTTTTGTTTCTTTGGAAGTGTATTTTTCAGCTTTCTTTTTAAAAATGCTTAGTGTATTGAGTAATATCTACATTAGTTTTCCTAGAAAGACATGATTTCATACCGAATAGTCAGACCACAAAATAAAAGCCATATAAGTTTTACTTTAATAATAAAATAAGCCAGTAGAACATTTTCTGTGTAATTTTTAACTTTATTTTCTACACACCACTTAACAAAACATGCATATACTTTTTCATGTTTGGTAGTAAACTTTTATGAACATTTATCGCAGGTTCTTGTAAAGTATACATATGAAAAGGGCTCCACGAAGTTTCAAATTTTTAGGGCAATTATTTATACCTTTTATCCCATTGTTTATGTCAACAGAGATTAGGAAAAAATTTGTTAGTTAACAATTGAATAACTTTTTGAAAAACAGTAATAAAATGTTTTTTCCAACTGATTTAGATTCTTTCAAGTGTTAGGAAAATACTGGAATTTTATCAAATTTTTAAAATAACATTTTATGTCATAAAAATAATATTTTATCTGATAAACACCGTTTAGCGGTAGCGCGCGCATGCCGTAAAAGCCGCGCGGAGCCCTATTTTCAACGTCAAATTAAAATTATAAATAATGGAGATAGAGTTCCGGGAGACGGACTTTTTTTTCGGAAATTTCCTCCTCTTTAACGAGCTATTTTTAAAATTGCTTAAATATGTATTAATATTTTTCGAGTCATTAACAAAAACATTAATATCTGTTTTTTTTTTCATCTTATTTTGTTAATAACAATTGCAATTTTTTGCCTGCACACTTTTTCTTTAAAAACATTTTTCTAGAGGTGATTCCGAATCCAATGAGCTATCGCTCATATTTTTAGGACCTTTATTTTAATGTTTCACGTTTTTGAAGATGTTGACTAGAGTATTTAACCGTTTTATTATATGTATAAGTAGATAAATAAGACAGTGCACAAAAAAATGACTTAGAGTTTGATGTTTCAATTGTCGATTTGACAAAGTCTCTCTTTCATTGTGAGAATCTGCAGTTTAGATATAGTATGATATATTATTCATATTGTGTTGATGTGCTGTTTGCTGTAATGTTGACATGGTATTTTCAAAACTAATTCGATTTCGATAAAGATGAAATGTGCATTACAAAATGGATTAAAGAGGATAATGAAGTAGGTACCCAACAACGGTAAAATGCGTAAGCAAAATCTTCCTATAAGTCAAGAAAAACTGGATGTTGTTGCAGCAACAGCGATCACAGCTGTACAATTTGTGAGTTGGTTGGTGGGGTAGAATTAAAATGGAGAAATCATTTAGTGGTTTTCACACGCACAGAATACTGAATACTATTTTGGTAAGTCGTAACACATATTGTATCTTTAATACTCGTATAAGTGGTTCTTCATTAACTTTTGTATTTGTAAGAGCCAACTCTTTTATAAACCTATGTGATTGTGTGTTGTTTTAACATCCCTACATTTTATTAATACAAATTCATTGCAGTTGGAAACTTTTAGTTCAATAAACTCGAAGATTTACTTGATATCCAATAAACTCTAAGGTCGCGAAGAGTGAACACAAAATTAAAGAAATGTCACAGTTGGCGTCGGTTTCCATTGTTTTTCCAATAAAAGGGGAAGGAAGTATATAAAATATTCTCCGTATGGACAAGCATAATGTACGGTCTGGTTGGTATTTTTTTTTTTTGTAATTGGTTGGAAATGTAGCCAGAGGTTTATTTTATCCAACAGAGCCGGAGCCAGTGGAGGTGTTGCTTTAGGCGAAAATATATAACAATCTGTTACGATAACATGGGATGTTAATTATATCAAATTAAAGTCACAAATTGAATAATATCAGCCTATAATATTGAACCTGTAATACAATTAGTTTTAGTACCATTAATTATATTATATTGCATCGGTTAATTAGAAGAAACTTATCAACATTTATAACACATATCCAGTAGAAATTATCATTGTTCATAATGAGATCGTTACAGTAATTATTAAACTATTATTTTTTTAGCTTTATATCGTTCTTCTGTCGCCTTTATACTTTATACCATTTTTTAAGCATTTTGCTATAAGAACAATGCTTCCGGATAATTATTTCATTTTAAAATTTCCTTTTCTCTTGAATCCGGATGGATGTGATTTTAGCCGTTCATTTAATAAATATATTTTCTTATTTTTGCGGGAATTTAATTACAAATTCGTTATGACATTACTATGGACTACATAGGCTTTACAATTATTGATTCTGTTTTCCCCTGTATACAGTTAGGTATAGTATGATATATTACATATAGTAAAATAAAAACAAAAACAGGAAAGAGCAAAGAGAGAAGAGTTAATAAAAATAAATAAACTTTCCTATTTCAACATCGTACGCCATTATAGAAAAACATTGTCTACAGAACCATTACACAAACATATAAAAGAGTTCCTGTAACATTCACTTTTATTGGAAAACCCGTTCAATTCGACTATAACTTCAATTTGCTTCCTCTGATTATGCTTTTTTAATCTATTGAAAATATATAGTTATGCTGGTAAAAAGTTAGTTCGGAACTCATAACTGAAACTAAATACAGTAATCATACTTACGTCTTTATGTAAACCCGATTTTAAATTTACTACCCCAATTCGATTGCGCTAATGCTTTCTCGTAACAATAGTATGACAAGTTTTATTTGGTGTTTTTTCGGTTTATTTGTTTTATATTTGCAGTATTCCAAATTATTTTAATGTTGGTTAAAAAAAAACTGGTATAATCAAACCAAAAAGAGAGAAAATACAATGCCATCTTAACTATAAGTTGTAAAAATACTTTTTATATATATATATATATATATATATATATATATATATATATATATATATATATATATATATATCTATATATATATATATATATATATATAAACAATTTGAAATTTTTTGGGGATTGCAGTCACTTATTAAGAAAAACTCTTATATAATTTCCAAGCTTTCGAAATTTATTTTATTTCTTTTTTAAGGAATCTACAAATAAACAAAATGGAATATAATGGAAAACAGAAAAAATATAAATGTATATTATTAAACTTACTACGTTGAGATTAATATAAAACAGAAAATCAGCAAAATTTGGGAAAGATTATTCATATATGAATTCTTCTTGACAATCTTATGATTTAAAAATTTTTTATTGACATTAAATATTATTTCAAAGTAGGACAAATAAATAAAATAAATTTCGAAAGCTTGGAAATTATATAAGAGTTTTTCTTAATAAGTGACTGCAATCCCCAAAAAATTTCAAATTGTTTATAATATTTGATCAGTCAAGATATATCATTTTTTATATATATATATATATATATATATATATATATATATATATATATATATATATAAAAGGGGTGCCAAGTATGCGTACCTATAACAAACAAAAGGGGAAAAATTAATGGACATGTACGCAAAAAGGATGATAGGGTCACGAATAGGGAATGGTAACCGCAGACATGCATGTTTCTGGCTCGTTAGCCGTCATCAGTGCGGCATAACCTTACTTGGTTATGCCGCACTGATGACGGCTAACGAGCCAGAAACATGCATGTCTGCGGTTACCATTCCCTATTCGTGACCCTATCATCCTTTTTGCGTACATGCCCATTAATTTTTCCCCTTTTATATATATATATATATATATATAAACAAAGTGCCAAGAAAATGCGTATTAATATAAACAAAAGGGGAAAATTATTGGGCATGTACGCAAAAAGGATCAATAAGGCCACGAGTAGGAATGGTAACCGCAGACATGCATGTTTCTGGCTCATTAGCCGTCATCAGTGCGGCATAACCAAGTAGGGTATTGCACTTGGCTAGCAAAAGTGTTGGGTACTTGGGAGCAAAGGATGTTGGGGAAACATGTGTAAAGAAACATAAAAACACAATAACAATTTTCCCCTTTTGTTTATATTAATACGCATTTTCTTGGCACTTTGTTTATTTCATATCCTGGGCTTAGAACGACTCAAACACAATGAGTCCGTTTCGCCAACGTTGCGACGCTGGTTGCTAGCCGATTCTAGACATATACACTGTTAGCTTGACAAAAAGCTAGCAGTTTATGCAATTTCTGCAAATCTGATATAGCACAAAATGTGCGATACTGGCAAAAAATCAGCACTAAATTAGCAGTAAATCTTATGCAAACTAATTAGCGATTTTGCTCATTTTGTGCTGCTAGCTTTACAGACGTAAATAAATGTCCTAACTTAAAAAAAGCCCTGCAGTACAGAAGCGACCCATGGTCACATTATCTACAGCGTGTCCACGGATGAGGTATCCTATAGGTGAAAAATGTTTAAATTTTAGGTTTAGTGAAAAATGTCATTCTTGATAAAAAGTTTTGCTTGTTCTGAAACCCCATAAAATATAATAAAATTCAAGTTTTTCAAAATCCATCTCATTTTATAGCCAGATTTATAAAAACCATATGAATTTCTGAAAATAATGTATTGATCTAGTGAGTGACGTTTACGATTTACCAAGTAACTGTCAACTTTTATAAATAATTTTTAAATTGTCATTCTTTAATAAATATTTGACAACAATGTTAACTACCTATTCAAGAATTATAATCACTATCAAAAATAACAATACAGAATAATAATGTAAGAAACACTAGGTAAACAAAAAACATCTATTCAATATATCCTCCCCCAACTTCAAAACATCTCTCAATTCTCTTTCTAAATTCTTTGTATGTATTTCGTAGCATTTCTGGGGTAATTTTGTTAACGGCATCAGTGATAGCTCGTTTCAAGTCTTTAAGATTATGGTTTAAATTATTTGCGTAAACTTTTTGTTTTAAGTACCTAGTCCCATAAAAATATCTAAAAAAGTTAAATCGGGGGATCGGGGGGAAAAATATTGGTCCATAACGTCCCTTCCATCGCCCAGAAAAATATTCATCCAGCCATCCTCTAATTAGCAAAGCGAATATTTTCCAATTCAGGTATTAAGAAGTTGTCGAGCAAATAAAAATATACGTCCTGATTTAATGTATCTTCCAGAAAATACTCGATTATTCGATCCAGTAAAATCGCACACCAAACATTAACTTTTTTAGCAAATTAACTACTACAGTTAATCCTGTAGCTCGGGTTCTCATTAGCCCAATATCGACAATTTTTGGAAGAAACGACACTCCGTGTGTTGTAAACTTCATCAGAAAATAAAATATTATTGTGAAAGAATCGGTCATGCATAAGTTTTTCACCAATCATTCATCGCACAAAAGTCTAACCTTGTGTCATAATCATAATCTTGTAAGGTATGAATGAATTTCGGTTTGAACGGATGAATTTTGTTTTGTTTAAATATTTTCTGTAAGTGACTCTTGCAAAAACCAACCTCACTGCTTTCGTGAAATTTTACAATTGCATACTGGTACGAAACTTCCCCAATACCATACCACTTAAAGATATACTCTTTGTTGAATAGTTAACATTGTTGTCAAATATTTATTAAGGAATGACAATTTGCAAATTATTTATAAAAGTTGACAGTTACTTGGTACATCGTAAACGTCACTTACTAGATTAATAGGTACATTATTATTTTCGTACTTAGTGCAAAAATTCATACGGTCTTCATAAAACTGGCTATAAAATGAGACGGATTTTGAAAAACTTGAATTTTTATTATATTTTATGGGATTTCAGAACAAGCAAAACTTTTTATCAAGAATGACATTTTTCACTAAAACTAATATTTAAACATTTTTCACCTATAGGATACCCCATCCGTGGACACGCTGTATAAAGGTGCGGAAAGTTCATTTCGCAACCCTTTACAAAAGCGTCCTGTGTCCGTGTCATAAATATCTTGGTTTTTGCATGGCTTTTAAGCCTTGTTGCCAAATGATGTTTTTAAATAAGTAAACATTGCTCAAAAAGATCTATTAATTAATAATTTGGATTCTTAGCGCGTGAGGTGGATTTACCTAAACTCAGTAAATAAATTCGAGATTTTGACTAGAATGTATGTACCTACATAAATATAAGGGTTATTGCGATCACCGAATAAGAATTTGATGTCGAAAAAAACTCAGTAGGATCTAAAATATTGACACCTTGTGATATAATGTGAAATTTATAATTAAAAATCCTTAGGAGAATATAAATCAAAAATAAACTTACTTGGCTATAAAAACTGAGACACGTAACACTTCTCTTTCGTTTAAACTTACTTCACTATTTATTACATAATTATCTACCCTAAAGTATTGGGAAATCGAGTTTGATAAATCCTGTAATCCTGAGTTAATCTTTTACAAAGAATGTAATAAAATTTAAAAGAAAAAAAATATTGATGTCTATCAGTGAATTCAAACACTTGGCAATAAAACGGTAACGTTTTGTTAGTGATTTAAATTTAATTATTGGCCGTTTTTGGACTGTTGCCAAAAAAGTGCATATCTAAGCGATATTGTCACACCAGAGAATTTTTAAACATCTGTCATCCACCATTCGACTGATGTTTTATTGAAGAGGGATGTACGTGAAATGTTTGCATAAATAGGCAGCAAAGCAAAAATATGCTTTTTTGGGGCAAAAAGTTCGCTAATTTTACAGCTAAGACTAGGGGTGGTTGTAACATACTCTGCGTTACTAACTGTTATTTTGTAGATTCCAATTGTTAAGCAACTCGTAGCATTTGTATTTTGAGTAAATATTTTTTTAGCAAAAGTAAAGGACATTGAAAAAGGATACTTTATTTATTTTTTGTTTAATTTAGTGAGTGCAAATTAATAGTCCAGTTTGTTCTTTTAACAACAATAATTAAGGTACAGTATAATTTTTTTATTAATCTTTGGATCATCTCGAGCAAATATGCCTGGAATGATTACAAATAGATGCAAACCATTTTGTACTCTATGAGAGTTTTTTATCAACTAAAATTTAGATATCAACTTGTGAGACCTAGATCGGTCTCGGGTTTTTAAAGTTTTTATTTGGTTTTAATATCATTTAATTGTCATGTTTGTGTAAAAATCCAAAAGTGCTACATATTGAATTCAACAATTATGAAAGTAAAAAGTGTTGGGTTCATCTAAACATTGTTTTTAGTTTATTAGCGAAATTTATTTTTGTAAATAGTTTAAATATTAGGTATTCATTTAATATATAAAACAAGCAGAGGGTTTTGTGACAGTCTGATATAACAAAATGTCAAAGATGATATATAACGTATCTAGTGCCATACTGTCAAAAATAATAATTCCAGTTTTGAACTGGTATGGTGTCGGTTAGAATTTCTAACACTTTAAAAGAAACCTGGATGCTGCGATATAAATAGATATAAATATTATTCAACTCACATCAAGGCAGGTTTATAGTATGAAAACAATTATTTGGGTGTACGAGTCTTCGAATATGGTATTACACAAGAGTTGTGTAGTTGTAGAAATACAAAGGAGAAGTGGTAAGTTTGTATTTGTATTTAATTCCAAATATTTCGATACAGGTTTGTATCATCCTCAATGGAAAAACTACAACATATGTAAGTAAGAAAAAACATTTTTATATAAAGAATAGAAACTTACTAGTAACAATACATATCCAATGAACAGTAGGGTTTTATTAAGAAATTTTATCACTAGTTTTAAATTATTTGCAGGAATGTGTTATATACTCCGGGAGCCCAGAGGGTTTTCGTAGCCGTTAAAGAGACAAGGCACCACCAAAGTTTATTCTATGTATTTTGACCCCCTGATTACAAATATCAAGGGTGGATTCCCGAGAAATGGTTAGGAAATTTGTTATTAACAAATAATTTTTTACTAATAAACAAATTGTTTTTTCGCAAAACAAAAAATATTACCGTAATTCTTGACTGCTTTTAAGCAAAAAATGTTCCTAGTATTTTTTCATCAGACGCACTATTTTCAAACTAAAAATTGTTAAACATTCGAAAAATAGCATTTTTGACATGTTTCAAACTTGCATAACTTTTTATATAATTAATATTTTTTAACTCTGCGAATACTATTTGACACTTAAGATCATAAAGTATAAGATGAAACCGGTTGCAATACAAAAATAGAATCTTTTTGTTACTTTTTAACGCTATAAACAATATGCATTTAATCTCCTGTAACGTACGACGCTGAGTGTATGAAAAGTATACTAAATTCTTATCTGAAACAATCACTATAATGATGGTAATGATTTTCGTAATTTTACATTTCAACTAAATACAACTGATCAAGTGAAGAAAAAGAATATTAAAGTACCTACCTGTTAGTGACATCCAGAGATTTATATTATTGGCCAATGAGCGAAATTATCCATATCAATCATTGTTGCAATATGACTTATCGTATGATAGTGCTTTATGTGATGAAAATGATTTCATGAAAAACAACAACAACAAAAGTCTTTTAACTTGAAAATTGGGAAAAATTCTTCCCTCCCATTTAGAGGAAACTTTAAATACTGATGAAACTCATTTGTTAAATAATTGATGTTATGTTATCATCACGTACAATATCATGGAAACAAAGGCAGAGATTTGAAGATATGGCCAAAAATTTTATAAATTTGATACAGTGGATGGCAGCATTTCAAAATATATCTAGAATAGGTCTAATATTTGACTCATATTTTGAAAAATCCATAAAGACATCAGAGCATAAAAAATGTGTAAAAATTGAATCAATATGCTATATAATAATAGTTATTTATGAAACAGTTCGTGAAGTATGCTTTTTGCGCACGCACGCGATGTTTAGAGCACGAGCGAAGCGCGTGCTATATATCGCGTAAGTGCACAAAAAGCACTTCACGCACAGTTTCATACAATATTTTATCTACGATAAACAAATACAAAATAATTACAAATTCAAATTTGAAAATTTAAACTACAAAACTGTCAGAATAACTTTTGTTGAAATTTAATGCTCTCATAGCAACACCATGACAACGCGAATGCTAAGGATATTTCATTATATGAAGGTGTGTCAAAAACAGTGCGAAAAAGTCCCATTTAAAATACATTTATACTTCACGCACACTTTTAATCCTTCACGCACTGCTGTCTATAATGACAGTTTTCACGAACTCAAAATTGATACATAATATGAGGTAGAGTAGATAATAGTTATTTATGATATGAGTGTTAAAAATTAGGTTTTATTTTGTGAGTGAAAACGTTTGTGAAATGAGCGGAGCGAATTGAACAATTTCACGAACAAAATAAAATCACTTTTAACACAAATACCATACAATGTTTTTTGTACAACTTCCCTATTTTGATAATGAAACGAGCGAATTTGCAATGACAATAAACCAAACCGTGTTAAAAGTAAACTAAACCGTGTTAAAAGTAAACTTGTTTACATGGCAACGTGTTAAAAGTATTTTTAACACGCTGCTATCTAAACAATCGTTTTTAACATTGTTTGCTATCATTAAAAGTGTCACTTTTAATGACAGTTGTACAAAAAATTATTTCTAACACTCCAATACTGAAACAAAAAGAAAAATTTTGGAGTATTTCAGAAAACAAATTATTGTTGCGAGATTTTATAACAAAAATTTCGCAAAACAAGGAATATTACCGTAATCCTTGAATGATTTTAATCAAAATACCTTCTTATGTATTTTTCAAATTAAAAATCCTTAATCATATGAAAGATAGCATTTTTGACATTTTTCAAATTTGCATAACTTTTTATATAATTAATATTTTTTAACTCTGAGATGACTATTTGACACTTTAGACCATAAAGTATGAGATGAAATTAGTTGCAATATGAAAGTTCAATAATTTTACTACTTTTTAACGCTATAAACAATATGCAATTTACGTTCTGCTAACTAGAAAAGCACTTTTTAAAAACAAAATTAAACTTAAATTTTGAGAACTTTATTCTACAATGAAATAAAAAGATCTGAATTTTTATTACAATTACATTAATTTATAATCTTGTATAAAGTTACAACGTTAACAGTTTTTATAAGCATAGTCATCTATTTCGGTTATGTAACTCTTCCGGGGCTGGATGAGAACTATGGGGTTGATTGAAGTCCAGAGTTCCATATGTATGGAAAATCTTCTAAATTTGGTTCCGGGTTGGCCTTTGCTTCGTTACGATGTCTTTTTGATTTATGTCTGCAAATCTTGTATATTATAGTTATTAATTTATTAAAATAAAAACGAAAATCAAATACAGTAGAATAGTGTAAAAACTAATTTTGTTGAAATGAATTGGAGAAGGTTCCATTTTCTCCAAGGCTGATTTTTCTTCCTGTAAACTTTTGTGAATATTTTTTAGTTCGTCAAGGCTTAAAGAGTCTATTTCCAATGGCTTGAAACTAATATTACTTGTTGAATTATAACTCGCTTTTGTTTTTAAATTTGGTAGTTCGATATTTTCAAAATTTGGAGTTTTAAATTTGTAAGTCTTTAAATTAATTTTGTCTATTAAAATCTCACAATCACTAAGTTCTATTAAATAGGTACCACTGATCGGAATATTGTCAAAATCTTTACCACATTTTTGAACCGCCACTAAACTAGATGGTGATATTACAATCCACTTGTTGCCTTGTAATTTTTGAATTTTAAGGTCCTTTATTTTGACTGGAATCTGTTGACACTGGGTTACAAATTTTGAATACTTTAATAGATGTATTTCACACGGTGAATATGGTGTAATGGTTGTTGGCTGAACATCCTGGCATAAGAATTGTTCTGGTGAGACTTCTTTGCAACTGGTGTCTGTCTGTCCGTAATTTTGCTCACTAAGGAGGAGGTATTTGGAATAAGGAATTATGGCTTTAAAGTGGGTCTCATTTGGGGTTGGTAAGGAATATAAGTGATAGTAATTATAATTATTTTCCTCAACAATTGGGACCTCTAATATAAAGATAATTTTATTTTGCTTACTATAGCTTTTAATTTCGATAATTTTTTCAAATAATAAAATATTATTTACTGATAAATCAAAAGGAAATTTTTTTATTTTCTAGGTTATTATTAGCTTCTAAGATTTCGGAAGATAACTCGTTTGGATCTGCAATAGCATTATGAAGGGCATTGAGTTTAGAAAAGCTGATTGCCACCTCAATTTTCTCTAATGTCATAAATTATTTGATAACTTATTGAAAACTGTGTGACCAATCTTTCTAGTATAAAGTAATGAAGCGTCGATACCTCAGCTAAGTTTAATTTGTTTATCATTTCTTCAATTTCCTTGATTCGAGAACTTAAAATTTCTTGGTTATGTGCTAATATATTAGAATTATTTACAAAGTTTTTTATGGATGACTGTAGTAATGTTATTTGATCGTTGACTACTGTTTTCATTTTATTTTGATTTTCAGTTAAAGTTGTTATTGCTTTATCATAACGGATTGCATCGTCATTATCAAGATTACCAGTGAAAAATTTAATTGCAGAACCAATACCATCAAACAGTGATCTTTTTGATTTAGTTTTCCAAACAGGATTTAATTGGAAAATTATCTTGTTTTCAATGATTTGAATTAAATGATATGAATTTTGAAATTCGTTAGTAAAATTGGTTATTTCAGGAGAGTTACTAATTGAAAGTTTAATTTGTCTGTAGTTTCTTTGTAGTGTCAAAAAAATCTTTAGTAATGTTTGTTATGTCATAAATGTGAACAAAGGTCCAAAAGTCAGTCTAAATTCCCTGTCATGTATTATATTAGAGTCCTTTTTCAAACATTTGGTCATTGGTTTTGTTATCTTCGCAAAGTCTCTAATAAATCGTCTGTAATATCCTAACAGTCCTAAAAAGCTTTTTATTTCGGTTCTTGTCTTTGGTATGGGAAATTTTTTTATAGCAGTAAGTTTTTCTGGGTTCGGTTTTACGCCGTCGGGAGTGATAACGTGTCCTAAATACATTACGGATTTATGCAAAAATTCAGATTTATCTAGTTGTACTTTAAGATTATGTTGTCTAAGTCTTTCAAACACTGTCTTAAGTCTTTCTAAGTGTTCCTGAAGGGAAGAACTGTAAATTAAGATGTCATCTAAATAAACTATACGAGTTTCATCAGTAAGTCCACGTAAGACATTGTCCATTACACGTTGAAATGTCGAAGGGGCATTTTTAAGTCCGAATGGCATTCGCTTGAATTAAAAGTGTCCCTGGGGAGTACTAAAAGCCGTTTTATGAACGTCTTGTGGGTCAACTTCGATTTGGTGGAAACCACTGGCTAAATCTAAAGTTGAAAAATAAGTTGCACGTCCAAGTCGATCTAGGATTTCAGTAATATTTGGCAAAGGATATTTGTCATCTATCGTTCGTTCGTTTAGTTTTCTATAGTCAATGACACAACGCCAAGATTTTTCGCCGGTTACAGGATTAGGACGTTTTGGGACAATCCAAAGAGGGGACGAAAAAGGAGAGTGTGAATTTTCAATAATGCCATCATTCAGCATTTTATTAATCTGTCGTTTTACTTCTTGACTGTGTATTTCGGGGTACCGGTATGATTTTGTAAATATAGGGGTATCGTCAGTTAATGTAAGTTTATGTTTAATCTGGTTCGTAAAACTAAGGGGTATGCCTTCGCAATAAAAAATGTCTCTGTATTGAAAGCATTAATTTTTAAGTAGTTGTTTCTCTTCACGGTTGTAATGTTCGAGACGTATGTTTTTCAAATTTTCTTTCAATTGGTTATCATATGGTTTAGAAAATTCAGTATTATCTATTTCACATTTATCAACAAAATTTACTTCTAGTGGATTTAGTATTTCAATTTCAAGAGGTTCATGAATATCTAATTTCACTGGATTTTCATTACTGTTGGTAATGGTTGTAATAGCAAAATTGTTGAAAATATTTACTAGGGATTTTGGCATTTCTAAACCTTTCGAAAATAGTTGATAGTTTAGTATACCTGTTCCATTGGAGGCTTTTACTGGTAATTTAACAATTTGTGTGCAGCGTGGAGATATAACTATTGAATAAAATTTTGAATTCATTTGTTGAATGTCTTTTTCGGAAATTATGGGAATTCTTGCATTTGGTGTTATGATTTTATTTTGTTGTATGTCAACAGAAGCATTTAGTTGTTTTAGAAGATCTACGCCTATGATACCATCAAAACGATTACTGAATTAAAATAGATAAAATTTATGAAATTCATTTGAATTAAAAATAGGAAATAGTGGAATGTGCGCGACTTCGTCGTGGTATGAAATATTATGGGCCGTTTGAATATTAAAGTTTTCCTTGAAAATATATTTACGATAAAATTTGTATGCCAAATCAGGATTTATTAGGAATTTTGATGAGCCGGTGTCAATCAGAAATTTTGCATTAATCTCTGGAATTTCTATATACGGTAGAATAGCTTTCATTGCATTTATAAAAATTACGTCGGGTTTGCAGGATCTTGAACTTGAGAAAAATCCTGAGTCTGAGTTTTATTTTCTGCAAGGTGTGTGGGATCGTCATAAATGTCTTGATTTCTATTAACATGTGTTGGAGGATAACCGTTGTTCTCTGCGTAATATTGAGTTTCATAATTAGAATAATAATCAGGTTGAATCTCATATGTTTCTTGATAATCGTGAGAATTTTCAAGTTCGAATGGATTATCAAATTGAAATTGTTCTTCAGATTGATTGGAGTTATCGATCATTTGATTAAATAATTCAGTCGAAGTAATTTTAGATTTAGGTTGAAGCCTTGAATTACCTGAAGAGGTATCCATTGGTTCTGGTTTGTAATTTTGTGGACTATTAAAACGATTCCCAAAATTAATAGGGTTATTGACTGGAGTTTGGTTAAAATTTTGTTGTCTCTGTGCAAAATTCTGGTTCTGGAAATAAGGGTGTTTTTGAGTGGGAAAATTATTGTTTGGTCGCCAATTAAACGAATTATTAGGATTTCCAAAATTATGTTGATATGAACCAAAAGGGCGTGGGGGAAACTGTTGTAAGATCGGAGGTCTTGGAATATTGTAATGGGAATTGAGATTATTGAAATTGGGACTGAAACTTGGTAGATGATTACTGATTGGATTTCGTGCGGGAGTGATACGAACATTGGGCTTATATGATGTATTTAAATTTATATTGTTAGCACGTTGGGTTGAATATAGAAAATTTTCTTCTTTAATAACGAGACTCATAGCTTTCTCCAAGCTATCGGGAGATCTAAGACGAACATTTGTTTGGATAGGTAAAGGTAATCCTCTAATGAAAGTTTTTAATGCCAAATTATCGTAATTACGTACTTGAAGGGTACGTTCATTATCGGGTATGACCAAAGAATTTAGTTTTAAAATTATTAAACTGCGGGAATCTTGACACCTCATGCCAAAATTATACGGTGTTTCATTTTTGTGCGGTCTCAAATTAATAAGGTCTTGAACTAGACAATCAATACTACGTTGGTCACCAAAGCTTAAATTTAGAACGTTTTTTACTTCAGTCCAAGTTTTAAGTTCAGTTCTCGAACCAATTAGAATTTGAGCTCGTCCTGTTAATTTACCGATAATTGCTTTTAATAAAAAGGTATTTAATGCAGCGTCTGTATTACTCGCAAATACTGATATTAAACTTTTACAATTACTTATAAATATCGTCAGTGTATGTGGGTTTCCGTCAAATGGGGGGATAGAGTCTAGATATAATTTTAATAATTGGTAATTTACTGTTGGGGTAGCCATATCTAAATTTTCGCTATCTGAATTACTACTACTACTATCACTACTATTATCAGTGTTATATTCTAAATTTTCCCTAAAACTAAGGTTATTTTCAATTAAATTATTTAAATTTTCATCAATATCGAAATTATCAGTCATTAAATTTTTGATTTATAATAAACTTATAATTACTTTCGCTTTTAGTTAAAGGAAAAATAAAATAATAATAGGAAATGAAAAATAAAATGAGCTTACTCTAGTAGAATTACGATTTTCATTCTTCTTACACTAATTTCCAGGATTAGACGATTCTTGTTCTTATCCAGGATGGTTCCTTAGGACCAGACGATTTCTGTTCTGTTCCCAGTGGATTGATTCAGTACTAGACGATTTTTGTTCGTTCCTGAATTTTTAGGATTGGACGATGTTGTTCTTCTCCCAAATAGGTTGATTTTGTTTACTTTTCTTCTTAGCACTAAACGTTCGGTGAAAATAACACAAAATTCGATATTCACTCGACTTTTCACGGTAAATTCACGTCAAAGTTCGGAACTCAGTCAATTCGTTAATACGAAAAATTCACCGTTCGATACGATTAAATTCTGAAGTATCCTACTGACTGCGCCATTTACGTTCTGCTAACTAGAAAAGCACTTTTTAAAAACAAAATCAAACTTAAATTTTGAGAACTTTATTCTACAATGAAATAAAAAGATCTGAATTTTTATTACAATTACATTAATTTATAATCTTGTATAAAGTTACAACGTTAACAGTTTTTATAAGCATAGTCATCTATTTCGGTTATGTAACTTGCATATCATTCATACGTCGTACGTTACAAGAGATTAAATGCATATTGTTTATAGCGTTAAAAACTAACAAAAAGATTGTATTTTCGTATTGCAACCGGTTTCATCTTATACTTTATGATCTTAAGTGTGAAATAGTATTCGCAGAGTTAAAAAATATTAATTATATAAAAAGTTATGCAAGTTTGAAACATGTCAAAAATGCTATTTTTCGAATGTTTAACAATTTTTAATTTGAAAACAGTGCGTCTGATGAAAAAATACATAGAAACTTTTTTTGCTTAAAATCAGTCAAGGATAACGGTTATATTTTTGTTTTTCGAAAAAACAATTTGTTTATTAATAACAAATTATTTGTTAATAACAAATTTCCTAACCATTTCTCGGAAATCCACCCTTGATATTTGTAATCAGGGGGTCAAAATACATAGAAAAAACTTTGGTGGGGCCTTGTCTCTTTAACGGCTACTAAAACCCTCTGGGCTCCAAACTAATATACATTTACCCACGACTCATCAGTAAATTGCCTATTTTTTAACCTATATCTGTGTCAGTAAGTGTCAAATTATTGAGAAGTTGTGTTATAGTTTCATTTACTACCACTAGTGGAGTAAGTAAATAGAAACCTGTATTATTGTGTTGGTTGCCTTCAGTATACATTAAATTAAACTAACATTTGACATTTCTCAGACAGAACTGTCTGCGAAATCGAATATGTTTGACAACTTATGCCAAAATTTAAATTTAATTTTTATTTTGTTATTAGTCATAACTATAAGTCCTTTGAATACCGTTTCAACATTCAGTACATTGAAAAGGGATAGATATACAAAAAACAGTCTGAACTAATGTATGAATGGTAGGGAGAAGAAAATGTACAAAATGTACAAAATGTACTCCAATAATCAGTTATTATATTTAATGTATGAATATCATAGTGACGGACCACATGATTATTTGACAGATTATTTTATAATTCTGTCACGTAAGTGAAGTAAAGTTTAGCATTTTATATTAATAATAATATTCAGTAATGAGTATTGTATTGTAGTCCAAAGTACCATCACATGGTTGCATTATATCCTGCACTATGCTTTTAAGGTTGTTGGCTACATAAACAAAGTTTTTACGAACATTCGAGGAAATAAACTAAAACCTCTGAATTTTGTAACGTAAGATGGATCGGAATGCGTTTTTTTGCATTGGATTCGTTAAAGTATCAGGAAATTTGTCGCTATATTTTATAATGTAAAAATGGGAAATTGCATTTCTGGGCTCCAAACTAATATACATTTACCCACGACTCATCAGTAAATTGCCTATTTTTTAACCTATATCTGTGTCAGTAAGTGTCAAATTATTGAGAAGTTGTGTTATAGTTTCATTTACTACCACTAGTGGAGTAAGTAAATAGAAACCTGTATTATTGTGTTGGTTGCCTACAGTATACATTAAATTAAACTAACATTTGACATTTCTCAGACAGAACTGTCTGCGAAATCGAATATGTTTGACAACTTATGCCAAAATTTAAATTTAATTTTTATTTTTAGTTTTATACAAAACCATTTGGTAAGTCTTGGGTAAAGCATAGTACTTCACTCGAGGAACAAATTGCATATTTAGCTCGTTTCTTTAGCCAAACACACTCGCTGTAATATGCAATTTACTTCACTCGTAAAGTAATATACTATTAAATTGCACTGTTGGTTTATATTAAACAACTATTTAATTGATTTACTATTATATTTGAGGTTACGACCACATGTGCGTGATTGAAAAAGAGAGGTTAAACACGACAACGTTCTAAATTGTTTTATTGAAATCCGACAGGTTGACATTAATGTGCGTTCTGACAACACTTACAGGGAGATCCCTACAGCGAAGGTTGAGAAATAGGAAAGTTGCAGGGGGTGTTTCTTCTTGTTCTTTCTTGTAACAGGAAAGAGTAGATTTAACTTAGGTCTTTTCTGTCGTTTTTTGATTCATGGAGAGTTCACCATTTTTTACAATGTGGGCCATTTTTAGGAAAAGTCATCTTTCATGATTGTTTTCTCTCTCAAGTATCTTAATGCCATTGAAATTTGGAGGGTGGTTGTTGGTATTTGCATGAATTGAGAGACCACAAGCCCAAGGTTTTTTGGTGATGTCACTTTTATGTTGGGCTACTCTTTTTGCGATTGTACTCCCTTCATGTTGGAGTATTCTGACTAGTTGTGGTGTGAGGTTTTCAAGGTAGTCCAATTTTCTGCATTTCATCATTTGTGTTGGAGCCCTTGTGTTGTTATTGGTTTCTGTTGAAGGGACAACATTGTTCCTTTGGTGCTCAAAAGTATTAGAGAAAAGGAGTTTAGATATAGGGTAATGTGGATAACCATTCGCTTTTCACAAACTACTTAGAAGGTTAAGTTTTTTTCTTTAAAACTGGTGTGACATATTTTTATGATTCTAGTTTTAAGGGCATTTACCAAATTTAATTTATATTTGAGAGAGTGGTTAGAGAAGAAAGAAATGTACCTTCCGCTAGCAGTTGGTATTCTATACCAATCTAATTGTATGATGTAACATCAGGATGTGTCGCCCTTGGGCCAATAAAGCATTTAAATTTTTTACTTCAATCTTACTGAAACTGGTTCTAAGTCCCATATCTACGCCATTTTTATCCTCTTTATTTTCTTATATACTGCACTTTTCCCGAGTTCAACATTATTTGACAAATTGTGTTGTTATGGAATTATGGCCATTGTCTACTATCAGTATAAGATAATTGATACATTACTTTGGCCTCAAAATGTTACAAAAAAGAAATATATTAAAATTATGAATAATAAGAAAGTCTGGATATTTTCTAGACCAACAAAACTATGGTATGTTTTATTTTGTTGCTATTTTAAATAACGTATATTTCTTTCATTTAGAACTTTTATTATATACGTTTATAATAAAGTAAGTGTGGGGTTATTCTTATTTAAAACAATTTTAATCAAAGAAATAAGTACCTACTTCCTACATTTGAGACATTTCTTGTTTTCCCAAAAATAAGGCGGCACCCTGAAAAATCATTTAGGCAATTTCACTAATTTATATTTTTTAATCATACGCCTCTGTGACTTACAATTTTTTTTAATTCACTTTTGTATTTCTATTTTTGCCTGAAACGAGAAAATTATTATTTTATAACACGTATAAATCAAAATTGTCTGTTAGCTTTCCATACCCGGCGACTACTGCTGTGTTGACACCCTTTTCATCATTTTCTCTACCGAAGCTACCCCACGGAAAATTTACATATCTTAGATGTCACTTACTTGGCTACACAAGGAACGCCGACATAGTAAAGGACACGGACCGGAGGATTTCAGCTGTGGTTTAGGGTCCTTCGTTAATTCGATGTCTCAGAAAAAAGCAGAGTTGGATTTGAAACAGTGATGTATAATAATTCTTTAAAATATAAAACTCTACGAATATTATTAAATACTTCAGCCCGATCACGATTGAACTTAGGTTAGTAAGGCTTTTTAAATTGTACCTACGTAAAATTTAAATAAAATATGAAATTAAAATAAGAAGTAAACCATGATAGAATATTTACAGATTCGTTTTCTGTCAATGCCCCATCGATGTGTTTAAAAAACTTAACTCTTTAAGATTTTTAGGAATTTCGAAAATGTATTTATATAAGTATTTAATAAAAAAATCCACTTTGTACATATACATATTTTTTGTTTACAATATCCGCTTATCATTAGCAAGTCATATACCTCTATTTCTTTGTGGTCTGTAACGGTAAAACAGCCATTTCTGTATTAGAAATTTGCATTGAAAACCGCAAACACTACTTTCCAATAGACTAGGTATGTGCAGTATTAGGGAATTAGAACACGCCTGCCAGCGATTCTCAAGTGGAAAATTATTAATCCTTCAATTAAGGTACGAAACCACTTTAGTGATAATTATTAATGGAAGAAAAGAAAGGTATTTGCTTTAATGAGAAACGAAATTAAATTCAAAAATTTTGTGACTTTTATAAATTTTGAATACATATACATGGGAGTTTAATGTAAGTTAAGTTAATGGAGGGTAAAGGATATTTAAAAGTCATTTAGTTGATATTACTTTGGATTGTATAATGGACATTTTACTTTAGTTTTTCGTTATTCTACTTATTTATAAATCAAAACTAAACACGATCTCTTGGGTTTTTCCGCAACCTATTTGTTGAATAATCTAGAAATCAAAACACAGCGCTATCTACCAGATTTTTACCCAACATTGATGTCAAAAGTTGGTAGATAGTTATATCAGTTAACTCCCATAACCGTTTAATATAAATTCGTAGAACTAAACAGTAAATGTCACATTATAAACTAATTGGAAAAAAAAATATAGTGGACTAAATAGTAAATCTAAACCATTCTCAAATCCTCATGTGGATGCGACACAAAACATTTCATCAAAATGGTCCAGTCGTTTAGTAGCTCAGTTACAGAAAAAAATTGATTGTTGAGGTTAGGTTTTCTTCGCGGCATATTTAAGAATAATCATTAATAAACAAAACAATTTTAAAAAAATCCAAAACAATAAATAAATAAATAAAAACACTATGTAGGACTATGTAAACAAATAAATGCAGAAATTAGCAAATAAAATAATGTCAGTGTGACAAATATATAAAATTTAATAAAAATTATACACAAAATTTCCCATATTATAATTATTTTGTATGATAAAATGCAAAATAATATACAGAGCACAAACGAAATAGAAGATTTTTTGCAAAAAAACTGAACAATCACGTCACTAGTATGCGAAAGTTAGAAATAATCGCAAGTAGCACCATCTCTACTCCAAAAATAGCACTGTTGTGGTCGCTTTGCATCTAATATATAAGCCTTAGGTAAGGTAAATAAATAAAACAAACGGGTCGTTTTTGACAGTCTAATAACATAAAAAGATGAAAAAATGATACAATCGTATGTTGCAGATTTCTAACAACAGATACAAGCCAGTCTATACCGGGGATGTCTGTTAATTAGTGACTGAAGAGACAAGCTTGTACTATACTGATGATCTCTAATAGATTAAAACACAGTGTCTACAGTTTGGTTTTGCCCTGGTATAGACTGTATGATAGTTATATTAACGACGCAGCATCATGTGCATTTGAATTCTAACCAGGCACAAACCTAGGTTATGTACCTGGATATATTGACATCATGGCGCAAAATACTTATCATTTTTTTAACTTATATATATATATATATATATATATATATATATATATATATATATATATATATATATATATATATATATTAGTTTTTAGAGAGCCCAAAAATAAGTATTGAGTTTTAACTGATTTTATAAAAATATTAGCAAAACCTCCAGAAGACGATGTAAATATACTGGAAACCAGGTACTCTGGAGATCGCTTTCAATGTCATATTTGTTTTTAGTGACCACAGAAACCCCTTGCTAACAAATTTGAACATATTTCCGCCAATAAGTACGAGTTTTGTTCGAGATGCACTTTAAGAATGCATTTTTTGTATGCACAAATGCAATTTTCCAATAGTAAATAATCGCATAAAATTACAAACTTGACGATGATCTCACGAATCAAATGCCAAAAGAATCATGAAACTCCATCTTGCCGTTTGAATTTCGTAGGTGCAGTGCTTCATTGCATCAACTATATTGTTACTGTATTGCCTCAATCCGACATCAATAATATATCTGTAGAAGTGTTTAAATTTTGTAATTTTTCATTCAAATATTCTGATCACATTGGAGATATTCAGAGCGAGATGCAACTTTATCAAATATCATCAATTATACATTACACTCACAATATGCTGCTTATGAGAAAATTCTATTATTTTATATTAAATTTAAGGTCAAATATAATAAATTCAGTTTATTAAAAATTTTGAAAATATAATTAAGAACAAAAAAAACGTTGCGCTTATACCGTTTCTTTTAAATTTGAATCTCCTGTGAATAATGCCCCAAAGAATTCATGAAAATCTTGAAAAAAATAAAACATGATTTAATTTTTAAATAATTGTGTTATTAATAAAATAAATATGGATTGATATAAGAATATGTTGTAGATGCAAAACCCGTAATAATGTATTAAAAAATTTCTTAATGTTAGAATTTGATGCCTTTAATGATTTTATTAAATTGTAGGTTCTGTCCTGTTCCAAATTTACCATTGTTTATAAAGCATTTAGATACAGTATCTTTGTTTCTACATTGTCTCTATATGACATCAATTATATATCTGAGGGACAATTAAAGGTACCTATTTTCCATTAAGATCCAACATTTCGACCCTACACTAGTAAGTAAATGATGAGTGATGAAGTTTTCCTACACAGAATAAAATAATTTATGTACGTATTTATTAACAAAAAACAAGAGCTTAAGAATGCTCTTAAGGAATCTATTTATTTAGGATGCAATAGATGAAACTTTGACATAAGTAGATATTCTGGAAGAGGACAGAAGATCCATAACGACTTCTCTCAATCAAGATTTAAGAATTGTAGACGAGTGGGGAAGAAAGAATCTTGTTAATTTTAACGCTTCCAAGACAAAGACATGTTGCCTATCCAACATGAGGCAAACAAACGACTCATCCATCAAAATGAACGATCAGACACTAGTAGCAAGCGACTCCATTACGCTGGTTGGTATAATGACCTCCCAGGACTTACCAGAGATAGAACAGATTTGTTGATGCCTAATATAAAGTTGGCAACAAGTTGCGACATCAGCGCGCCATTGTCCTATGGTAGAAGCTCATCGATTTAAAAATGGGCGGGATATACCAGCTTACCTATAAACTATGTATTATACATTGGAATACATACGCTTATAATTTTAAAATTTTATATTCTTACTGTGAATATATAAATTTTAAAATATAAGCTATATATTTTCATACTATTAGAAATAAAATCAAAATAAAACAAGGATTAATAATTATAGTTTTTATTTCAACACAGAACATATTTAATCATAAGAAAAAGATAAATACCATAAAAACAAATTTTAATAAATACAATTTTTATTTGAACACAAAAACACATTTAATCATAAGAAAAAAATAAATATACAATAATCAAACCAAATTTTATTTATAAAAAAAAAACATTTTACAAAGAGAACATTTATTTAAAATAAAAAATAAATTCTGTAAAACAACAATATTTATTAAAAAAATAAAAATACTTTCTACTCGAATAACAAAAGCGCATCTTTTGAAAATTAATAATATACAACATAGTTATAACTTCAATAATATCACAAAAAAGGTACATTTTATAATGTTATCACACAAACAGGTACAAGTTAAATTATTGCCGCAAAAATATTAAAAGTTACCAAAATAATAAATGATAGATACAGGTACAAAAAAGTTGTTTAAAATTTGCTTATAGTTACAAATATATATTATATACATATTACACTAACATCACAGAAATGTACAATAATCATTACCTTCATAACAAGTTAAATTTTATAATTTAACGAAATAAGAATTAAAATTTACATTACACATTGCACAAATTACGTTTTTAATAAACACATGAAGCTTCTTATTATGATAATTTTTATCATAAACAGGATTGAAATACTTATTTTTACAATCTACAACACAACATTTATATCTAAAATAACCTGGTAGTGACATGTTTAAAACTATTCACTATACTTTTGCACCCTTTTTACGCTAAAACTACCTTCAATTTATATTAAACTAAAACCACTTTCACTTCCCTGTCACTATGCCGCCATTACTGTTTTTTCGCGCTACCAGCTGATCAGATTTTGCTGGTTTAGTTCCCATTTTCACCACTACAGAATGCGATTGCGCCTTATGGGTTGCGCATAAACACGTTGGCGCCTTTGGGCTATGTTTCAAAAAGTCTCTTAATTTGTCTATGGGACTTACTCTGGAACGAGCATATTGCATCCATAGCAACTGCAGCAGGAAAGAAATTAGGATTTCTGTTTAGAGCGCGGAAATATTTCTCTCCATCCAACTTAGCTACTCTTTACAAAGCCCAAATACGACCTAATCTCGAATACTGCTCGCATGTATGGGGTTCGGCAGCTTTGTCAAGGTCAGAGTTCTTGATGCAATACAGAGAAGAGCAGTTAGACTAATAAACGACACCAGTATCACCAAAAACCCAGCCCCATTGTACCACCGAAGAGCAGTGAATCTTCAAATTAATACTTGGCTCCGACTCTGGTAAAACAATTAGAGGTACCTATTCTCCATTAAGACGACAAATCTAACATTTCGACCCTAATCCAATGTTCAATTTAAGTAAATGATGAGGTTTTCCTGCAGAGAATCGAATAATTTATGTACTTATTGATTTCAAACGAACTAAACTACACTTAACCTACAACTGCGTATCATTATTTTACCAGCAAATAAATACTTTTAATTTTTGCAATAGCTTTAACCCGTTGTAAAATTCATTTCGTATTGGGAATTTTTAAAATTTTTGAAATTGAAAAAAATGTGGCATTCAGCAGGGTTCGAACCAGACTTTAACCACTAAGCTATGGATGCTTAGGTAGTAATTATTTAGCTTTTTCCTTAAGTACATATACACAGATTGGTATCATCGGAAAGACATCCTACATATGCAGCTATTCGGCTCGTGGGTTCGTTCGAGCTAACATAAAAAATTATAGAGAAGATGTTAGAAAAAACGGTCGTCAAATTAATAGTATAAGTAAAAAAAAGAAAGAAAAAAGAAAATGGGTGCCACTTATTTTGGAATCGAATGGATGGGTGAGATAAAAACACTTACCCTTTGTTTTTTGAAACACAACATGTTTCTCAATTAAAATTAAGTTATTTTTTTATTAAAAGTTTAAATTAAATATTGAGTGGAACCCACGCACTGGTAAGAAATTAAAAAAAAGGGTGTGGCAGTCAGTGGGACTGTCGGCAGAAGTTATACTTCTATGTACGCGCCTGGATTCATAAATTTTTATGCGAATGATTTAACAAAATCATTATATGATATTCTTGTTCAGCGACCTCAAAAACCACCTATTACCGAGTACACACTGATGTTGTATCAAATTTGCATAACATTTCCTGGAGACGACGTCCGTCTTAAGTACCACGTGTTTCGTGCTTCAACTGATAAGTTTTCGATCATTTTTAAAGGATTTACCTCCATACCATGTTTTGCCAAAATCATAGCTCCACCACGTTTATTCTGTACACGACAAAAATAAGAGCTCGGGTCATAACCAAAGACACTTAGATGCTGAAACTCTTCTGTTAAAAGAAAGTGCTCGACCAAACAAATAGCACTGTATTTTATATTATGACGCATGGTCGCCATCATTTTCAGTTTTAGCACATGATGGACAGATAATTAAATTTGGACCAACCACTTTTGCGCCTCTTAGACGAACTAGGCAAACAGGATGATACTGTTTTTCACATTTGGTACATTGTAATTCGCCTTTTAGAGATCATTTACAACTCGCGCATGTAATTTTCACATTTATATAATCATCACTCGGCGCCATCAAATATATATCAATGGCATCACTGTTAACTAATAAAACTTAATATCTACAAACACAGGCAAGTAGAAATATTTTTTTTTAACTTAACTGTATTCAATTAAATAAATACTTAGAAAAATAAGACCAGTTGATGTGTGTTCTTACTTCAAACACGAAAACTAAACAGTAAAACGATCAATGTACAAAAAAAGTGTTTACAAAACCCCATAGTGCAAAATATAATGCAACCATGTGACGGTAGTATGGACTACAATACAATACTCATTACTGAATATTATGATTAATATTATTAATATAAAATACTAAACTTTATATGTTTACTTACGTGACAGAATACGTCACTATGATATTCCAAAACATTAGCTCAGATTGTTTTTTGTATATCTATCTCTTTTCAATGTACTGATACCTTATATGTGTTTCTGTCTCTCTCTTACTCACACCATTACATATGTAATGATTTTTGCCATTTAACCCCACACAAATCCAGTGCATAAATAGAAGTATAACTCCAATAAATAAAACTTAACAACATTTATTTAGTCGATAAATAAAATAAAAACGATAAGACATAAAACTAAAAATCAGATGTTACAATACATAAAGTATTCACATTAAGTGGATCTCCAAATACGGTATTATACACATATAACAGCTAAGTATTGCTCTCTATGTGTACTCTAAAAAAACTAAAAAGTTAAAAGATACTTTGTTGAATAGAATTAGAAGAAAAACACTTAAAATTTTAATTAGTTTTACCTAATAGCTTTTACTATTAACTCTAAATAATTGAGTAGGTACCTACGTTTAAAGGTTTTATTAAAAAATACAAAGAGGCACTGCTTACTGATCAAAACAGTTCTTTGTATAACTTAAACCAAAATAAAAAATTTCCAAAGAAATAAATAGGTACTTCTTTTCTTAGATGTTTAACGAAAGTAGTTGTTTTTTCATTAGTTGTGTTTTAGTGATGATCGAAAATCGGTATTAATAAAGAAAATAAACTTATGGGCTTATTCGATAATTCGAGAAAAGGTATCAATCACCACCCCAGCTCTCGTAGATAAAGGGTACCTAAGGGTAAAACGATAATTCGACTATTCACAATATTCAGGTATTTGAAGGAGGTAATATTAATGATCATATCGGGAGATTTTACTAGAACTCTTCAATGTAACACTCGGAACACAAACTACCACGTAAGTTAAGAAAACAGCCGGTAAAACTAAAAAAATGAGTGTGGCAGTCAGTGGGACTGCCAGCAGAAGTTATACTTCTATGCACACGCCCGGATTCATAAATTTGTATGCGAATAATTTAGCAAAATCATTATATGATATTCGTGGTTAGTGACCACAAAAATCTCCACAAAAACCGAGTGCACACTCTTTTTGTATCTAATTTGCATAATATTCCTGGAGACGAGGTCCATCTTAAGCAGCAGGTGTTTCTAAGACCATCGTCATTATTATACTCGTAGTTAGCGACTCAAAAAACCACCGAGTACCAGGTGTGCACTGATTTCGTACAGAATTTACATTAAACCCTAGGAGAAGAGGTAAATACCCTAGGCACCAAGTGCCGCGAAGACTTTCGGAATCGTGATATTCGTGTACAGCGACCCCAAAAACCCCGAGTTTATAAATTGAACCCATTTTTAGCAATACTTACCGAATTGTAAGTTTTCTCTCTATTGTCTGTTCGGAATGCACTTTTTGAATGCAGAAATGCAATTTCCCATTTTTACATTATAAAATATAGCGACAAATTTCCTGATACTTTAACGAATCCAATGCAAAAAAACGCATTCCGATCCATCTTACGTTACAAAATTTAGAGGTTTTAGTTTATTTCCTCGAATGTTCGTAAAAACTTTGTTTATGTAGCCAACAACCTTAAAAGCATAGTGCAGGATATAATGCAACCATGTGATGGTACTTTGGACTACAATACAATACTTATTACTGAATATTATTATTAATATAAAATGCTAAACTTTACTTCACTTACGTGACAGAATTATAAAATAATCTGTCAAATAATCATGTGGTCCGTCACTATGATATTCATACATTAAATATAATAACTGATTATTGGAGTACATTTTGTACATTTTGTACATTTTCTTCTCCCTACCATTCATACATTAGTTCAGACTGTTTTTTGTATATCTATCCCTTTTCAATGTACTGAATGTTGAAACGGTATTCAAAGGACTTATAGTTATGACTAATAACATGTGATAAATATTTCATCTTTGTTTTTACCGACCAATATACCTTATAAGTGTTTCTGTCTCTCTCTTACTCACACCATTACATATGTAATGATTTTTCCCATTTAACTCTACACAATCTTTTTCTACAGAGTGTACGAATAGAAGTATAACTTCAAAAATTGACCAGAGATTTATCACAATACTAAATAAAAAGTGAGTAAAAATCGGTAAAATGGGTATTTAACACAGAAAATTCTCACGTACCCTACGGGGGTAAGAAACTGAATCTGATAGGTCAAACTTATTGTTGCACCTGAGAAGTGCTTGATATAGATGTGTGTCTCTTGTCACGTAGGTCATTCTAGGTATTGGTATGTATGGTGTTAGGGGTGACAGATACACCTGCGACCTATAAGATCTATTGTGTCCCCCTTTTCTTGCTATATTTCTGATGATTCCTCAGACTTATAGCAGCTCTTCTATTCCTATCTTCCTTAGAAAGTTAAGGATATCGCTGGGTTTTAAATTAGGTAGTTCTTCCCTTTCTATTTCGTATGACCCTAGGTATTTGACCCTAGAATTACTTAATGCCATGCATTCTGAAAGTATATGTATAGAGGTTTCATCCTCTACCTCACAGAATCTGCAGTTTGCTTCATCTACTAATCCTAGTTTCTTCATATGTCCTCTTAATCGACAGTGACCAGTTAGTATTCCTGTTATAATTCGGAGGTTTTTCTTACTCAGGTTAAGACAGCTGTGAGATCTCTTCTGGTTATAGTTTCCCAGGAGCGTCTTCGATTGTCTTAGTCCTTCTAGATCATTCCAGTACTTGGATTTTTCGCTATCCATTTTCTTCTTTAGTTTTTCTAAGATTGTACTACTGCTGATCCCACAGGATGGTTCTGGTCCCAGGTATGGGGTTTCAGCTCCTTTTTTTGCCAGCTTGTCTGCTGTTTCATTTCCTTCTATTCCTACGTGTCCTGGAACCCATAGGGGGGTAACAGTGTTATTCTGTCCTAGTTCATTTAATTTGCCTAGGCATTCCCAGACCATCTTTGAATTGATTGTATCTGAGTTCAGAGCTTTGATGGCTGCTTGACTATCTGACATGATTACAATCTTCTGTCTACGATAGTTCCTTTCAATGTTAAATTCTATACATCTTTCGATGGCACGAATTTCCGCTTGAAAGATGCTTGGGTATGTACCCAAGCTTTCTGAGTATTTGGTTCTAGGTCCAAACACCCCTGCTCCTGTTCCTTTATCTGTCTTGGAGCTGTCCGTGTACCATTTTATGGCGTTTTGGCTTAGCCCCAATATGGTGTTTTCGTCCCATTCAGATTTGCTTCCCAGTTTAGTGGTAAATTTCCTTACAAAGTTAAATTTCTTTGGCATGTCATCTTGGGGCATTTACCAAGTTTGATCAAGTTGAAGTGATCGAGGTTTTTCCTTGATTATTCCTTCTTTGATCATTCTATATATTGTTTTCTTCCTAGCATTTTCTACTTGAATATGCAGTGGCGAGAGATTTAGTATTACTTCCATTGCAGCAGTGGGACATGTTCTCATTGCTCCAGTGATACATGCACAGGCTAGTCTCTGAATCTTTGAGAGGTTTGTCCCCGTAGTGATCTCGTGCCCCAAGCTACTGCCCCATATGTGATGATAGGTCTCACTATTGCTGTGTACATCCATTGCAATGTCTTTGGGTTACAGCCCCAATTTTTCCCAGCAATGTTTCTGCACACCATAAGGGCTTTTGTAGCTTTGTGTATTATTTCGTTTTCGTGTTTGTTCCAGAGTAACTTATTATCTAGGATTAGCCCTAGATATTTGACCTCTGTCTTCCACTCAACGGTATTTCCACCTATTTTTATAGTTTTTAGTTTAGGTTTCTTTTTCCTTGTAAAGGCTACTAACGTGGTCTTGGTGGGGTTGATATTAAGTCCCACTGAATCACACCACTGCTTTGCTGTGTTCAGTCCTCTTTGCACTATGTCGCAGAGGACGTTTTCATATTTCCCTCTTGCGAGGATAACTACGTCATCGGAGTAACCCTGGCAAGGTATACCTAATTCGGTCAGTTGCCAGAGTAAGCTGTCTACGGTGAGGCTCCACATAAGTGGGGATGCAACTCCCCCTTGCGGACAACCTCTGGTCGTATTGATGGAGATAGTGTCTTGGCCTACCTTCATTTCTGCGATTCTTGTAGACAGTAATTGCGACAACCAGGTGGAAGTCGTTCTATCTACTCCTCTATCACTGAGTGCTCTTTTGACAGCCTCGTGTGGAGTATTGTCAAAAGCCCCCTCTATGTCTAGAAAGGCACATACCACGGTTTCTTTTGTATTTAGAGCGTCTTGGATTTCGTCAGTCAATTGTATCAACGCGGTCTCCGTAGATTTGCCCGTTTGATATGCATGCTGACGAGGGTGCAGTGGTACCTGCTCCAAGACTTCTGTTCTAATATAGTTATCTACAGCTTTTTCCATCGTCTTGAGAACAAACGATGTGAGGCTGATTGGTCTAAGGGATTTAGGGTGTGTGGGGTCCCGTTTCCCTGCCTTGGGGATGAAGGTGATTCTTGCCCTCCTCCACACTTCTGGTATATATCCCAGTTCAAGACTGCTCCGACTGATTCGGATCACATGAGGAATGATTGCCTCCTGCCCCTGTTGTAGTAGGGCAGGAAATATTCCGTCAGTTCCAGGGGTTTTGAATGGCTGAAAGGTGTTTATAGCCCATCTCAGCCGTTCTTTACTGCATATGTGTTTTGCCATTGCAGTGTCTTCCCCGGTTGGTCTTCTAGTTTTGTACCTCGTATTTCCTGTGGTGTTTATGCCTGCAGGAAAGTGGGTTTCTAGCAGGAGCTTTGCCCGTTCTTTTTCGCTTTCTGTGAAGCGTCCATCTGGCTTTCGCAGTACCATTACTGTATCTACTCTTCCTTTTGCTAAGACTTTGTGTAGTCTTGCAGCAGAAGGTGTAGAGTCTATTTCTTCGCAGAATTTCCTGAAGCTGTTTCTTTTGGCTTTTCTAATCTCTTTATTGTAAGTTGTGAGTTTCTCGGTGTAGCTCTGCCAATCTCCGTTACATTTGGCTCTGTTGAAGAGCTTCCTTGTTTCGGATCTTAGTTTTGACAGATGACTATTCCACCATATTGCGTCGTTTGACTTTCTAGTCCTTTGAAGAGGACAGCTTGATTCATAGGCATCGAGTATTGCCTCGTTTAATTCTATGAGATCATTTTCCAATACCAGGTGGTTTTTGGCTTTCCCTGTGGCTCGAAGGCCTGCAAGGTTTCTGTTTAAATTAGTCTTATAATTTTCCCAGTTGGTTTTCCTGGGGTTTCTCCTTAGTATAGGCTCAGGAGGATTGCATTCTAGTATGAACATGATCAATCTGTGATCAGAGACAGACGGTTCATTCGAAACTCTCCAATCTTTTACATGATCTTTCAGATTGAATGTGCTTAGTGTTAGGTCTAGCACTTCCTTTCTTATTCTTGTTATAAACGTAGGGGTATTCCCTATATTATGTAGAATAAGATTCTTATTGAGAATAAATTCTAATATTTGCTCACCTCTTTTATTGGTGTCTGTGCTTCCCCATATAGTGTTGTCATTCTAGGTATTGCGTATAGCGTATATTAAAGAAGTTATGAAAAATTTCAAACAGAGACGAATTTGATTTAGGAAAAAAATATTTAAAAAAAATTATTGTAAGGTTTTATAAAAATGCTACAATTGGTTCAAAATAGCGCTGTGTGGAAAGAAGTGAAAGGACGATCGTTATGAAGAATAAGGTTAAAAAATTTACTAAAACTAAATCACACTATAATTAAAATATTAATACCTTTATATTTGTGGCCTATAAAAATGCTACAAATTGCTTTAAAATAAATAACTCTATTTCTAATATATTACGACGAATCAATCTTGGTGTTTGTAACCTACGCATTACTGTATGAAATAACCCTCATAAATTGCATGATATCTATCTCGTAGTGATAATAAACTCTGTTTTATACACTTGAAATGTTGCTTCTCAAAAAATATAACCCTCTAAAATCCGTCTACTCGTCAATAATTGGCTAAAAATAATCCCACAAAATATACTTCATAAAAAAAGCACTATCTGTTTTTTCATAGCCTGTTTGGACGATATAAAAATTCTTTACGTTTGCGGCCAAAGATCCAAATAGTTCCACTATGAAGCAATGAAATCAAGAATTGACGACTTTTTTATGAATTTATGTTCAGAAGTAAAAATGAAAATTTAATTTTATTGCTTGTTTTCCTTATAAAGGCGTACATTGGAACAATTACAATAACCAATCAAATAAAACTTTTTTATAATAAGCTGATATCAGAAAATACTCCAATATTTAAGAGCAAATGATGTATCACAGTTTTCTAAACTTCTCTTTTATCTTTAAAAGGTTTTGTAAAGATGATTGAGTGGCGAAGTTTCAATTAAAATTTACTTTTCAGCATTAAAGGTTTGCGAGTCCTATAAGGCTGTAAAATCTTCATTTGGGAACTTACTTACCTTTTACCTTAAATAGTTAGTAAAGTTACATCACTAGAAACTTTTGTAATAACTTACAAATCTTTTATTTAAAAATTCAAAATATATGTAAAAGAAAAAATTTCTTTTCAGTTCGTATACGCACATGTTTAAAGGTAAGTATCAGTAACTTCATGAAAAACAAATATAGAATACGTATAAATATGCAATTATAATTACAAAGCCAAAATACGGCTGACATTAAGGTAAATATCAGCTAGTCTATTAAGCTTCAAACAATTTAATCTGCCTGGTCCTCTTCTACTTACTTACTTTCTTAAATAAACAACAAAATGAATCCAGAAAACTGGTTAAAAAACAATATAAAACGAATACTTAAATCAACTACGTGAGGTTGCATAAGGCAAAGAATAGAAAAAAGTGGTTCTGAAAAAGATCCGTGTAGGTATAGGAAAAAAATTATATTAAAAGTATAGGTAAAAAAAAATAGAAAAACACATTTATTTATGCACATCGGAAAATAAATATTTAATAACAAACATTCGGGGCGATTGTTGACACATTCAGAACGGCAGCCATTGAAAAATCGAGAATAGAGAAGGCCCAGGAGGTGGTGGGAAAACATCACCGGACAAGCGACAAGGCAAAGTCTTCATAAAAGGACACTTGGCGAAATTTACCTAAGAGCTGTTATCACAAAGGCGAAACTATGTCAGAATGACAGTATCTTGACAGGATCGACATAATCGGTTCAGAAAACAACTGAGTCAGCTAAACTCAGATGTCTTCATCAGCCAAAACTGCCAAGAGGAGGCGGAAATTGCTTTTCATGTCCCATTCTAATTTGAAGTCCTTGCAAGGACGCCGGATCTAATATTGGGAGAAGAGAAGCCGGCTGCTCCAAGTTATGTAGATAGGCCATTGTCGATGTTATTAAGTCTCATTAAGAGGGGAGGTCTAGACAAGGTGCTCCAATCCTATTCTAGAGATGATATAAGTTTAGAATAGATCTGTAAAGGTAAAGGTAAAGGTAAAGGTAAAAGATCCCAGTCAACCCAATGAATATCTATCTATCTACCCACCTATCTATCCATCTATCTAAATATCTATCTAAGATAGCACAATCCTAAAGCAATTTCATGGACAATACATTTTCTACTTGATAAGCACTCTTTAAAAAAACACTGAATACAATGACATAAGACAATCATAAATAATATGGAAAAATTAATATATTAACAAAATAATGATAAATCAAAAAACTCAAATTAAGTGAAAGAAATTTAATAAAAAAAATACAAAAATTGGACTGATCAAAAAAATTATAAACAAAAAAAAATAATAGAAAATTAAGAGAATCCCAAAAAAGTATTTTGATAGTTTAAAAAAAAACTATACACAATATTAAATTCATTTGAATAATTCATAAATTTTTGGAATATATATCATGAAAATCAAACTAAACTAAAATACATTGAATTGACTAAAAAATTTAAAAAAAAATGCACAGATGCAAAAAACTAGAATAAGTACCAGAGAAATCTAACAATTAAATAAATATAGTTTAAATAACTAAAAAGCTATATTTATCTTTACTTTTAAGTTCAATTTAATGTTAAAAAAATTGCTGATAAAAAAGTTTGTTTCGTTATAACAAAATAATGTATGATGAGATGTCCCTCTTTTATAGATCTACAAGAGAGTCCGGAATGATGTGTGTTTATCTCCCAAGGATATTCTATAATGACCATTTTTCTTAATATTACAATAAAGTGGTTATGTTATTTACAAAACTATTTTTAATAGTAAATACCATATTATTCCTTATTCTATTAAATTTTATGAGCATTTAATCTAGATTATTACACTATATCAATAAAATGAATATTTTATGAGTTATCGTTAAATAAAATGTCCGGGTTAAAAATTCAATAGCAAAGCGAAGCTGATGCTCGCTTGCTTAAATTCCAAATAGATGCCGGTGTTAGTTAATAATATATACCAAAAATTGACACTCGTTATATGGAGTTGTATTTCGATTCAGTAAAAAAGATTATTTGGATTTATCTTTGTTCAAGAATAGCAAATAGGTATAAAAAATGATAAAAAAAATGACAATAAAAAGTTAGGAAAATAAGAAAAAACTAGGAAAACAAGAAAAATGGTGAAGATCGAATAAATAATATAAAACGTAAAAATAGAAAATAAAAATATTTAAACTAATCAGGTAAATAACATAAAAACGTGGTTGAAAAAAAAACAAAAAAAAACAAAAAACAAGAAAAAGATAAAAAATACAGAACATTCCAAAAAATGAAGGATTAAAAAAAGATTCAGAAAGAAAAATAATATAAAAAAATAGGAAAAATTAAAATATACTGAACAAACGATTTATTATTTTATTAAGTGTATGACTATTTGATACAAAACATATTACAATTTACTGTCTAACATATAGTTTATTTCATTATTCAGTCGACGCTGTTGTCACGCAGGTCCACCAGGTCTCCATCATATTTCCTTAAAGGGCATTCGGCAATCAGGTGCTGGATGGGTTTGTCTCTCGGAGCCAGTCGCATTTGGCAGAGGTTCTCATATTCCATTTGTGAAGGGAGTCTGCACAAATTCCATGCCCTGTTCGTATTCTGTTGAAGGTGGTCCGTGATTTACGGGGAAAATCAAAAATAAAAAAAAGGTAAGAATCGATAAAACAACAAAAGGAACAAAATTGTTAAAAATGGTGATAAAAACCTAGAGAAGCTAAAGTAAAATGACAAATAATTAAAAAAAAAAGAAAAAATAACGAAATAAATAAAAACGATAAATTATGATAAAAGATTGGTAATAAAAAGTGTGATAAATTCAAAATAACAACTGAAAAACCGATAAATCCATAAAAATTCAATATACCACAAAAAAAAATTAAAAAAACTGAAATCAAACGAGAAAATATGATAAAGTCGAAAAAACCAAAAACAAAATCGTAAAAACTGAGATCTAGAAATTACTGATTGTATTGTAAGGCAGTACAAACTTCACCGGGTCAGCTAGTAGCATGATAAATAAAGCATATTTTATTATTTTAAGCCATAATTCCTCTTTAATGGCATTCCTGAATTTGTTAAGGTTAGCAAATAAAATAGGCGAATTATGGTATTTGTAAACAGATCATGTTCTTTATGATTGAGTTTTGAGTTATAATAGTCTTGTGGACTACAAAATCCATGTTAGCAGAGATAAATATGAATGTCAATTTCACTCACCTCTTCTAATTCACATGTAAATGCATTACTGACCAAAACATTAAATGTCAGGTCGGACTAAACGACCGAATTTATTGGTATTGGTGAATTTTTGTGAGTGAGAATTAAAGTAGAGCAGTAAATTTTATTTAGTTTTAGCTAAGTCAGGAACAACAAAACAGATTTCAATAAAATTGTTTTTATATTAAATCGCTAGGTATTCCATCAGACATGCTGATTCGTAACTTTAATTAGTTGCCGAATACGTAATATGAATAAACGGACAACTGAACAAAGGAACAGAATTCGAAATAATTAACGAATATATTATTATATAAACATTTATTTTTTATGTATGATTCGAAAAACAAATGTGTTAACTTTTTTTATAGTTATATATAAAGTTATATTAAAACGCCATTTCTATTTATTATTAATGTTTGATTTAAACATCAAGGAACTCAATGCCGAGTTTGAAGTTATCCACTATTCCATTATTACATGTGCGTGCGCCTGTGACTATAAAGTCCTATTCTCGATGAAATTACGCGGCCACAGTAGGACGCTGAAAATTTGCAGGTCTGTAGTTAGAACCACGAGAACAGATAATGGGTGATTGAAAAGTTTTAAAAACGAAACCTACTAACCAGTAAGGAATCAAAATTTAAACGCTTATAATATTTTGTCTTCCACTTAAAGACAAAAACAAAATCGATTTTGATTTGTCAATTTATTCTATGTTGACAAGCAATTTAAAGCTGACGTGTACCGAGTGTTTTGTTACAATGTAAAAAACCGAATATCGTACAATGATAAAATTGTTTGTTTTGGAAGGTTTATCAGCAACAGAAACTCAAACTAAATGATGAAAGTGTTAAGGGAATCTGCTCCTTTATTTCTAACTGTGTATCGATGGGTTTTAGAGTTTAAACGTTGTCGTGCAAGCGTTGAAGATAAACCATGTAAGGGACCTACAAAAAATAGAACAACACTAGAAATCATTGAGCATAATATTGTTTAATTGTTGTGTAAAGATCCAAGTTTGCCTCAGCGTTATATTGCTGATACAATAGTCATCTCAGTTGAACGAGTACTCCATATTTTACACAAAGAATTTCATATGAAATAGCTGTTTGTAAAGGAAGTGCAGCATTCGTTAACAGTTCAACAAAAACTAAATCAAAAACAAATTTATAAGCGTAATTTCAAACGTTCTAATTGGAATAAAACCGATTTTATGCGTCGTTTTATAACTATAGGTAAGACTTGAATCTACCGTCATGATCCTAAACTGAAACAGGAACGTTTACAGTTGACTGAAGCTGACCCTTTAGCTTTAAAACAGGTGAAGTCAGAACGATCGGCAAAAAAGGTTATGGCATTAGTGGAAAAGTTGTTTTGTTGATTGATTATCTTGAAAAGGTAAAACAAATAATTTTGGATATCATTGCAACCTCTTGGACCAGCTGGATATCAAAATTGTTAAAAAAAGACCCGGTTTACAGAAGCAAACAATCGTTTTTCATCAAGACACTGCACGTGTTCACACAAGTTTGTTGATGATTGCTAAATTAAACGAATTAAATTACAAATTGCTTGAATACTCAACGTATTCAACAGAATCTCTCCGTCTTTTACCTCATCAGAAACTTGAAACAATTTCTTCGCGAAAAGCGGTTTTCGTCAAATGAAGAAGCTACTGAAGTCGTGAAACAATATTTTGCAAGGCTTCCGGACAATCATAACAAAGATGGTATAAAATTACTGGAGGATTATTGGAATAAGTGTGTTTATGCTGAGGGAGATTATATTAAATAATAAAATAAAAAATTTATTAAAAAGTACAATTCTTTCATTTTTGCTGTTAAAACTTTTCAACTAACCTATAAAAACAATCTCTACGAGTTTTATTTTATTGGTGCAATTGACATTTTAGCTATCCTCATTTTGTATTGTTAATACAATATTACCTGTATAACAAGATTAAAAAATAAAAATTATAACTAAACCAGACCTTGAACCATAACCCTTTTAATCTCTACTAGCTAATTTTGCCATTGGAAAATGGGCTTCATCATGGAATTAAATAAATTGATAATAAATTTCTAGTACTTTAAAACTTTATTGTACCTAAACTATTACTTTTAATTCTCAATTTCAACTGATTTTTAAATAAAAATCTATCTTTCTAACATTTTGCTGAACACATATCTTATTTGGTTGCTTATCACTTATGATCCTTTCTTATATATGTACCTAAATAAACATTTTCATTTTATTCATTACTTCTCTTTGTTGAACGAGGGTTTAAAAATGCAACTATATTGTACGAGTCACATTTTTGCAAGTAAAAAAAACACAATTCCAAAATTTACGAACAGAATATTTTAGAATCAAACCACAGGAAAGATATATTTTTTTTATTTTCAGCACCATAAAGCAATGGCTTTTTTAAATAAAACAACTATGAGTGTAACAATTCACTTACAAAATCTTGTCTCCTATCACAGTAAAATACAAGATATCTAGGAGATAAAATCAAACCACATGTTTTCCAAATACCTTCCTAAGAAAGCAATTCATTACATCTAGACACGCGGTAGCGTGTCAAGCCAAGTTCAAGCAAAGGAACTGGCTAGCCAGCGCCAAGTGTAATATTACACGAACCACTAAGACTTGGTGCCACTTTTGACTCTTCTATAACTTAAAACCTCTTTAACGAAAACACATAAAACTACGTGTGTTTAATTATATCCATAAGGACATCTAGTAGCCCAAATTTCATAAAGCTAGCTCAAACGGTTATAAAGATATGAAGGTCAAAAAGTCTTCAATTTTAGCACTGACTGACTGACTGACATAAGTATGTACCTAAACCTAACTTACTTCCAGATGACCTAGAAGGGTGAAATTTGGAATCCAGCTCGGTAATTGTATGTAAGCGTAGGAAAAATTCTAAAAATAAAAAAAAGTTAAAAAATAGGGGGTGTCCCCATACAAAACAATTTTTTTAATTGTAGCGTTGGAACCGTTACAAGCAGATATTCGAAACTATCCCAATATATGTATAGATATTGCTATATTTGCTATATAACAGAAATATAAAAATAAAGTTAAGTAAAAAAATAAGTGGTGTCCCCATACAAAAAACTTAAATACGCGCTAAACAAACGGTGTGTCGTCGGCGGAGCGCAAATTAAATTAAATTCAATCGATGAAATAGACTGTCCATGGTATTTAAACAAGCTAGCAAAGGAAGTGCTGAAAAAGAACGAGGATAATTCATCATTAACCGCTGGATTAGAAGACGTTATCACGATCAAATTGGGTGCGCGAGTTATGTTGCGTAGGAATATACATGTTAGTAAAGGGCTAGTGAACGGCTCTATTGGATTTATAAAGAAAATAAACTGAGATGTCGATAGAAACAATAGTGCACGTAAAATTATTATCAAATTCAATTATTTAACTTATGAACTAGAACGTGTCAAGACTAAGTTTCAGTTATTAAATAATGTATATGTTCACCGGGAACAGTTCCCTATTTGCTTGGCTTACGCTATTACCATCCACAAATCACAAGGACTTAGTCTGGACAGCGCTCTTCTTGACATAGACACTTCGATTTTTATATAGCAGAGGACAGGCCTACGTTGCGCTCTCCAGAGTTAAAACACTAGACCGAGTACACCTTATTAATCTAGACCCTAGTCAAATTAAGACACAGGATAGTTCAATAGTAGAATATAACGGCCTGAGATCGTTATATCGCCCAGACTTAGCTAATTTAATTATAAACAGGAAGCAGATAATGAATGGGCAATGCGCACTATTGTCTCTAACATTCAAGAGAATGTAGACAATAGCTTAAAAAATATAACCATGCAGCGGAAACGCAAGAAAAAACATTAAATCTCAATACCTGCCTAGTTTTCTTTACAAAAAGTAATGATATCCCACCAAAAACATAAATGTAAAAAAGGAGAGCCAAGTTCAATACAAAAATTATGCTTAGCTGTGGGCTTCGCCGCAAAAAGAATAGAGATCTAAATGAGTGCCAAGTTATATGCAAAATCCAAATATGTATTTATAGGAACAAAATAACATTATGAACAAATAATAAACTCTATTTCTTTGCTTTATTGAATACCTATAATAATTGTTGTTATTTAAAAATGTAAGATTTTAAAGAAGGTTAGATTTGACTTGGCCAGGTTTTATCAGAATTTAAAAATATATGTTGAATAACTTTATAAAATGACTGACTGATTTAATAAAAACTGGCCAAGTCAAATCTAACCTTCTTTAAGATCTTACATTTTTAAATAACAACAATTATTATAGGTATTCAATAAAGCAAAAAAATAGAGTTTAATATTTGTTCATAATGTTATTTTTTTCCTATAAATACATATTTGGATTTTGCATATAACTTGGCACTCATTTAGATCTCTATTCTTTTTGCGGCGAAGCCCACAGCCAAGCATAATTTTTGTATTGAACTTGGCTCTCCTTTTTTACATTTATGTTTTTGGTGGGATATACATTAACGTGATGAATCGAAAAATGTAAGGACTCAACCTAAGATTCAAAATTATACCTGTTTCATAGAGGGGTATGAGACTTAAGAAATTTTAGGAGGATAAATAAACTGCAGTTGCGGAATCGTGAATATTCTGTCCCTCTGAGAATACACTCTTCTGCAATGCGTAACAAAAGAATTTGAGAGCTTATAATTTTAACAACAGATATGCACAGATAGTCAGGGAGCTATTGAAACCTTAGCGAACTTCTGACGAGTATACGAGTGCCGAGTAGAACTCGATGTTCTGGCAGAACATAACATTTTTAAACTAGTTTTGGTGCCGGGGAATAAAAAAGCAGACTAACAAACTTGCAAGTAAAGGATCAGCCAAAATTTTCTACGGTTTAGAGTACCAAATAGTACGGACCAGTGCCAAATATAAGTTTGCATCTCTTGACAACACAGCATTAGTAGAAACCCATCTCTGGTCAAGCACACGGCAAAATGTATATTGAAGAGACGCATGCTAGAAGACAGGTAGGTATCAACTAAGCGTCATTATCTAGCGGACAAGCACTGTAAAAAGGACACCTGCAAATTATGAGGCAAGGAAGCTGAAACAGTTCAAAACATAATTAGCCATATTGAGGATTGCAGTTTGTTTTTGGAGACCAATATAAAGAACCATAAGGTACCAATAGTTAAAATGAGTACTATGAACTAACGAAAGAAGTACAATACAATAAGCCTAATTAAGCTACAGTAAGACGTACATAGATATAGATATTTTCAAATTATAAAATACATATAAATTTTAAAAGCTTAAGTTACCGAATTATTTAAAATTGTATATCCGATAGCACCTATATCGTTATCGTCACGTTATCCGTTATCAGATTACCGTGCTCGTTGCCTCAACCTTTTAAAATTTATATATATTTTATATTTTGAAAATATCTATATCTATTGTTATGATCTCTATACTCATATAATTGTATTCTTGTGACTCTTCAAGGTTGGGTTCTTCGATAATATTAAACTAAAAAGTCCATCTCAATTTTAACATCATTTAATATATAAATATATTAATTCTTTACAACATTTTAAAAAACAATATAACATTCATCATTTATCCTGTCATAAACTTAACACTAATTAATTTTAAATGAAATTTTGCCCTCTTTTCCTAAAATCACCGAATAACTATTTCTAATATACCTCTATTACCAGCTGATAACAAATTATACCAGAAATACTTATCTTTATAAACTATGCTTATTTTATTTTGAAAATCCAATCTATGCAAATATCCAATTAATCTTCTCTATATATATCCATTTTATTCCATATTTACCTCTACCATATAGTTATTATAACATTCTATTCATACATTAATCTTCTTTTATAATTTTTATATTTATATTCATTAACATTCAGTATTTATCTTCATTTTCAATTTCTATTATTATTATATTTACTTTATAATGGTTTTTAAATTTTTAAAATTCTATATAATTCCCTAAACTTTTTCTCTGACTTTACTCTCCCAAAATTCTATGACATTCCATCAATAATTTTTTTTTTTTTTTTTTTTTATCCCCCTAGAAACCTCGCAACCCAAATTTTTTTTTATTTATGATTCCTTGATAATTTGCATAAATTGATTATTCAATTCTAATATCTAGTTAGTCTTAATTACACTTATATTACATATAAAGACCAACTATTGAATACCATAACAATTTCCCAAATTTAAAATTTTATAAATTTTAGAAAAAAAATTTTAATAATTTAAAATTTAAATTCTGAATACTCTAAGTTTCTTCAAAATACCTATATAGGCTTTCAATATTAAATACTCCTCTAACATTTCTTATTATCGGATCTTCAACAATATAACTATTAACACCTTCCTCATTTACTATTCTATATGGTCCTTCAAATATAACTTTTAATTTCCCTGATTCATTTTTCTTTAAATTTCCACTTATATATGCTTTTATTATTACCAAATCTCCTTTCTTAAACCTTACAGGATATTTCACTTTTTTCTTAATTTTTTTATAATATTTTTCCCACGCATCCATTAACCTTTTTCTTACTTTTTCTATAATTTCATCATATTTTTTTCTTTCTTCTTCTTCTTCCCAATTTCGTTTTGGTTTTTGACCTAACATTAAATATGTTGGTGTTTCTTCTGTTATTACATTTGGAATATCATTGATATACATTTCTACTTTATTAATATAATTTTCCCATTCTTTATGTTTCTTTCCATTTAAACTTATTCGTAAAAATTTTATCACTTCTTTAATATATCTTTCTGCAGTATTATTCTCTAATGTAATTAAATTTTGATATTTTTTAAATAACAAATTAATTTCATCTTTATATTTATCATCACTTTTTATATCTTCTCCTTCTTTCATCATTTCCCCATTAATTCTTAGTTCATTTATATGTATTATCTCCTCATTATTGTTTATTTTATTTAATTTGATTTGTTCTTCTTTCAATTTTATCCAACCTTCTTCATAATTAATAATAACATTCATTCTTTCTAATTCATCAGTACCTAATATTATATCATACTCCATATTTCCTATAATCAAACCTTGTATTTTATATATACTATTTCCAATTTTAATACTAATATTTATAGTCTTATTAATTTCCCCTAATTTTTTTCCATTAGCACCTATTAACTTAATTCTTGGAATTTTAATCATTTCTTCTAATTTATTATCCTCAATAATTTTTTCATTTATCAATGTTGCTTCTGATCCGGTATCTATTAAAATTCTAATTTTCTTATTTTCTAAATTTCCTTCAACAACTACTAATCCAATTTTATCTTCTAATTTATTATTATTTTCTTCTAATTTTATAAATTCACTAGGATGTATATAACAACATTTAACATTAAAATTTTGTAGGTGCTTATTTAAAAATTTTCTTGTTCTGGTTCTACCCTAACATTTTCTACATTTTCTTCTATTTCTCTACTTTGCATATTAATTTGATTTATTCTTCTAGGTACATTATTGTTTCCATTTCTATCTTCTCGATTATTATTATTATTATTATGAATTTCATTTATATTTCTATATCTTGATCTTTCATATCTTCCATTATTTACATTTTGAAAACCATTTTCATTTCTGTTATTTCCATTTCTTATATTATTATTATTATCCATATTATTTCCATTTCTATATGTATTTCCGTTTATACTATTTCCATTTTCTCTCCCATTATATCCATAATTATAATTTCCATTGTTTCTATTACGCATTTCTTCTCTTACTCTATTATATCCATTTCTGTTTTGATAATTTCTAAATCTATCATTTTCATAATTTTGTGATCTATTTTCATTAATCTTTAAATTTCTTTCAACTCGATTTAAATACTCAATCAATTGTTCTTTTTTTTTAATATTTTGTATAACTATTGTTTCAGAAACTGTTATATCATAATGTCTAGAAATATATAAAATTATTTCCTCTTCTCTCATAGGAGGTTCCAAATATTGTGCAACATTATATAATTGTAACGCATAATTAGTTAAATTATTCCCTAATCTATAATTGAATTTTCCGAAATATAATTTTTCCCTACTCACCCCTTGTTTTGATTCACCCCAGAAATATTTAAGAAATTCCCTTTCAAAATCATTAAAGGTTAATATTTCATTTTCCTGTGTTGCATACCATAATGCAGCATTATCTTTCAAAGAACTTCTTATAATTTCTTTCCAATCTCTTTTGTTCCTAGTCTTAGTTTTAATCATATTCATATACGTGCATGGATGTAATATACTGATATTCCCTGTAAATTTTACTGCTCCTTCTCCTCCATGTATTATCATATAGGAACCATCCTCAGTTCTTTCATTTTGCATTTCTTGTAATTTTTTTGTTTCATCTTCAAATTTCTTTGCTACTTCCATTACATTCCTTTCCATAGTTTGTAGTATTCTTTCATTTTCTTTCTTATTTTCATTTTTCTGCTCCTTCACATTTTTTTCTATATTATTAATCTTCTCCTGGTGTATATTACCCATTTCCTCCATCGCCTTAATTCCATCTTTCAATTGATCGACTTCTTTTTGTATTTTGATATTTTCTTCTTTAATAATATTTTTCATTTCATCTTTAAATGTTTCCATATTCTTGTTCATATCTTTTATTTCTTTTTTTATATCTTCTCTTATTTCTTTTTTCATAGAATCCATTTTTCTATTATTTTCATCAAATTTATTTTCCAAAAATTTAAACATTTTCTCCATCTCTGTTTCTTGATGTGGTTTTGAACTAGTCGCATCTCCTATCACATCAGCTTGTACCACTTGAAACATTGTTTTTTCTTCTCCTTCCGACGATCCATCATTACTTTCTGTTTCATGCATATTTTCATTAGATTCCTGTATTCCATCTTCTCTCCTTCTATTTCTTCTATTTTGTCTTGTATTCATTTTATTCAAATCTTTTAATTATTTTATATATTTATTTAATTTATAATGTTAACTTATTATATTACTTTATTATATTTATTCGATTTGTATTTAGTTTTAAAATTTTCAAAATTTTATGGTCTTTATATATAAATATAAATATACTTAAAACTCTCACCTAATCCTCTTATTTCTATTATAATGTATTTATGTTTTATTTCAATTCTTCACTGTTCTAATTTTCTAATCACTTCAATTGTCTATATCACCCTCTCAATTTCAATATACTGTTCTATTTTAAACTGGATTCTTGTTTTATTCACGCCACACGTTGGCTCGCCATAATTGTTATGATCTCTATACTCATATAATTGTATTCTTGTGACTCTTCAAGGTTGGGTTCTTCGATAATATTAAACTAAAAAGTCCATCTCAATTTTAACATCATTTAATATATAAATATATTAATTCTTTACAACATTTTAAAAAACAATATAACATTCATCATTTATCCTGTCATAAACTTAACACTAATTAATTTTAAATGAAATTTTGCCCTCTTTTCCTAAAATCACCGAATAACTATTTCTAATATACCTCTATTACCAGCTGATAACAAATTATACCAGAAATACTTATCTTTATAAACTATGCTTATTTTATTTTGAAAATCCAATCTATGCAAATATCCAATTAATCTTCTCTATATATATCCATTTTATTCCATATTTACCTCTACCATATAGTTATTATAACATTCTATTCATACATTAATCTTCTTTTATAATTTTTATATTTATATTCATTAACATTCAGTATTTATCTTCATTTTCAATTTCTATTATTATTATATTTACTTTATAATGGTTTTTAAATTTTTAAAATTCTATATAATTCCCTAAACTTTTTCTCTGACTTTACTCTCCCAAAATTCTATGACATTCCATCAATAATTTTTTTTTTTTTTTTTTTTATCCCCCTAGAAACCTCGCAACCCAAATTTTTTTTTATTTATGATTCCTTGATAATTTGCATAAATTGATTATTCAATTCTAATATCTAGTTAGTCTTAATTACACTTATATTACATATAAAGACCAACTATTGAATACCATAACACTATGTACGTCTTTAGAACTTGCCTATGTACGTACGCCTTATATTATGACGATAAGTTACCAAGAGAGGTGTTATTTTGAAAGTAGGAGATACTTATTACATACATACATGAAAATAGTTATTTATGATATGAGTGTTAAAAGTGAGGTTTTATTTTGTGAGTGAAAACGTTTGTGAAATGAGCGGAGCGAATTGAACAATTTCACGAACAAAATAAAATCACTTTTAACACAAATACCATACAATGTTTTTTGTACAACTTCCCTATTTTGATAATGAAACGAGCGAATTTGCAATGACAATAAACCAAACCGTGTTAAAAGTAAACGAAACCGTGTTAAAAGTAAACTTGTTTACATGGCAACGTGTTAAAAGTATTTTTAACACGCTGCTATGTAAACAATCGTTTTTAACATTGTTTGCTATCATTAAAAGTGTCACTTTTAATGACAGTTGTACAAAATAGTTATTTTTGTACAACTGTCATTAAAAATGACACTTTTAATGATAGCAAACAATGTTAAAAACGATTGTTTACATAGCAGCGTGTTAAAAATACTTTTAACACGTTGTCATGTAAACAAGTTTACTTTTAACACGGTTTAGTTTACTTTTAACACGGTTTGGTTTATTGTCATTGCAAATTCGCTCGTTTCATTATCAAAATAGGGAAGTTGTACAAAAAACATTGTATGGTATTTGTGTTAAAAGTGATTTTATTTTGTTCGTGAAATTGTTCAATTCGCTCCGCTCATTTCACAAACGTTTTCACTCACAAAATAAAACCTCACTTTTAACACTCATATCATAAATAACTATTATGATATGAGTGTTAAAAGTGAGGTTTTATTTTGTGAGTGAAAACGTTTGTGAAATGAGCGGAGCGAATTGAACAATTTCACGAACAAAATAAAATCACTTTTAACACAAATACCATACAATGTTTTTTAAACAAATTCCCTATTTTGATAATGAAACGAGCGAATTTTCAATGACAATGAACCAAACCGTGTTAAAAGTAAACTAAACCATGTTAAAAGTAAACTTATTTACATGGCAACGTGTTAAAAGTATTTTTAACACGCTGTTATGTAAACAATCGTTTTTAACATTGTTTGCTATCATTAAAAGTGTCACTTTTAATGACAGTTGTACAAAAACGTTTTTAAATTTATTTTTTCCTTTGTAGTTCATGCTTTTTTTTATAAAAAGTTGTTTTTATTTTTTTTTTATTATTGTTTTATTTTAAACTTTTTAGTTTTGTCCCAATCTACACATAGTGCATCAGAATTGCAAGGTATTTCTCCTGTTAATTTAGTGTTGTCACTAAAAACTTGTCACTAAATACCATGTATTGGAAGAGTGCTTGGCCAAACGATTCCAACGAGCCCAAACTCGATAGAGGTATGTAGTTTCATCTCTGAGATGTAATGGCCACCTTCCGGCTCCATCATCATATCAGCTTTTTGACAGCATAATATACATGTCTCTGCAAAATTTCATATCAATCGGAAGTGGCGCAAATTTTGCTTCAAAGATTTCACCCGTACAAACTAACGAACACGGCAAGTCAAATAAAAGATTGTAAAAAACGAATGTGTTTAAAATAAATGATAATTGTATATGTCAACAAAGACAACGATATCGTAATGAAATCAACCATAAATTTATATTTGCTACTGACTCGATAAACAAACGTTGTATTATAGTCCGGTAAAGGAAGACAACAAACAAACAAAACCTTGGAAAATGTCCTTTGTAAAATAAAAGTTTAGTATACTGAATCATAATGAAATTTGCAAAAATGTGTAAAAAATTTGCAATTTGCATTTGTGACCCTCTATCTATTTATCTATTTAAATCGTTATTGCAAAATTATTTAAACAAAAAATGTAGATCAAACACTTATCGACGAATTTCTTTGATATTTTTTATTATTTTTCAAGGTATATTAAATTTTTCGAAAAGTCAAATATGGAAAAAAACTAACCCCATATTTAAACTTATTTATCTTTTTAATTATTTAAGTAGGTATATCAAAAATATTTCAAATAAAAGAATTGTATAAGGTTGTGTATCTAGTAGGAAAAGCGATACATTCCCGGCCGAGGCGTCTAGCCGAGGCCAACAAACATTGAGAGTCCGGGAAGTTGCTTTTACTACGAGATACACATACTATTTTTTCTGAAATCGCATTAAATATAATCGTAAATTAAGAAAGTTTTATAAATGCATAACTGTTTTTGATATCATCTTATTTTCTATGAAACCGTTTCGTTGACATTGTTTGTTTATCATTGTTGATTAGTGTCACAAAACTGTCAGTTCGGTTAGTTACATACTGCTTAATAGTTATTTATGAAACAGTTCGTGAAGTATGCTTTTTGCGCACGCACGCGATGTTTAGAGCACGAGCGAAGCGAGTGCTATATATCGCGTAAGTGCGCAAAAAGCACTTCACGCACAGTTTCATACAATATTTTATCTACAATAAACAAATAAAAAATAATTACAAATTCAAATTTGAAAATTTAAACTACAAAACTGTCAGAATAACTTTTGTTGAAATTTAATGCTCTCATGGCAACACCATGACAACGCGAATGCTAAGGATATTTGATTATATGAAGGTGTGTCAAAAACAGTGCGAAAAAGTAAATCCCATTTAAAATACATTGTTACTTCACGCACACTTTTAATCCTTCACGCACTGCTGTCTATAATGACAGTTTTGACGAACTAAAAATTGATACATAATATGAGGTGGAGTAGATAAAATATTTTAAATTATATTTAAAATGGACAGTGACGATGATGTCCAGAGGTGCAAAACGCCTCCAGAGTTACTAAAACACTACTACTAATGTGGTTTAAAATTTATTGCCAAATAAAATTAAGGCGCTAAATATAAATTTGCTTATATACGTTTTATGGATCATTCCTGTACACAGGTATGGAGAAAATATTCCCGTACAGTTGGTTGTCCAGTAACGGACTAAAATACAAGAATAGTGTATTTTGCGGCTCGAATTTGATCCGAGAAACTAGACATTTCTAAGCGATTTCAGAAAAAATGGATTATTTTATGGCTTCATTATTTTCCAATATAAACTATATTTACTTAAATGAACAAATTAAAAATATCGTTCATAAATTGGGTATAAAAAGTTTTTTGCAATTTTCTGTAAAAATCTTTTAAATCACTATGCCTTTTGATTATTTGGATCATTATGAAACGAAATGCTGATTTATTTTGCGCATATACATTTAGTTTTAGTGTATATGTAATTGTAGTAAAGTTTAATATATAATAAATTTATTTCAAAAACTACTCTTTCATAACACCCATTTTATTTATAATGGTCTTCATAATCAAAATTTAAACAAAAACGAAAAATTCCTTCTTTAAATATAGAATACAAAGTAACAGTAGACGCACCGAATGAATAAGTCATGAGTCTCATAACTCATAACTAAGCGAACGAAACGTTTACAAATGGTTTGTATTTTCTTAAATATATTTGAGGAAGATGCATTATATATGCATGTTTTTACTAATTAAATTATTTATTTTCTTAAATGTCCACATATTTGAATGGTTGAAAACATACTATGTTCATAGGTCTAATATCGTATCTATCACTTTCACCTGACTATCATTTGTACCTACCTTTATTATGTTTCCATCCACGTATTTTAAAGTTTGAAAACCAAAATAGTTATTTGTGACACAAGGACGGAAAATGCCATTTTGCAAGAGCGAGTAAAGTTGTGTAGCCGAGGGGCGTAGCACCGAGGCGAAACAATACGAGCACTTGCAAAACATTTTGCGGACGTGTAACACACACTATTTTTTGGTCCGACCAATTTTTAATATTTTCAAAAGTTCAAAAACTGTTTACTTTGTAACATACAAGATTAGGTGTATATTGACATTATTGACATTTATTGCACAATTAAAAGAATTAGTAATTATGAATGATTTTATGATAATTGATTTCACGAATTTTTATACATATGAATACTGTTCTAATAAGCAGCACAGTAAAAATTGTTATATTGATAATATTAATATTAATATCTAATAATTTTATATAAAAATAGCAGAGACAATGAACTATTATAGTTTAATGAGCAATAATAAAATCGAGATATGTATTTTCATAATCGAATGATAAGTAGTTGTAAATTGACATAAATGTCAAATTTAAAATAAAAGTTGTGAGAGAAATTAAATGTAAGTTTGAATCCTGCTTACCTTTAGAAAAAGTTATTAGTTGAGTATATTATACGCTGTTTTTAAATAAATTTAATTAAAATTTGTAGTATTCATTATGTATTTTTGATGACTCATAGCGCCATCTCTTTAGATAATCTAAAAGCTACTTTGCCGGCCTAGGCCGGAAAATTTCATTTTCCGGACGATTTTGAAGTAATTAATAGCATTGTTTCTGGACGGAGGACCAAAAAATATAATTTAATAAAATATGGCTTATTTTTGTACCTTAAAGTTCAACCAAGTGAAAGCAGAGCAATATTTCTATTGCTCGATAATCGTGAGTCTCAAAAATATTTTGCAGCTTTAAATTTTGCGAGCAAAAATCACATCACCTTTTTGTCTGTCGCACCACACACGACTAATCGAATGCGACCTTTAGATGTGTCTGTATATAAACCCCTAAAAAAATAATTAGAGCACAAACAATACACCTTTTAAAAAATGCACCACCCCCAGGTCGTATTGTAAACCAATATGACATGGCGAAACTTTTCGAAGTAGCGTATGCCATAAGTGGTTCAATTCAGAATGCTAAAGTGGATTTAAAAAAACAGGAATGTGGCCCTATGATTCAAATGTATTTCGAGAAACAGATTACGCTCTTTCGACTATGGCAGATCGCCTTTTTTATGACTTGCCGTCCACTTCGACTGAACGTTCTGTTAAAGTTTTTACAATAGTGCATCATCAACCATGATCGACTACCTTTTAAATGATTCTACCGCAACGGCGACTAAGACGCTTTTAGACAAAATTGCGTCAGCGTCAATGACAAAAGCAATACTTGATTCTTCAGCACAGCTAATTACTAAGATATCTATTACATCTTTATCTGCTTTCACCTTGTTCCATGTTGATTAGCTAATTCAGAGGAAAGAAATCATTGACAGTCTGTAGTAAATTACACACCATCGTAAATCAGACCAATACCAACTATGGCTAAACCCAAAACTGGTCGCAAACACAAGAGTCAAAAATTAGAAGTGTTGACGACATCCTTTCCTGTTAAAGCAAATCAAGCTACAAAATTTTAAAAGTAAAATAATAAAAAGTCAAAACTTGTGGAGTTGGCAGGTCCCAGCAGAACAAACAAGAAACAAGGCCTTAAAAAATCGTCATATAAAAGTCCGAAACTTGATTAGGTACTACTGTTTAATTTGAGAAGTACATTGAACCCCCACGGAACTGGCAGCTGCTTTTGCAGTGAATGCCACAATTAGATTATCCTTTTTGTCCTTGAGGCGTATATATCTGTTTTTGCCTACCCCTTCAATTTTTCTTAATTGACATATTTTTGTTAGAAATTGTATAAGTTTTTTATTTTAATTGTTATTTTTTAAAGATGTTTTACCAAAGTGCAAATAAAAAATACAAAAAGTTCTATTGGTTAATCAGATTGTAGTTTTATTTGCTTACCAATGGATTCAATGGGTTTTTAAGTTTAAATTACTTCATGAATTTTTATGATGCAAAATCTAAAAAAAATTGTTCATTTTTAGACTCATTTTTAATATTATATATTTACTTTTTAACTTAATATGAAAATATAATAACATTTAACTAAAGGTTTTCTCTACATTCATTATCATACTTGCTTTAAAATATTGCTTCAACAAGGTTAGGATAGAGTTTTTAGATTATTCGGTCTATTTTGTGTTTGAAATATATTGCAATAATTTAATTATTAAAATTTATTCACCTTAATTTTCTTTATTAGGGTAAATAATTTAGGATTTGGTAAATATATTTTGTGAAATTTGACGTTTAATAAGCTATAATTTTTTTGTCATTTTCTTTTTTTGTTTGAACCATCTTATTGGACAAAAGTTGTAAATGGCATTAAATTATAGAAAATCTCGGTCTTGTATTGTCAATAGGCAAGTTCCAGAACTTCCCTTAATTGAAAATTTACCATAAATTTTCATCTTAGTAAGTTTCCGTTTTCTCAGATGAGCTTTTCCCATTTACGTTGGGAAACTTTCGTGCCGGTTTCATTTAACAGTAAAAATGAGCGATCGGCGGTTAATCAGGGCAGAAAAATTTCGAGTGTTTTTCCTTGTAATCATTACGAGAAAATTGCCGAAGTCCTGACGGGATTTTTACTTAATAATACATGAAAAATCTCGTATAGAAATGTTAAGGTTATATTTTAATTTCTCAATATATATATATATATATATATATATATATATACAAACGGGGTAAATTAATATATATATATATATATATTGTTATGATTTTCTATATTCACACAATTGTCTTTTTAGACTCCTCAGGTTGGGTTCCTCTCTTATCATTTACTAAAAAGTCCATTTCATTTTTAACACGTTTAATATATAAATATTTTAAACTTTTAATATAACAAATTCATACAATACAAATTTCATGACATTCATTACGTCAGATACTTATGACTATTTAATTTAGATTAAATTTTGCCCACTTTTTCTAAAAAACCTTAATAATTATTTCTTTTATACAGGGTGTCCCAGAATTAACTACGGAAACTTCGTATACGTATTCCTTGATGACAAATAAGTAGGGTCCTTCCTATAAAAAAAATTTTTTTAGAGACTCCTGTCAGAGTTATAACCCTTTAAAGAGGGGTGGTAAAATACTGTTTTAATTTAATATCTTCTGATTGGTGCAAGATAAAAAATTAAAAATTTGGGTGAGCATCATTTTTATAAAGACGCATTTCTCCTGCCACTTTTCACCTGCCCTACCCCATTCTAAGGGTGCAAATCAAGGAACCCCTCTTAATATTTTTTTTGTAACTTTCTTAGCAATTAATATTTGCAATAACAAAAAATTATTTTAGGAAGTTTTGATTATTTAGAAACTTTTTTGTTCCTTGTCGTTTTTTGCGAAATCGTTTCGGTTTGGAGTAAAAAAATAAAATGTAGGACCATGTCAATTGAGTATTATGTATCGCGATCAAGTAGCGCACATTTTACCATTTAAAGAGTTAAAGGGTTATAACTCTGACAGGAGTCTCTAAAAAAATTTTTTTTATAGGAAAGACCCTACTTATTTGTCATCAAGGAATACGTATACGAAGTTTCCGTAGTTAATTCTGGGACACCCTGTATAAATACTACCACTTATCTTAATAAATTATGCTAATCTTAGTCAATAATTCCAATTTATGCAAATTTTCCATTATTTGGTCCTTTCTATCTCTCTATTTGATTTTCGATTTTATTTTTCCATACCATTATTCCATTTATTTCTATTTATTTATTACTTTAGTTTTATTTTACTTATATTAATTCCAATTCATTTTCCAAAATATCTTTCTATGACTTTATAAATTCAAAATTCTCTGACATCCCAATCAATAATCCCCTCAATCCCCTTAGAAACGTAGCAACCAACTTTTTTTATGATTCCTTGATAATTTGCATAAATTGATCTTATTATTATATTAATTTATTATATTTATTCGATTTGTATTTAGATTTAAATTTTTTTAAAATTTTATGGTCTCTATGTATAAATATAAATATGCTTAAAACTCTCACCTAATCCTCTTATTTCTATTACAATTTATTTATGTTTTATTTTAATTCTTCACTGTTCTAATCTTCTAATCACTTTAATTGTCTATATTACCCACTCAATCTCAATATAATGTTTTATTTGGAACTGGATTACTCTACTCCTGTTTTATTCACGCCCTACGTTGGGCGCCATGATTGTTATGATTTTCTATATTCACACAATTGTCTTTTTAGACTCCTCAGGTTGGGTTCCTCTCTTATCATTTACTAAAAAGTCCATTTCATTTTTAACAACGTTTAATATATAAATATTTTAAACTTTTAATATAACAAATTCATACAATACAAATTTCATGACATTCATTACGTCAGATACTTATGACTATTTAATTTAGATTAAATTTTGCCCACTTTTTCTAAAAAACCTTAATAATTATTTCTTTTATATAAATACTACCACTTATCTTAATAAATTATGCTAATCTTAGTCAATAATTCCAATTTATGCAAATTTTCCATTATTTGGTCCTTTCTATCTCTCCATTTGATTTTCTATTTTATTTTACCATATATTATTCCATTTATTTCTATTTATTTATTACTTTAGTTTTATTTTACTTATATTAATTCCAATTCATTTTCCAAAATATCTTTCTATGACTTTATAAATTCAAAATTCTCTGACATCCCAATCAATAATCCCCTTAATCCCCTTAGAAACGTAGCAACCAACTTTTTTTATGATTCCTTGATAATTTGCATAAATTGATCTTATTAAAATTCTTATCTAATTAGTCTTAAATACATTTACATTATACACAAAGACCAACTATTTTGAACCATAGAAATTTCTAACCGACACCATTTCAGTTCAAAACTGAAATTATTACTATTGACAGTATGGCATTAGATACTTTATGTATCATCTTTGGACATTTTTAGACTGTCACAAAACGCTCTGTTCGTTTTATATATATATATATATATATATATGAATAATGGTATAGTGACTGGTTCAATATATATTTGATTTTCTATTTTATTTTACCATATATTATTCCATTTATTTCTATTTATTTATTACTTTAGTTTTATTTTACTTATACTAATTCCAATTCATTTTCCAAAATATCTTTCTATGACTTTATAAATTCAAAATTCTCTGACATCCCAATCAATAATCCCCTCAATCCCCTTATATTATATTATATATATATATATATATATATATATATATATATATATATATATATATATATATATATATATATATTGAAATGGATCCTCCTTCCCGAACACCCTTTTTCAATAAATTTATCGGTCGTGGATTCAAAAATTTTTAAATTGATTGTCCTAAAAATAAATTACAAAAATTATAAATAAAACAAATAATTCTTTCTTAATCTTTCTTCCTCCGTTTTTCCACTCTTTCTCTATTTCTTCCTCTTCCAACTACTTTCCAACTCCTTCTTACTGCTGCCTTTCCATCTATTTAATACCTTTCTGCTGCTCAACTCTTTCTCTATACCTTCTTCTTTTACAATTTTCCAACTCTGACCTCTCTGTATCCTCTTATCTAATTCCAATTACCTTTTTATTTCTTTATTTTTTTAATTTAAATTTCAATACTTAATTTTTACAATTTTATTTCATCTGACATTTTTCAAAATTAACTTAATGACAATCTAATCCATAATCCAATAATCCATCAAACAATCTCTAAACTCAACCAAAACAAATACCATATAAAAAAAATACTTAATCTAGATCTAGTCAACCGATTTAAAAATCATGACCACGTTCCAACACTTTATTGAAAGAACATGCACAACGAAGAAAAATCCATATCAATATATATATATAAACAAGAAATAAAATATATATATATACATATATATTTTGGTTTACAGGGATTCAGCCAAATTCAGGTTTATTAGTAAGACTCTACTATTACTATTACCGAGCTTTCGAATTTATTTCAAATTCTTTTTTAAGGCTAAAATATACAAAAATAGGTTACAAATTGCTAAAATTTAAAAATTTGAAAATTTACTTACAAGCAAATTGAATCATTATAAATTGTTAAAAATATAAATCAATAAAATTGTTGAACACATTACTTTTTATTAGTTTTTATATGTATAAATATATTTTATTTCTTGTTTAAATAGTCAGCCGTTAATAAAGAACTACTGCTTTATATATATATATATATATATATATATATATATATATATATATATATATATATATATATATATATATATAAACAAAGTGGCAAGAAAATGCGTATTAGTATAAACAAAAGGGGAAAATTATTGGGCATGTACGCAAAAAGGATCAATAAGGCCACGAGTAGGAATGGTAACCGCAGACGTGCATGTTTCTGGCTCATTAGCCGAAAACCCATTGGCACAGCTGGCTGAAAGCACAAAATGGCGATAGGACTCCTGTGTGAGCTTTCGTTGTTTTTGTGTTTTTATGTTTCTTTACACCTGTTTCCCCAACATCCTTTGCTCCCAAGTACCCAACACTTTTGCTAGCCAAGTGCAATACCCAACTTGGTTATGCCGCACTGATGACGGCTAATGAGCCAGAAACATGCATGTCTGCGGTTACCATTCCTACTCGTGGCCTTATTGATCCTTTTTACGTACATGCCCAATAATTTTCCCCTTTTGTTTATATATATATATATATATATATATATATATATATATATATATATATATATATATATAAGTTGAAAGGGTAGTAACGGGTTTACTAGTAAATAAAAGAATCAATATTAACTGTGGGAATAACCCTTTGAGACTAGGAAGCGATAATAAAAACAGTTGCTTCAATGTAAGTGTCTTTTATTTCCAGCTAAGCTTTCGTCAAACAATTTTTGACTTCATCAGAACTCGCTACAAAATGAGAAGCATCTCTTACAATAAGAAAAATATAAAATACTAATTGCTACTTATGGGTACAAAAAACTTAACTTATTCTACTCTAAACTCAAAGACCCTATACCTCCTGATAAAACTAGTAACATCATTTATGGCATCCCCTGTGAAAGTGGTAAACTCTACATTGGTCAGACCTGTCAACGTCAGAACAAACGGTTAGCACTACACAAGAGTGATTGCATACACAAGCCCTTAGCGACTAGTCTTAGTATACACACTAATAATAATGACCATCGTGTCCTATATAATGAGGTAGTGATCCTCGATAAAGCTAAAAAAGACGTCCATCGCAAGGTGCTTGAAATGTGTTACATAACCAACTGCTCCAACTCCCTAAATCACAAAAAAGATGTAGATAACTTAAGTTCTATTTATGCGTATTTACTTACCCAAAACTATACAAAAAATAGAAGGTTGCCTCAATTTTATGAGAGATTGTCTCATTAACAACATGTTTAAAATGTCTTTTTCCACAATAGTTTTTAATTTGTCTCAGCGTTTTCACATTTCACCATTAAATAACAACTAACTTTATGAACATTACCGATACAAATACAAATACTTTTAATTACTTGTAATATATCTATCAATTGTTTGTCAATATTTTAACAACAACTTGTAATAATATGCTTGTCCCTTTTAGAAACTAAATAATAACAAATATATAAACATAACCTCAATTCTTCGTTTTTCATTCCACACCGAATCTAGTTTCTACAAGGTTCACAGCACAAAATAGTACCTTAGGAAGTTTGAGGATAGTTAAGTCACTCACTTTGTTAAATTCTTACAAAAATGTTGACGTAACAATGTTTTTTTTTAAAAACATAAGAACTTTGGTAGTTAAATAAACTAACTTTTTGAATAATACATATTTTAATATTTTGTTCGATTAAAAAAGAAGAATTCTAGACTATTACAATTCAACTGACATATGTCAAATAAGTTTTAAAAAAAACTGGCCAACGTGGTTCTTGATCAAATTTAGCCGTTAATACCGTGTTTCAGCACACATTTCATCTAATAATTCAACAAATATGTGTAATTGTATAATCTATAGACTATAGTGTCAACATTTCGGTAAGATTACCAGTATTTTATATTTTTCTTATTGTAAGAGTTGCTTCTCATTTTGTAGCGAGTTCTGATGAAGTCAAAAATTGTTTGACGAAAGCTTAACTGGAAATAAAAGACACTCACATTGAAGCAACTGTTTTTATTATCGCTTCCTAGTCTCAAAGGGTTATTCCCACAGTTAATATTGATTCTTTTATATATATAAATTTTTCCTCGAGGACACATCCTTTTAACAATCGTGGTGATTCTATTGATTGGAAAGTGTCCAAGGGAGAAATTCAATACCAATTGGCGTCCACAACGGGAGGCTTTGATATTGTTGGTAAGAGATTTTTCTTTATTATCAAGTGTGAATGAAGCTCAGAAATTTGTTTAAATTATTTTTTAATATGTTAATGAATAGAATTTCAAAGATCAGCATGCCTACTCGTAACAAGAGACATGCGAAGCACACCGACCAAAACAATGGAAGTCATACTCGGTCTCACCCCCCTTGACATATTTGTTAAGGAGGTTGCACTGATGACCATGGTACGCATTCGCACGGTTGGTATCACACCCACTGTAGGGACTGGCACCCCTAGGGACAGTCTGTGGGGGGAATCGGTAAAGGTGATACCACTCTTACAGGCAGACACGGATGCCGTCGCACCAAGATTTGTCTTTGACAAACCCTACAAAATATTAACAAGCAAGACAGCAGACCCCAACGTAGTGAACGCTCTGAGCGTATATACGGATGGATCAAAATCAAAGCAAGGTGTGGGATGTGGAATTTACTCTAAATCCCTAAACCTAAAAATAAAAAGGGCTATGGATGGCTTGTCAAGTGTGGTTCAGTCAGAACTCACAGGCATAACCATAGCTGCAAAAGAATTAATCAATAGGAACATCACAGGCAGGAATATAGACTGCACTACTGACCTTGAATAGACCACGTTTCACTTCAAGTTTAGTACTAGAATGTCACCAATTTCTAACTGAGGCCAGCCAGAATAACGTGGTCACTCTCAGCTGGATCAAAGGACATGGGAACTCTAAAGGCAACTGCATTGCGAACAATTTAGCAAGGAGGGCTGCGGGCTACAAATATGTAAGCCCTCGCCCATCTACCAAGCTAACATTGTCCGCAGTCGTGGACCTTATCAAACAGCACTCTCACCAAAACTTTATACAGTGCTGGGATGAAACTACGAACTGTAGACTGGCCAGAGAGTTATTACCTCATCCTGGCGAGGAAACAGCAAAAAAATTTAAGGCATTGACCAGACAAAATCTCCGAACAGATGTGGGAATCTTGACAGGTCACTGCCAATTGCGACAACATCTCTTTAGGATGAAATTAACAGAATCGCCGCTATGCAGAGGCTGCGAACAAAAGAGGAAACAGTAGAACACATAATGTATGACTGCTCTGCTTTTTCTAAAATCAGAATATCCGTGTTGGGCGAGTACTGGCTTACACCAGCCGATGTCAGGGAGATCCCCCTCGGGAGCCTCATCACCTATTTTAAATCACTAGGCCTGGTGACAGCCTGATGTGAGGATATCCCTATACACGGGAGGATGCACAATGGGTCATATGTGGCCTCAGTGCTGGTTGAACACTAGCTTGCCCCTCCCCAAATTTCCAGATCCAGATCAAAAATCTTCAGTTCTACGCGGTTGCGGGTTCGAGTCCCGCTGGATTTATTTTTCCCCATTGTCATTCAATACATTCTTGTTTGTAAACTTTCAAAAATTTTGAAATCATAGAAATTATGCTTGGTCAAGGTTTATTATGTTTTTCTTATCACCACTTTCGCTATTTTTACAATTTACTCGAAACTGAAGGGTGTACGGCTCATACTGACTTCAAATTCGGATTCAGCGGGTCGAAATACATGCCGGTAGGTAGGTGGAGTCGGATGTACAAACAACTTTGTTTGGTGTGCCGGTGTTCTTTAGAGGCGTTACCCGCGATAGATAAAGCTTCCAGGTTTGATTCCTGTCTGATGCGGCTTTTTTTCAATTTTTCCTTGATGTGATTTTCTTGTTTGTTTATTTTCTAAATTTTAAAACAAAATATCAGAAATAATAACAGAAGCTATTAGCGCATTTTTTTAAACTTTAATTTCTTTTCCATTTTCTAATAATCTTGTATATTAAATTTAAAGAAAAAACGAATACCATTTCGTTCTGGATAAAATATGACATTTTATCATTATTATAATTACAAGTGATCACAAGTGATTACAGGTGATTATAATAGATTTCAATTGATCACAACAGATTGCCACTGATCACAAGTCATTGTAATGCTTTAGGGCTTTAAAAACGTTTTGCTTTTCTTCCACCGTCATTTATTATTGTAATTTCTAGTCCACTCCTGGCAATACATTCTCATTATTTGCACTAAATACTAATACTAAGTGGTTTAATATAACATTTTTCTTGGTGAAATATATAAATATGTCAAATGAAATCCCTGAAGTCGTATATTTCTACTCAAAAGTGCATATGAACGGAGTAAGTTGACTAAAATATGAGCCGCAATTTCAATAATAGCTTTCTAAAAGACCGCGTAGAAAATATGCCGAGAAAAATTGGAAAACCATGGTAAACGAAGTAATGCAAAAATTTTAAATAATGTCGGGGAGATTCAGAATAAATCATAAAACAAATCTCTATCTTAAACGACTTTACCCTGTTTTTAAGTAGGTATGTAAAAAATATCCTTCCATAATCATTAAATGCAGCAATGTGAGATGTTATTGTTTATTATTTAAAATTTATCATTTCTGTTATAGTGGAGTGCCTGGAGCATTCAAAACGTTAAAACGTCGGATTAGAGTTATAGTGAATGAATTTATATAATCGACGTGGGGTTTTGTTTTTTATACTATAAATTACAATGTTTACCCAAAATTTTTTTGTGCTCTCAATTTTTTCATTGTTTAAACAAATTATTATAAAAAATTAATTTTTGAGCATATAATTTTACTTTAAATAGTATTTTTTTTTCATTTATACGTTAAATTTCACCTGAATAGACATAGAGGAACATCTTTCGAGAATACCTGTGTATAAAAATGGCAGTAGAGATTTCGAACAGGTAATAAAACTTGGAGGGGAGAGCAAAGCGGTAGCTGCTATGTAGCGCCTATCCGAGCGCGAGCGCCTAGATGTGAAATCTTTCCGAATTTTTTTTTAACTCCATCGGGTCCATTTTATAATTCTTTCATATTTTGTAGATAAATTTGTGAAGCCTTCACATAGGAAAAATGCCCTGATGCATGGAATAATGGAATCATTAGCTCAATACTATATAAATGTAAATTCCTATCTCCCATACGATCCGCAGCAATGAAGTCCTTCAATATAGTACCTAACCATTCGAAAATTAGTAATCCATAGTTTTGACGCTTTATTTTTATTCTAAAGTTCCAGTAACTTATTTTTTAAAAATTTAGTAAGCCTTTAAAATCCATGGTTTCCAGTTATTTCTGTATAGTTGAACATTTCAAAAATCATAGAGTTATCATCATCCCTTATTACATTTCCAAAATCTGTATTGTGTTCCATAAGATTTTCAAAAACCAATTGTGATAAAGCTTGCTGTAATAAAGTATGAGCACATACTGATCTAGCATACGCATATCCAGAAGTTATGTGATAAATTGTATTTTCAGCATATATGGTAGAAAGAGCATCTTTTATCCCACTTCCAGCCATAATATAACCAATGGATCCCATGTAAGATATTAGAGTATGAAACGAGCCTAGCCTCCACTTGTCAGACCAGCCAGAGCAACGCGACGTGCCAACTCAATCCACCCTTATACTATTTAATGCCCGACATCAAAAACGGATCGATTCGATCGTTCCTTCATCCCCAGGGTCTCCAGATTGTGGAACTCCTTACCTTCCCACGTCTTCCCCACTCGTCCCAACTTGCAGGCCTTTAAATGCCAAATTAATAAATTGTCTTTTCTGCCGCAATAGATGTTCTCGGTACATTTGTATTTAGGTCTATACCTACGAGGATATCCTTAATAAAACAAATAAAAAAATACACAGCAGAAGCAATATCCCGTGCTTTCATGTATAGAGGTTGATCGAACGTTAAAATGCATGTTCTCATATCCAATTCTTTAGCATTATCTACTGAATTTTTTATTGTTGTGTAAATTGTGTGATAATCACTTGGAGCTACGTTAATGAAAGGCAAAAAAAATATCGATGACGCATCAAAATCATGGGCATTAGCTAATAAATTCATAAATCCATTCCATCCGGAAAATTTGTTATTATTTTTAAACTTTAAATACGTCCACAAAATATTTAATTGTCCATTTGTAGTAAATTTCTTGATATCCGGTTCAACTTCTGGTAACTTGATTATTATCTTTGAAAATCCTATACCTGTAGAAGCTGGATATATTTGCAGAGGAATATTTCCGTGTTTAACAAATTCAGATTCAGGAGGAAGTGTCTTCAAGCGCTTGATAGGTCGTCGAGGTTGTATGTTGTATACCATCACTTGGAGTAACTATTTCAATGCTTCCCATATAATGGAACGTTTCTTTACAATCAATAGTGTTGATATTGAAATCAGCATTATCATGCACAAATTGAACTGGTGGAGCTGTAAAAGTTGCTGAATGTAATAAATGATGATGATAACTCTATGATTTTTAAAATGTTCAACTATACAGAAATAACTAGGAAATCATGGATTTCAAACGCTTACTAAAATTTTTGCAAATAAGTTACTGGAGCTTGAAAATAAAAATAAAACGTCAAAACTATGGATTACTTATTTTCGAATGGTTACTATATTGAAGGACTTCATTGCTGAGATTGGGAGATTGGAATTTACATTTATATAGTATTGAGCTAATGATTCCATTATTTCATGCATCAGGGCATTTTCCCTATGCGAAGGCTTCACAAATTTATATACAAGATATGGACCCGGCAGAGTTTAAAAAACTTTCGGGAGGATATTTTACATCTAGGCGCTCGGATAGGCTCTACATAGCAGCTGCCGCTTTGCTCTCACCTCCAAGTTTTATTACCTGTTCGAAATCTCTACTGGTATTTTTATACACAGGTATTCTCGAAAGATGTTCCTCTATGTCTATTCAGGTGAAATTTAACGTATAAATAAAAAAAAATACTATTTAAAGTAAAATTATATGCTCAAAAATTAATTTTTCATAATAATTTGTTTAAACAATGAAAAAATTGAAAGCATAAAAAAATTTTGGGTAAACATTGTAATTTATAGTATAAAAAACAAAACCCCACGTCGATTATATAAATTCATTCACTATAACTCTAATCCGAGGTAAAAACCTCCAGGCACTCCACTATTAGTATTTAAATTCTGTTGTGATTTGAATTAAATGAGCATGCCTTTAGTCAATGCTTAGAAGTATATATAGGTATCTGGTATCTGGAAACCGGAACAACATCTCAACATATACACATTCACAAATAAACTTGCTTAAAGGAGAACATTCCGAATTCCGAATACAATGAAATAGTGGCAATTGTGTTTCAGGACGTATTGACACCGCTCGAGTACACTGAAACAAAGAGACATTTTTGAACTGGTTAAATTCGCTGAAGCAAATTCGTTTTTCAAGTATTTAGAACAAAAATCCTTTCCTATTTCGGCGTAAATAGATTGTCGGGCGTCACCTGCAGAATTGAATAGACATCTAGAGCACTTACCAATCTCCTACCCTCGCCCGTATTATCGAAGTCAATCTGGATTTTCAATTTATTCTCATAACGGTCTAAATTCTAATACAAATTCTGGACTATGGAAATTGCTGCATTATGCATTTTAAACATAAAATTTACATTAAATTTACAATTACTGTCAACGAAGTTGCTGAATAATAAATATATTGTGGAAGTTCACCTTTCAATATAACAAAATCAGAGTTCGTTGAAAGGGAGTTTATTTTTTGCACTAGTGTGAAAAATTTTCACAAACTGTTAAATATCTGTAAAGATTAAAATCTAAGAATATTTAAAAAAAAAAGATATATTGTATAATTTGTTCATGGAGCACAACGAGGAGAACTATTCTTATTCAGCAGCGAAAAAAAAAATAAAAAAAAATCGAGCAGTTCACAGTTGCCAGTTCGAAACATGAGAACATATTTCGAACAATAATTTATTTGCTAATTAGGAAATGCGTACTAATGTTCTGGAATTAAATGTATCCGAAATTTATTAAAGAATAAAAGAAAAACAAACAGTATTTGTGCAGATATATTGGGCAATAACCGTCATTGCATTGGTTCACAATTGTTAATTCTAAGCACGAAAACATATTTCGAACAATAAATCATCCCCTAATTGTAAAATGTCTGCTGCCGTTCAATTGCAACATGTTCTGGTGGTCAATGGATTCTTAATTCAACGTATGGTCTAAGAATGTGGGGCACATGAGCAAGAATCAAATAGCACAGAAATTTCCAGAAGCAAATATATGCAACCTATAAGGTGTTCTATTGATGAAATTCAATGCAATTATCAGTGCAGCTACTTATTATAGTGTTGTAACCTTTTTTTATAGATGTTATAAAAGGTTAGCTTTTGAGAACGGCACTCAGTTGTTTAATAGATAGTGGGTTCGTCGGGCTAAATAAAAAATTATAGAAAAGATGTTAAAAAAAAGGGCGTTAAATTGATAGTGCAAGTAAAAAAATGAAAAAAAAAAAAGAATAATCACAATTTATAAAAAGAACTTTTTATACTAGAAAGTTTTTTTACTGATTTATAGGACCCATTACTATTACATTAAAATTTCTTGAAATCGTGGCAAAATCTCTATGTATATGCCTAAACACACTTGAAACATGTATTGTCATACAGTTATTAGCTATCCTGAAAATTTCAGAGCTCTAGGTGGTCGGGTAATAGATTTAAATTCAATTACAAAATTCCACGCGGAATGACAAAAAGAGACAAAGAGACAAAGAACACGACGAAATTAAAAAAGAAATATTTATTTTGGCTTATTATTACGAAATTTGAAATTTCACACTTTACTCCCAATTCTCCCAATTATTATTATATAAGACAGAAAAATAAAAATAATAAAGAAAATACTTACTATCATTAACTTAACAAAACTTGTTTCACGCGAAAATTTTAGATAAAAAGGAAATTAAAACAAAATATTGATCGGAACAACACACACCCTAGTGAGAAATAAAAATATCTAATAAAAATTTAACAATGTTTATTTAATTGCTAAATAAATAAAAAATAAACACATAAAATTTAAACTAAAATCAGATATTACAAAAAATACATAGAATAGAATTAGATATTAGAAAAAATACATAAAATATTCATATTAAGTGAATCAAAAGATAGGGTATAAAGCCGCGTCCAGACATATGTAATGTATCGTGTAATGTAATGCGAATTCATTTGGACGCTACCTGAGCATAGAACGAATGCAATCAGAATACTTACCGCGAATTGTCTATCCATTTAGTATTCGCGAACATGTCGAGAGAGGTAGTAGTTGCAGGAACGTCCAAACGTAGACTGCGACTACTGCGAGCTCAGCGCGAGCGCCTTTGTGTTCGGGCAAAAAACCGACATCCGATGGATTCCCTCGAACCATTCGGCGAGCGTTACACGTAATACTCGCAGTGCCGTCCAAACGGAGAATTCGCGTTACATTACACGATACATTACACATGTCTGGACGCGACTTAATACACATATAATGATAACAGCTGAGATAAAATTTTGCTATCTATGTGTACTCTGATAAAAACTGAAAAGTAAAAAGATACTTAATTTAAAAGTAATCGGTAAACGATTGAAGTTAAAAAAAAATAGTTAAAAAATTAGTTAGTTTTAACTTACAGCTGTTTCTATTATTTCGACTTGAGTTGGAAGTTATGTTAAAGTTAAAATTAAAAAATACAAAGAGTAGATACAATTACAAGTATAATAAAAACACAAATTTTTAAAGATAGATAAAAACTGATAAAAACACAAAAGTTTTTGGATAACATAAACCAAAATCAAAAATTCCAAAGAAATAAATAGGTACTTCTTTCGTTACACACAAAAGTTTTTGAGTAACATAAACCAAAACCAAAAATTTCAAAGAAATAAATAGGTACCTACTTCTTTTCTTAGCTGTTTATCAAAAGTAGGTGTTTTTTTATGTTTCGAAATAGGTAATGGTAATAAAGATAAAAAATTTACGGTAGGCTTCCAAAAAGCTTATTCTATAATTTGAGAAAAATATCAATCACAATCTCAGCTCTCGTAGATAAAAGGTAAAGATATAAAGATAATTCCGCTAATCACTAGTCATAATTACCTGGTATTTAAAGGAAGTAATATCCAAAACCACATCGGGAAATCTTATCACACCCTTTCAATGTACCTAACACTCGAACCACAAAAAACTACGTTAGTTCAAAAAGCCGTAATAACTAAACAAAATTGACTAGAGATTTGTCGCAAGACTAAATCAAAAGTGATCTAAAATTGTTGGAGTGATTATTTAAAAATGGAAATTTTTATGAACCCTAAGGGGGTAATAAAATGGTCTGATTGTTTTGCACCCGAAAAGCAGATGTTTTTGTCACCTAGACCATTTAAGGTATTGCGTATCTTTAAGAAGTTATGGAAGATTTCAAACAACACGACCGTATTTTATTTAGAAAAGAACTTTATTTAAAAGAAATTAAGGATTTTTTTTTAAATGCTACAGTGTGACTTTTAAACGTCTACAAAGGGAACAAACAAGTTATTTATTGTTATTCCATATCTTTTTTAATAAAAGAATGATCTTATTTGAAGTGTTTAATTCTGACTATCTCTCAACTGATCTTTTTCCTTACATCATATTCTGGCTTGAACAAATGTTGCCTCAGACCCCAAACTACATACCTACTGCCGTGATGTTAGGATTATATAACATCACGCCTACTGCCAAAACTACAAAGATAATTAGCTAGCTATAAGATGTAGGTAAATAGATAGTATACCTGAAACTGTAAAACTAAATAAACATTGATTAAGTGATATTGATTATAAACGTTTTTTTACTAATTACTCAAATCAAACCCTACATTTCATCTTCCTGCTACATTTTATTCACACCAGAATTGCATCAATAAATCTCAAATAAACGAGAACCTGACTGCATTTTCTCGCCTCGAATATCTGATTGATGCACTGTAAATTGGCTTAAGATTCGCAGCGATGACCTTAAAGGAAATTGGCGGAAGCTGCCGGAAGAATTTAAAAAGGTTTTCAGATAAGTCTTTCTCAAAGAATATTAGTCACATTTTTATTCGTTCGACAGAGATTAGATCTTGTTCCCGATATCATTTTTGACCTTATAAATTCATAATTTTATCACATTTAAAGGAAATTAGGTTTAAGGAACATAAAAATAATTTATCATTCTAATAGAGTAGGTATATTATTCAGAATGGAATTATAAGTAAATGATTCGAAAACTGTGTACTAAATAAATAAAAAGTTTGTACAACTAAATTTAGCTCCAGTATTGTATTTCGTTCTAAGACTAACAAATTCCTTGAATATCTAACATATTCCTTCAGAAAGCTATTACATATAAATTAAGCTGTCAGAAAATGAAACTGGAGAGTAATACACCAACTTGCAGCATAAAACATCAAAATACTTCCTGCTATATTAAGTTTCTATTTGGAAACGAGTTTATTCGTTCTGTATACCTTACGGATATCGAGTTGGCTTTTTATCTTCATTTTTCAGACTTATAAACCGTTTTGAAATAACATTTCAAACTGTTAGCACCTCTGTACGAGTCTGAGTTACAAAAAATTTTATCACCATTATTAGGCAAAAGTGAAAAATTGTTAAATAGTGTAACGTGGCCAATAATTTTAAAATTATAGGATTTTTTGTAACAATACAACAAGTAGAAAACAAGTAACGATTTAGCTAAAAAATTCAAATACCCATAGCTAGTTTCTTAGCATTAAAGTAGGTACTTAAAAAAGTAAGATTTTACTTAAATTTTTATATTTAGCATTTAATAAAGTAATATCATAAAGTGCTTGCAAAGTGTTTTATCGCCTTTTAGATGAATGGCAATTTTTGAAATCTGTTGTGTGTGACAGTAGATATCTATACTTGAGTACTGAACTGAAGATTTCTGGTTTCTTTAAAAAATACTAAATGAGTTTTGATGCAATTTGAAAAAAAAAACTTATGTCTTAAAAGTTTTGAGACAAAGTTCGTTGGGTTTAATTTTAACAAGAGAAAATAATAAGTTTGCCCTGAGGAGCAAAAGTTTCTTTGTTGTCAGTTGAAGATTTATTTATTTTAAAATTTTTGTTTTAGATGTCCTATAAATTAAAAATAAAAAAAAGTATCTGCAAGTTATTTTGAACATGTATTATTAAATATTCCAGAATAACATTTCACTCAGAGCCGTGAATAGAACAAAAAGGGAGTGCGAGGTCAGAAAGAATGGAAAGAAAAACAGAAAAAATATTTGAATATCAAAGGGGATACTGGTTTATTAATACAGATCTTGTAAGTATATCGTTGGAATTAAAAAGAAATGGGTTTAAATACTAAAAGAGACGTAAGTGCCCCAAATACTCTCAAGCGCAGCTATAAGATGCAGTCGTCAACTAAAAATGACGAAAAGTATTTTTTCTGAAATCGCTTGGAAATTTCTAGTTTCTCGGATCAAATTCGAGCCGCAAAATACACTATTCTTGTATTTTAGTCCGTTACTGGGCAACCAACTGTACGGGAATATTTTTTCTCCACGACCATTAATGAATGTAATAATTCCGACTTCATTTTTAATAATAGAAAGTGTTCATTCTCACTCTTGAGATAGAATATTCATTCTGAAACACTTGCTTCTTATGTGTTTTGCATGTATTTCCATTCTATAACTAGTGACGGAATAAAATTCTGTAATTGCTCAACAAAAAACATAGATTGCCCTGCGAATTTTAAAACTGTCACTCAGTTTTTCAGTGCGACGTTCTACAGTTGGGTCCGTGGTTCTTTACCCGTGCGTCACTAATACCATGCGAGATAAAACACATACTTTTAATCTAGCGTCATTGTCTTTCACGCATAAAACTAAAGACAAAACATCTACCGCATGTTATTAAGTGGCAATTTCCGACTTAATACTTCGTATGCTTTAAATGATGACGCACGGGTAAAGAACCACGGACTCAACTGTAATTGTTTTGCTACATATTTCAATTTAAATAAACAGAATTATTACATGTTCGTGGAGAAAATACAGTCTGTTACACGGTTAGAATGAAAATTCGATAACTCGTGGTTACTCTCGCTCGCTACGCTCGCGTTCGGAATTCTCCACTCGTATCGAATTTTCATTCTAACCTTGTTACAGAATATATCTACTATTCCGTACCTGTGTACGGGAATATTTTTTCCGTACATGTGTACGGGAGTGATCCATAAAACGTATATAAGCAAATTCATATTTAGCGTCTTGATTTTATTTGGCAATAAATTTAAAACCACATTAGTAGCAGTGTTTAGTAACTCTGGAGGCGTTTTGCACCTCTGGACATCATCGTCACTGTCCATTTTAAATATTTTAAGCAATATGTAACTAACCGAACTGACAGTTTTGTAACACTAATTAACAATGATAAACAAACAATGTCAACGAAACGGTTTTATATAAAATAAGATGATATCAAAAACAGTTATGCATTCACAAAAAATTCTTAATTTACGATTATATTTAATGCGATTTCAGAAAAAAAGGTATGTGTATCACGTAGGAAAAGCAACTTCCCGGACTCTCAATGTTTGTTGGCCTCTGCTAGACGCCTCGGCCAACAATTTACATTGTCGTCCGGGAATGTATCGCTTTTCCTACTAGATACACAATATACTATTACTTTGTAATTCTTGAATAAAGGGAAACTATGGATTTATTACGAACAATGTAGAGGAATGCTCTGAAAATGTTGAAAATTTGCAGATAAAATCTTGGTCTGGTGTGCAATTTCTAACAGGTACGTAACCCGACCTTTTGAGGGAAATGAGAGGAGTGAAGCTTTGAATAGTCAAACTTATATTTATAACTGCCTTTCCAAATGACTTTAGTTTGTACAGGAACATCATGCTTATGACGATATCATGTTTTGGACAGACCTAGCATCATGCTATTACTTAAGAATCCAAAACTGGCTTCGACAACACATATCTTTATACCCGTTGCTCCCAAAAACGGTAATCCTCCGAACTTAACGCAGACTCGCCCAATAAAGGATTTTTGGGCTTTGATATCTAGAAAGGTTTATTCTGGAGGCTGGGAGCACAAGATGAATAACAATCAGGACTGCAAATTTACAAAAGAAAACTAAAAGTAATTTATCTCCTGAGAGGCGTTGAAAGAAATTTGCGTCTGGTAGAGCGGATTGGGCCACTATACATAATTTGATAATATAATTTATTAAGTACTGGTTTTAGTTTATGATACCTAATCAGTGATTGAATAAATTTATTAGTTAAGAAAAATCCAATAAATAGTTTGGACCAAAACTTTTAGTTATTAAATTAATGTTACTAAATGGAGAAATATAAAAACTACTATAATAATCGATGCTAGAAATATTAGAAGAAACTTATATGTATTAAAAAAACATTCTTCTTTTCCTTCTAAAAAATCATTATTTATATTACTTATAAAGAATATAATAAACATTAAGCCTTGTTTCGTGTATCTGAATTTGTGTGTGATGGTGGAACTACGTAGGTGGTCATTTTAGTTTTGCATATAGTCGCTTAGAAGTCTTAGAAAGCGCCTCCACTAAGCCGAGAAAATTATCCACCAATATTTGTTTAGAATTTTCGAAGAGTGTTATCCCAGAAGCAATGTCTCGCTTAAAGGGTTTCTGTGTATAGGAATGAAACCTTATACTATTTCCAGCTGGTATGGCGAATTTCAACGTGGTTGCTCCAGTAATCAGCGACCATTCCAGACTGGGTACACCCAAAACAGCAGTCACACAGCATAACATTGATGCGGTTCGTCATTTAATTAAGGATGACCGCCGTCTAACATAGCGGGAGATAGAGACATCCTTGAGCATTTCAAAGATCTTAATCTAAAAGATCCCACATAAATAACTGGGTGTTAATACGTTGCTTTTCCGTTCGATACCTCATTTGCTCAAGTGGTTAGCGTCAATTGGTGTCGAAAAACATTGAAACGGTTTAACAAAGGAAGCTCTGTCCAAAGACAATCAAATTTTTGGAGCTTTGAAACATCGGATAAATTACTTTAAGTCTATATATTTTTTGTCTTTATGGCTATATGCAAAAATACAAAGACAACCCTCGTACTGGTGACTAAGTAAAGTTTGCAAAAAATAAAAAAACAATAGCGCTCACTCGGAAAGTGCCGATAGATCTTAAAACTTAAGTTCCATTTTTAGAATTTCCACTGTTTTTTGAGAAAAACTTTTACTAGCCTTCTTTCTATTATTAGTTCGTGACGATTTACTCCTTATTACAACTACAAACTAGATCTCATATTCCATAATCACTTTAAAAGTTTAATTATTTTCTATGCACAAATAAAGTATTGATTTAAATAGAACTCTCAACAACTGACACATTGGAGTTCTTATCTTTGAGCCTAGGGCCTTTTACTATGGGTACAATTGTATTAAATAAACATTCAGATAGTACTACAGTAATGTTTGAAGTATAAGATAATTAAAATAAATCTGACTTTATACCACGTTTGTATTGATAACTTTGGAAAGTGTTAAAAATAGTTTCTAAAAATCCAATCTTTTAAAATTATTTCTCACAACTTATCCCTGTATATCTATATTGCAAACTGTATCCGGCACATCAAAAGTTTTAATTTCTTTCCACAATTTTTTTAATAGTGCATGCAGTAAATTTTTTTAGATGACATAAACTTTCATAGACACGTAAATCGCTTTTAACACGAATTTTAGTTTAAATTTTATTGACTTTACAAATTATTTTTGTTTGAAGTTTTGGAGCAGCAGAAATATATTCGAAATCATATTGATTTATATACTTGCTTGTCACTAACAAATTTTTGGTAATATTTATATTGCTTTTAAAATATGTAGTTATATAACGTTTGATTTTATAAGTATGTAGTTGTTTTTCAAATTTTAACTAAATAAATACATAAAAACTGAATTTTATTTAATGACGTTGAATAAATTATCTGTTATTTTAACTAAAAATAGAATGAAAACTTTTAACGCAGGTCAAATATATTTATTCACCGTACCAATTGGAAGACCAATTTGAAAAAAGTCTATTAATAATACAATTTTGATGTTCAGTTAAACTAAAATGTGAAACATGTTTTGGGCCACTTAGGTTTGTTTATTTTTACATTATATCTATCATATTAATTTAATTCATTTGATTTATTTTTGAAGTTATACTTCTATTCGTGCACTCAGCGTTGAACTATTGTATGGGATTAAAGCGGCAAAATCATTACATATGTAATGGCGTGAGTAAGAGAAAAAGAGAAATACATATAGGTGTATTGGTCGGTAAAAACAAATATGAAATATTTACTACATGTTATTAGTCATAACTATAAGTCTAATATATACCATTTAAACATTCAGTAGATTGAAAACAGATAGATATACAAAAAACTAATGTATTAGTATCATAGTGACATATCACATTGTGTTTGACAGATTATTTTATTATTCTGTCACGTAAGTATACATATTAAGTTTAGTATTTTATATTAATAATATTTAGTAATGAGTATTGTATTGTAGTCTATAGTACCGTCACATGGTTGCAGTAGAGATTATATTATATCCTGCACTATGCTTTTGAGGTTGTTGGCTACATAAACAGAGTTTTCAAGAAATGTATTTTAGTTAACTTTTTTATTAATCGCATGATATATGCGTATAGGTTACTTAATCGGGAATTTTCGACTTTAACATTTTATGACTTGACATAAATAAGTGGTGCAAGGGTCAACAAATACACTACTACGTGACTTCTTCTTGAAATTTTGCAGTTTATGGCTAGTTTTTATATCACCCTCTTTCTCCGATCTACATATATAGCAGAGACTCCCTCACCTTGTTACCAACCTATACGCTAGTCAAAATATTTGATACTGCACACATTGGCGGCTCTGATTAACTATTTACTTCATACAGTTTTTAGTTGATATTATGTATACACGATATATATTTACGAAATAAATATTTTTAGATTTTGATCGATAAGCGATATTTTGTAACTTACTGTTGGAAAGATAAAAAGTTTTATTATATGATGTGATCTTTTTTTTTAACTATACATTGCATGTTAACATATAAAATGGGCACTGACGTTCGCATTTATAGTATAGTAGGTCCATGCTTCAAGCATATAATGATTTTGCTAAATCATTCTCATACAAATTTCAAAACCAGGGCGCGTGCATAAAAGTAAAACTTCTGCCGGCCGTCCCACTGAATGTCACACCCGTTTTAATTAACATAGGCGTTAAAAAAACAAACCCATATTTAAATTTTTTTCGAATGTTGGTTATTAAGATAAAAACCTATTGAAAAACAATTAATGAAATGTTTATATACCGAGTATTGAGAAATGATGCATCAGGAGTGATTTCTTCCAAGGGCCATACAGTTTATAGAACATTTTTTAACTCAATTTTATGGTAAGAAAAAAAATAAACTTTCTTTTTTATGTGATTTTTTTTTCAATATTCCACATATGTGGACATTTTTCATAGAAAGCTATTTTTTGCTGGAATCCCTTTAGTATGTGCCCATTATCAATAATAACGATATGCGCCAGTCGCAAACCCTGTGCTAAATTTTTTATTTAACAAAACCTGAAAAAAATTTAAAATTTCTTATTTTTATGCTCCTGTTTCTGTGTATAATTCGGAAAATATTGCTGCTAAACAAAAAATTATAAAAAGTTGAAAGTTTCGTTATTTGGAAAAAAGTACAAAAAATTATGTTTATCCTTTTATAGTTTTTGACCCTCTAAACTTCACTCACATCTCCATATTCCGCCTAGAAAAAAAAATTATAAAATTAAAACTTGTGCTAAATTTCGTTTAGATCGGTCAGATAGTTTTTTCATAATAATTTTGCAATCAAGTCTACTGGAAAAAATTGAATGGGGCTCGTAGATAGTCGTTAATTTTTTACATATAAAGGAAGGCTTAAACTTTCAAACTCTTTTTATAAAATTAAAATCGGTCGACTGGAAAGCCTAGAAATTTTTTTAAACTTTTTTTAAATAATTTGAATTACTTTACCAGTTTTAAACATATTAATTAAAAAACATTAAAAGACGTTTCTATTAAAAAAATACATTCCGTTCACTGGTTGCCGAGAACCGAGATTTTGAAGCAACTATTTTTAATGAAGAAAAGTGCCACTAAGGAAAAAATTAAATGCGCCGGATGCAAAATTATATCAACACTAGCTGACCCAGCGAACCTTGTACCGCATAAAACTGATGTATTTTTTGTTTTTTTCAAATTTTTAGGATTTTATTTTGTTTTCAATTATTTTTTTTGATTTTATCGTTTTTATCATATTTTTTCGTAAGTTATCAGGTGTATACTATTTTTTATTATATTTTGTAATTTATCGATTAAATCTATATTGGGTAGCAACTGCGACACCTTACGTCATCTTATTTAGTTTAGCAAGAATTTGTCGACATATGTGAGATATAAACTGCGCCACCTTCCGGTGGCGTCATAAACCATAAGTAAAAATTGCTCGTTTAAATATATATGATACTAGCGGCCGCCCGCGACTACATCCGCGTGGACTTTAGATTTTTGCCACCCAGTTTCATACAAATTTGCAACCCCTATTTTAAATCCTTAGGGATGGAATTTAAAAAAGTAATTTCTTAGTACACTACTACGTAATAAAACAAATTTATTCTCGAATTTTCAATACTATTCGCGTCTATCGACATTGCCATGTCGGCCAGCAGCAGCGTGCTACCGTCTCACCGCTCCACACACCCCGCTCAGTAAAGCGCGAGTGGTATTAGACTATTATTATTTTAAAACCTTAAAAACTTGCATGCTATATGCATGCAAAATCTCAGCCCGATCGGTATGAAATTGACAAAGTTTCATACAAACTTTCATCCCTATTTTATACCATAGGGGTGGAGTTTATCAAAATCCTTTCTTAGGGGATGCCTATGTCATAGTAGCTATATGCATGCAAAATCTCCGGAGTTATACAGTTGGGCACATTTACCTGAAAATCAAAGGGTATGGATTATAGACGTTTCTCTTACCTTACAGTTGGGCACAGATATTTTTCTCTACCTGACTACTTATTTAAATTAGATAAATTAATTTAAGGAAAAGGTATGTGTTTAAATAATTTTTGTTGAAAAAAATATACACACAAATTTTAAAACATTTATTTATTTAATATTATACAAGAAATTGCATTTATAAATTTTTTAGGTAGATAGGTACTTATATTAAAATAAAAAAAAAATACAGTATTTTAAATTAAATTTATAAATTTAATGGCGCATATTTATAAGCAGCAAATTTGACAAACTGTATTCTATTAATTTGTTTCATATTCGGCCATTTTTTTCTTGGGAATCTCTCTTTTTTTTAATAACTGACCGACATAATTTGCTCTTGTTTGCAGAATTAATTTTAACATAAATCTGATTTAAAAAAAAGTGTTTACAAAATTAAAAATATTCGGATGGCTTTTGTAAAATGAATTATTAAAATGGGAATGGAACGATTCACATACATTTGTGGTTTGTGCAACAGAAGCTGATGTGGTGGAAATGTAGAATCGTTATCAATATATGCTTACAAAATTTTTGTAAGCGCCCATCCACTGGCATCTTACTCATTAAATTAAAAACAAAGGAATCGCTTACTTCGTCTGAGTTTAAATATTGCAGCCCGAAAAAATGTTTCAACGATTTACCTATTTCTGTATTATTTTTATATATAAACTAGCTGACCCGGCCACGCGTTGCTGTGGCTAAGATTTTTGTTATATTACATTGTAGTAATCTATTTAAGAGGAACAGTAGGAGAACATCAGTCATGGAGACCACCATGCTTGTTTACATAGATGCCATTTGTAAAAAAATATGGCGACACTCCATGACAGATTTTCTAATACTGCGACCCCTTAATACAATGAAATTATTATTTACGAATGAAGACGGAAACGTTAAAGCTGGTATAAAAATTCACTGGATTGATATTGAGCAAAAATCAATACAAAAGAATTTTAAAATTTATTATTATTTTTATTCAAGTTTCTAACAAATGAGTATAATACTGTCACGCCTGGAGAGACTTGGGAGAATGTGCCTTAGTGTTATAGGTTGGGTATCCTGCTGAAGGCAGAAAACTAACCAAGGGGAAGATGAGATAAACAACAGAAAACAAACAACAAATACATATATTAACCAATAAATAAGCAATACGAATGTGTAATAAACATTATGAATAGGGAATAATTGAATACAATAATCTTTACTAATCTTACCAAATAAACTACATGGTGGCATGTCACACTTACTCAAGAAAATACGTCAAGAGTCACAATGGCCCAGACCCAAGGGTATGTTTTAGGAACACCTTAAAGGGTGATCCTTACAGACAACATCAGATTACAAACTCCTGGTGTCTGACCTCAACAACCTGCATGCTTTTATAGCCAATTCATATTCTACGTGAGAATAAAAATTAAACCATCTAAACACGTGCCAAGATCAAACGTAATGCCTTTTACCTGGTAAAATGTAATTCATAACAATACAGTAAAATGTAAACTAATAAATTAATATGTAGGGCAAAACTACCCTATCACCTATGTGACATTACAAAGTAAATAACATGTAACACTTTAACTTATGAATGAGGTAGGTAGGGCAGATAGTCTTAAATCTTTAACAATAATATTTATTATTTTAAATTATAATTACTTTTTATTTTCAATTTAATTTAGCACTAATCGGTGCACAATATTTTTGGTTAACCTGTCTTTAGCTAACATAAACAGATTCGACGGTTTCCCTACACGTGAACATGCAACATATAGTTGTCCATGAGAAAAACATGGATTGTCCAAGTCTAAACCACAAATGGACATTGTTTGACCTTGTGACTTATTTATCGACATGGCAAAAGCTAAACTAATTGGAAACTATAGCCTTCTATAGTAAAATCTGAAGGTATCATTGGAATACGTGGCAACAGGACCACTTTTCCTTTAAACTTTTCAGTTAAAATGGTTGCCTCAAGAATATTTCCAGTAATCTTTTTGATGACCAAACGCGTACCGTTGCATAATTGAGGTGGGTTCAAATTACGTAGGAGAATAATAGGGGAACCAATCTTTAATCGAAGATTATGTGGTGGCATTCCAGGTATATCTAGTGAATTTAAAAACTCAATTGGAAAATTAACACTTTGATTTTCATCAACAACTGTATCGATTGATTTAAAAGACATCAGATCGCCTGGTAACAACTGTTGTATCTGGAAATTAATTTCGTCAACATCAACATTTTTGGCTGCCAAAATCGCCCGATGACTGAGCCAGTCATGATTCAAGTAATTATTCCGTATATCCAGAAAAATACTCTGGATCAGTTCATTTTTTTTTTCCTGAAGAACACTGCAGAAATTGTCTGGCAGTTTAATGAATTGCGTATTTGGTTGCAGTTCTATTTTACCGTTCGCAATATCTAGTAATTGTTCGGAAAATATTTGTGCTGATAGATCATTTTGCAATCGAACGCGCATGTTTACAACTTTTTATGTTAAAACTTTTCAATAATTAAAACTGTAATTTAAGTGTCATCTCAACAATGCACAGCATTCTTGATATTGCAAAAATATTAAGTCATACAACGCTTTGATTGATCATAGAGAGGATTGTTTCCTTGTTAAAAAATCAAGGGTAGTTCGGTAGTTGTATCTAAAAACTTTCTAAATTAGTTTTAACAGTTAAAATTAAAATAATAATTACTGTTTTCACATGTAAAAACAAAAAAAATACTTCCCTCTGGCTTAATCGATCCCAGTACGATAACCCAGCCGAAATGTCATAATCAGCCGCTGATCCAAATTAGCTACTAAGACCTTACATGAATAGTTTCAAAATGATAATATCATATTTAATATAATAACAATTCAATAAACATATAATTTGCAATAAAATAATATTGCGACTATAAATTAAAATGTAAGCTATCCTATCTTTCAAGTTGGATCAAACTGCACACGGTGTGCAAATTTGATTAAAATCGGTTAAGTAGTTTAGGAGTCCATTGCGGACAAACAACGTGACACGTAATTTATATATATTAAGATTACATGTAATCCATTTAAAACGAGTTATAACGAACTTCTTATCTTAATCCCCTAGACTTGAGTTTTGTGCCCAACTGTACGGTACCTTTTTCATTTACCTGGCGCTGTGCACAACTCACCAACGCCCAAAATGTCAGCCCGATCGGTTTAAAACTGACACAGTTTCATACCAACTTTTATCCCCTATTTTATCCCCTTGTGGGTGGAATTTATCAAAATCCTTTTTAAGGGATGCCTACTTCATAGTAGCTACATTTATGCAAAATCTCAGCCCGATCGGTTAAAAATTGACAAAGTTTCATACAAACTTTCATTCCCTTGTTTATCCCCTTAGGGGTAGAAATTATCAAAATTCTTTCTTAAGGGATGCCTAAGTAATAGTTGCTATATGCATGCAAAATCTCAACCTGATCGGTTTAAAATTGACAAAGTTTCATACAAACTTTCATCCCCTATTTTATCCCTTTAGGGGTGGAATTTATCAAAATCTTTTTTTAGGGGATGCCTACGTTATAGTAGCTATATGCATGCAAAATCTTAGCCCGATCGGTTTAAAATTGACAGAGTTTCATAAAAACTTGTATCCCCTATTTTATCCTCTTAGGGGTAGAATTAATCAAAATCCTTTCTTAGGGAATGCCTTCGTCATAGTAACTATATGCATGCAAAGTTTCAGCCCGAACGGTTTAAAATTGACAAAGTTTTATACAAACTTTCATCCCCTATTTTATATCCTTGGGGGTGGAATTATTCAAAATCCTTTCTTAACGGATGCCTACGTCATAACATCTACCTCCATGCCAAGTTTTAGCCCCATCCGTCCAGCGGTTTGAGCTGTGCGTTGATAGATCATACAAACGTTCATCCCCTATTTTCTCCCGTTGGGGGTGGAATTAATCAAAATCCTTTCTTGGCGGATGCCTACGTTATAACATCTACCTGCATGCTAAATTTTAGCCCCATCCGTCCAGCGGTTTGGGCTCTGCGTTGATAGATCACTATATCAGTCAGTCAGTCAATCACTCAGTCAGTCAGTCACCTTTGAGTTTTATATATATAGATTAACTGCTCCACCTTACAGTGGCGCCATAGTACTTTATGAAGTCGTAATTGCTAGTTTAAATATATCAGATATTAACTGCGCCACCTTACGGTGGCCTACTCAGGGTTGGAACTTCATTACTGAACCGCTAGATGGCGTTGAAGAAGCTAGTTTTTGAGATTTTTTGACAAACAATTTTTTTAGTTTTCGTAAAAAATGAAAAATAATTTTTTTAATAAAAAGTATCCTATGTTACTTCTAATCCCTCCAAGAATATGTGTACAAAGTTTCATGATGATCGGTTGAGTAGTTTTCGCGTGAAAGCGTAACAAACAAACTTACATTCACATTTATAATATTAGTAGGGATAGGGATAGTAGGGATTGTATCGGGTGGGCGTTTATTAATGCCTGATTTGACTCGGAGTCTGCGATCGTCGCTCACAACATCGAGCACTTGACTGATATGAGGAGAGCTCGTACACTTGAATTTGACGCAACAAATTTTAATTTTTTTAAGCAAGCTCACCTTTAATTTGTTGTTGACAATGAGTGAATTTGATGGTCACTTTAAACTCTTAAAGAATTTTTGAATTTAATTTAAATTTTTCAGGCTAATCTCAGTGCAAAAAGCAATAATTTTTGGTGCATTCTTTTGCGCGCCCAATATTTTGTGAACGACGATCGCAGACTGGGAGTCAAAGCGGGCATTGAAAAACGCCCACCCGATATATAGATCAATCAAAATGCGATTTTACATTGAATAAAATTCGCTACAATTTTCAACTGTCCATGCTGCCACCAACACAACCTGCAGCTGAGCAACATTCGCTTGGTGTATATTTGCAAGTACAGCGGTAGCTTGGAAATAAACTGAACGCTACTGAGTGGGGGTGGGGACTGACTCAAAATGGTCTTGAGCCAATACACACTGAGCAGGTATTACAGCCTGACTCATTGTTGAAAAATAGTTGCAAATGTAAAAAAATGTGCAAAAACATGCAGTTGTATCAAACACGGACTCAAATATTCTAACTGTTGTCCTCACTGCACTGGTTAGACAGCCAAAAATATTGAGCAAAGTAAAATAATGGAAGAGGTTACACGAGTTCCTTAGATTTTCTAGAGTCACTAGATAAAGCTACAGATGAAGGAGAAGAAACATTAAATTTACAGCTTAAGGATGAAGATTTTGAAATGGAAAATAAAGATTTTTACAAAGAAATAAGACCTGAAGGTTCTTGTTCTTCCAAAAAAGAAAAAGAATTTAAAAAAATAATTGAAGATTACGAAAAAAACAATCTTTTACCTTGTTTTAATTATTTAAAAATACATATTTGTAAGAAAAGTAATAAAAGTAACAATTTCAGTGTGTACATTGCAAGCTTAAAAGATGCATAACAAAAAGTGTAGTTACTTGTTTAACATACACTATTTTATTGCAAATATCCCAATTTGCAATTAAAAATGGTATTTGAAAATATGATATTGGAAATTCTTGTCGTCTAAGACATCGATTTAAAAGAAAAAGAGCAAAATTGGTTAACAGGAAGCCCAGATACGAAACTTTTAACTTCTTACAATTTTTTATCTGGGAACAATATTTTCCGAATTATTTACGTAAATAGGATCAAAAAAAGGAGAAAGTTTCCATTATTTTTCAGATTATGGTAATTAAAAAATTTAGCGCAGGGTTTGCGACTGGCGCATATCTTGATTATCGATATTGGGCACATACTGAAAGAATTCCAGCAAAAAATAGCTTCCTATGGACAATGTCCCATACAAACCAGATGCCGCCTATACTAATATAAGGTCAACGAATCAAACCTGACATATTTAATCTATGGCCCACAACTGTTTGTTTTAATAGCTGTAATATTGTAATTGTAATAACTTTTTTTGGTACGATAAAATGAACTGTCTCTATGACAAATATTTTCGTACGTAAATACTAATTTAATAGTATATTAAACAACAAGAGTACGAGTAGTATTATAAGTATATACGCGAGTGGAAGTATTAATTACAAGAATGTGTAAAACGCATTAACACTTGAGTAATGTACTATACTTTACCTACGCTCACTATAAATCATTGAAAATTATTATAATTTTTTTTTTAATTAAAGTATCGGATTAAAATTATGATTTTCATTTAAATAATTAAAATATATAAAAATAAATCTACTGACAGATTCGAACCAGCTATTATACTGGAAGAAATGTTATCAATCCAACATTTATCTTATTCAAATAACACGATTTTCATAAGAAATATTTTTTTTTAGTTTCTTATTATTTTAATGTATAGATACATCTGCATAAACCAATATTGAAGATATCAAGGAAGTATTTATGCCTGTGTTAAAAATTGTACATTTAATAACAATTAAATGTAAATTAGGTAAAGTTTACCTATTATACTATAATCGTAGATGATAGTATTATTGTTACAAGTTTACAATCATAAGCTTTAAGAAAGCATTACAAAATTTATTCAGTAAACTTTTGCTAATCAATAAACAGTTTACAACGTCTGTTATGTTACATTTCTCACAGTAAGTTCTCAAAATGTTCCTTTCCATTTTAACAATTTATTTCTCTTAGAAAGTTGAGACGAACTCTGAAAAATGTGCCCTCTTTTGCTGTTATTATTACGAAAATGACAATAGCTCGGTGCCTCAGCTCTCTTTTCTCAGACCAGACATACATTTGTTAAGAATTCTCTATCATCTTGAAAATGGTGCTGTTTAAATTTCTAAAGCGGTAAAAATAAATGTGGGGCATGTATTGAGACTATGGGAAAGGTTGGGCCCTTTGGCACTGGAATATATACATCATATTTAGAATATAAATAAAAGCTAATAATGCAGGAAGAAAATTAGAAAGAAATTAAACCACTAATAAAGATAGTATTTAAGGAAACCTTTATTTTTTTCTGTTAATATTGAAATTTGGTCAAATTTCTTATAAGAAATTTTACGTTTTACAAATTCATAAAATATCCAATGATGTTGAAAAAATATTAAACCAAATCGGGCACTGATGTAATGGTAATACCAAGGAAAAACTCAAAGTCTACAGTTGTTTTGCAGTTGGAGGTGAAGATGTCACTACTATCGCATCGTTTATATTTCCATTACTCTGTGGTTATAAATAGATCGTGATTTTAGTGCATTCTTCAGTCAGGGATTATGCCTTAAGCTCGCTGACGACAACATATACCTTGTACTGACGAGGCGCAATCGGCCGAAACCGGTCTACAAGTTATGTTGTCCCTCTAACTGCAAACAAGAATAGTTGACTTCAATTCCACATTTTTAAAATTTTGAATGTTGCTTTTTTTTGTGCTTACTTATGAGGGCCTGTTGATGGGAATATTCCCGAAACTAGTAGCGCCTTAAATAAAATATTTTTGTTGTACTAGTTTTTCCTTGTTATTACCATTGGACCACATTTGAGATATGAATGATTTTCTCTTTTCACTCATGTAATGACTGAGTACGGGACGCATACCTTCCTTAAATTATACAGAAAATAGTTAATTTAATTTTTGTCCGCTATTGATAAGAAAAGTAACTTAACATATTTATTTTATGTTATTAAATGGAGGTGGATTTTAATTGATAAATATTCAAGTTTAAATTACACGAGTATTTTCAGATAATCACTTTTATTTCACAAACTTACATTAACATGTAGTACTGATTTTACATCTGATGAAGATATTGTATATCGAAACATGTTATGTTAGTTTGTGAAATAAAAGTGAATATTGAAAAGTACTCGTGTGATTTAATATTTCATTTCCAATTTATTTAATTTATATGATAAACTATAACATCTATAGGTATAACTCGCGGCTCGTTCGGATCATTGGATCGTTCTTTCAGTCATTTTCCATCCATTCGCTCCGTGCGTAACGCCTGTCATAAGAAATCTATGCTTCCAACAATATTTTTAACATCTGAAATGATAAACATTCTTCTAAATATTATCCAAAACTTTTTTTCTGTAGGTAAAATATAAGTGTACTTAAAAGCCCATATAATTAAAAGCTTTTTAATCGATCCTTTTAAGCTACGAAAAATACAAGCTCTTCAGGTAAATTCGAGGTTTTTATCAAATCTAAAGTCTCTTTAAAAACTTAGTAAATTTTTAATTGAAAGCGTCTCTTAAACCAGATTATTTTCTCGACTAATTGTTTTCAAAATAATAAGGTCTAAAAAGCAGGAAATTATTTTAATAGACATTATATTCTTTCCATTGCTTTCTTGTTTACTTTTGAATTTTAAATATCTAGGTATGCTGTTAGTCAATTTATACTGAGTTGAGTATAAAGATTTTATATTTAAATTTTGTTTATACCCAAATTAGTCCATATCTAGGTATATACCTATCTATTTTCACTTTGCTTTTTGTGCACCATAAGCGTTTTAAAAATAATCTTCAGCTGATGTTTTTAGTTTGTTAGAAAGCAAGTTTATTACTCATAATAATCACTGTAAATTATTAAGTTAAATAAATTGTTAATAAATATCAGAGTTACATTGAATTATTTGGAAAAATTATTTGCACATAATTAAAAAACATGTTAATACAAATTACTAAACTAAAACCGATTTTTATTATCCTTAATTGTTTAATATTCAAATTAATGGCTTTTTACTGCTGTTATATCTATCCAGCAGGGAAAATAGATAAATAAGAATAAATAGTACTTACATATTAAAATTTTTATTAATAAAAAAATGGCCGAAATTAATAAACAAATCAAAATCTAAATCGAAATTTTAGTATCACAACCGCAAAGAAATAAAATCTTGACCAGCTAGTTCTAGTAGGATGGTGTCGGTTGTCAGTGACGGTGTGCGCACGCATCGTAAAAATTTAGCCTCATTATTTTTCCCTAACGCGTCAAAAGGATATCTTCAAAAAAAGCTTTTCTTTTATTTTTGAATTTATTCTCAAATTGATTTAAATAAAAAAATATATTTTTAATATCAGTGAAAATTTTATTTTGGATAAATTATAATCTAATTTAGTTAAGCAAGTTTTAATTACTAAAAGATAGTTAAAGATAGTGATGCCATCCACCCCTATGGGGAGACTCAAATAGTATCACTAGATATCTCAAAAGCATTTGAAGTGTGGCATGCAGCTCTTTTGAACAAACTGCCTTCAGACAGACTCTCGCAAAACCTTTGCAGATGGATATCCAACTTTCTCTCCAACAGGCACATTCAAGTTGCTGTAGATGGACATTCTTCCAGAGGGCAGAAGATCCACAACGGCTTCTTTCAATCAAGATTTGAGAATTGTAGACGAGTGGGGAAGAGAGAATCTTGTTAATTTCAACGCTTCCAAGACAAAGACATGTTGCCTATCCAACAAGAGGCAAACATTTGACTCATCCATTACAATCAACGATCAGACACTGGTAGCGGGCGACTCTATTACGCTGGTTGGTATCACGATCTCCCAAAACTTACTCTGGAACAAACATATTGCAACCATAGCAACTGCAGCAGGAAAGAAATTAGGCTTTGTTTAGAGCACGGAAATATTTTTCTCCATCCAACTTAGCTACTCTTTACAAAGCCCAAATACGGCCTAATCTTGAATACTGCTCGCATGTATGGGGATCGGCGGCTCCGTCAAGGCTCGGAGTTCTTGATGCAATACAGAGAAAGGCAGTTCGACTAATAAACGACACCAGTATCACCAAAAAGCTAACCCCATTATCCCACCTAAGAGCAGTGGCTGATCTTTTCTTGTTTTACCGATACATAAACGGATTTTGTTTAGAAGAACTCCGCTCTATAATGCCTCCACTTGCCAGACAGCCAGAGCAACGCGACGTGCCAACTCCATGCACCCTTATACTGTTCAGTGCCCGACATCGAGAACGGATCGATTCGATCGTTCCTTCATCCCCAGGGTCTCCAGATTGTGAAACTCCTTACCTCCCCACGTCTTCCCCACTCGTCCTAACTTGCAGGCCTTTAAATCCCAAATTAATAAATTACCTCTTCTGCCCCAATAGATGTTCTCGGTACATTTGTATTTAGGTCTATACCCACGAGGACATCCTTAATAAAAAAAAAATCTGTTTTATTGAAGCAAATTCGGTTGTTTACAAAACCGTATACATTTAACTTCTAATCATGAGTAACTCTCAAGTTAAATTGTTACTTAATTATTATTAAATCTTACCTGAATCTCCCACTAATTTTAACTTTCCTTTATTACCTTTTATTTAATCCAATTCTGGAGAATTCTAAACTTTGTAGTTAAATCCAATTACCGTCAAGCAGTTAGGGATAATTGTTACAAAATTGTTATAAGCTATTTTAAAAATGGGTTTATAATTTTATTCAACATTTATTTGAATTGTACACTCTACTTTTAATATAAATATACCTTTAAACGCATTTTCAAAAAAAAATGTCCAGAAAAAGTTAATTTTTTAAGTGGAAAGATTTTATATGTGAAAATTTTTACAAATTTTTTTCATTTTAAAAATTTCTATTGTTTTAAAAATGCGTTTACTATCTAAATGGCAATTTATTTATTATAAAAACTTAAAATTTTATGCGACCAGCAAAGAGGTACCTATAATGAAATATTTACTACACATGTAACGTCAGATATTATTTAAAGAATTCTTTACGGTCTCCACGAAATATTTCTCAATCCATGAAAATGTTTTTTCAAATTCTGACTGTCCGACCAATCAGAATTCAAATAGCTATCATCATCGTCAAGGTCCAATTTTTTCAATTCCTCCTGTCTTCTATAATTTTCTAACATTAACTGTTTCCTTTCTTCTTCAGTCATTATTGGTTCTCTTCCTGGTGGACCAGATCCCCTCTTTGAAATTTTAATTATAATTTTACAATTTTCAATCTTTCCAATATAATCTTGAAGCGTTTTTCCATCCCTAAAACATATATATTTACTAGACTTACAGGAAAGTCAATTTAGCAAACGATACATTTTTGATGTTTTTAATACAACTTTTCCCGAAGCTGTTGTGGGGTATTAATTGTATAATATTAATTGTATATATAAATACTAATTTAATTATTTGAAGTATATCTTTTAAACGCGTAATGACAGAAATTGTAGATTTGGTTGTTGCGAAAAAACATTGTCCGTTAATATTGTTTATGTTTGTCTAAGTTTTAAACAAATACAAGTTAATAATTTGCCTAAAAATACAACAACCAGTTGACACACTTCTTTTATTTTTATACTAGTTGTACTCGCAACGTCGTTCGCGTGGCGTGTGATTGTTGTATAAAAATTTATTACCCCACCCCATTTATGGAATGGGAGAGAAATTTTTATACACCAGATGTTAAGTTGAAAGAAGACAAATACATCTGTGAAAACCGCATTCGAATCGGATCAGTAGTTTTCATGTGATGCGCGCACAAACATACAGGCAGACAGACAAAAAAATCTAACCACATTTTTGGGTTCTATTTCGATGTACCCACGACGTCGTTCGCGTGGCGTGTTGATTTTTGTATAAAAATATCTTAACTCACCCGTTAAAGGGGTGGGGGGAGAAAGTTTGATACACCAGATGTTAAGTTGAAAGAAGGCAAATACGTCTTTGAAAACTGCATTCGAATAGGATCAGTCGTTTTCATGTGATGCGTGCACAAACATAAACATTTCTACAGTTTTATTATATGAATAGATGATGCGTGCACAAACATAAACATTTCTACAGTTTTATTATATGTATAGGTTAGGTCAGCGGTTCTCAAACTCATATTCTTAACGCCTCCCCATTTTATTTCAAATAAGCGTATCTATGAACTGAAAGTATTTTTGAAAAAAGAAAGTCATAAGCGTCATAAGATTTTTTTTATTTTAAATGAAGCTCTTTTATTTGATAGATATCTTTAATATTTAATACTCTTAATCTTCAGCACCTGGGAAAACGCTTAAATGTATTTGATTTGAGTGAAAAGATTGAATCTTTTTATAAAAAAGTGCATTTATGAAAAAACAAGTTAAAAGAAAACTGCTTTGATATTTAGTAGAAGTATACAGTATTTTTCACTTGAAGAGAATAATAAAATTGTAATTTTAAAAACCATGGAGAGGGACATTTAGAAAACATTTGAAAATGGATTTCAGTAACAAATCTTCCAAACGATTTCTCAGTAATAAAAGCCAAAGCGTTACGGATTATGTTAGTTTTTCCCACGCCTTATCTTTGTGAAACAGGATTTACTGCAGTTGCTTTGTTAAAATCTAAATATCGAAAGAAGCTTAAACTAGAAAAAAAACTTAAGAGTCGCCATTCACTTACAGAAATTGTGTGCCACAAAGCAAACGCATGTCAGCCATTCGTACTTGTATTCTAAGCATATTTAAAACTTGTTAGGCATGGAATAAGTTTGTAGTTCAATATTTAACAATAAAAATTTTATAAATCGGGTTTCATAATTTTGATTTCCAATTTACTGCGCCCCTCTTACTAACTTAACACGGCCCTCTAGGGGGCGCGACCCACAGTTTGAAAACTGCTGTATTAGATAATAAATAATGAATTATATAATATAATTTAAAATTTATTTCTTTTGATTGCCCTCTCTTTTTTTCTTTTTTTTATGCTTTAGAGGTATATTTTATTTTTTTAAGCGCCTTCTCTCACAAGTAAATAAGCTTGCCACAAATGTGTAGACAGCTATTTTTATTTTTAATTTTTTTAATCAATAAACAAAATGGTGTATGAATAGTGTCTAGCGTTAAAATATACAAATACTTGTATAAAACTCAAAAAAACTGTATCTGTTCCTACGAATTCTAAAACACGTGATAAATGTTTGAAGCTCGAAAAGATCCAAAGAGCATTTTATTGAATTCAAATGTTTTTATGTTTTATGCTCACTTTGATGTAAGTATGCCACTATAGTCAGGCCGTTCAAAAGATGGAATGATCACGAGTTAAATGTACTCTTTATTTCGGCCCACAGTTTATATCATCTCTGGTGTGAGTACAGTCTAAACTGTTCTTCGTTTATTGCAGTTTAGAAGGCGTTACATCGTAAGATTAAGCCTCCCAGATGCCCGTATTCACTGATCACACGTCCTTGAATTACATCTTTTAGACGGCCAGACTATAGTAATTGGATTGAATAGTAATAAGATAGGAAATAAATTGATTGACCAATTAAATTTCATTCCACATTTATTATGTTTATAATAATTTTTTAAAATTATAGGTAATAAAAATACTATATTAAGATGACAATTACATAGATTTATTTTTTTAAGTTTTATTCAGAATTACTAAAAACGCAAGATAGAGAAAGTAACAAAAAAGCAAATTTTAGAAATAAATCTCTGCTAACTGTTCTTGAAATGTAAGGGATAAGAGAAGTTGCATTGGAATGGGTATGAATATTCCTCAAAAATCGAAATTAATATATTGCAGTTAATTTTGAGAAAAAAAAATATTGCAAACATATTAATCTTGTCTGTTAAACCAAAGCATGGGTAGCCTACAGGGATCTGTTTAGGGACCATACCATTTATTTTTTATGTTAATGAAGCAGAGACGCAGTAATTGGTAGAAACAACTATGTAATTTGCAGATGATTTTTCTATTATGAGTTCAACAAATAATGTTAAAAGAAAAAACTTCGAGTGCCGTTCAAGGAATTAACAATTACTTCAATAGTTTGGATTTGTTTTTTAATGTGTATAAAACACAATTAGTTAGACTTCACAATTGGTAGAAAGATGTAAATCAGTTAAGTGTTGCCATTGTTCAAACTAATCTTAAAAGTACGCATGAATGTGTGCGTTTTCTTGGAATTCATATTGATGAGTGTCTTAACTGGAAAAGACACTGTATGAGCTTGGTCAGAAAATCAATTCGCTCAGATACCTTTTCATGAATTTGTGAGAGGTGCTGGAGGTGAGTCAGCTTATTGGTTTCAACTTTGCACAAATTGTTCCTCCTGATAATATAAAAAGTATTAACTGTTTAAAACTGTTCAGGAGAAAATTGAAAGAATTTCTTTTAAAGATGTGTTTTAGAATATCCCAAAATTTTAAGGTTTTTAAAATGTGATTGTCGATGTAGATATTAAATTTTGATGATTCCCATTATTATTAGAACACCAGAAAATCAATAAAACTTCAAAAAATAGTGGTTTATTTCATTTGACGTCACAAGAGTCGTAGGCCTTCTTGCCGCTAATGGAATTTTAAAAATAAGTTATTTTGCAAAATCTATACATATTTTGGTATACAATACGAAGAAATATAGTTTTTTACGTTACTACGTGATAGCATGCCCACATTTAATAGCATACTTTTAATTGTGACAAATTATCTATTATTTTTTGTACACTTCTTTTAGTTAACTTTTAGTTTTGTGATTTGATTCTCATTGGGTATTGAAATCTTATACTGTTATTACACACTGATTAAAAAGCAATCATCCTTAAGGATACTCTTTTATTAATAATAATGATTTAATTAAACTTTTTTTTTGCTACGAATGTTTCTTATTCAGTAGTTACTTGAATATGAATATTTTTTCTTAATTAGTCGCCTTCCAGAAAATCATACTATTATTACAAAACAAATATTAATTTACTTTTACCTATACATTTCTTTTCCGCAAAACCAAATTTGAGCTGTCGTTGGGTCAATGACTTCTAAAGATGCTTGAGTCCCGGCGAGGTCTTCCACATTTTCGAATTCCATTCTTATGACATCGTGGGGTGGTAATTTCATGGGGTATACTATGGTTACGGCGCCTCTCAAAATGTTTATAGCTTCCTGGACAATTTTCATTGTTAAGCACTTCTCTACAGAACAAATATTTTTCACTGCATGAACCTTAATTCAACTAAATTTTATACGATTAACGAAAGAAAATAAAATGAATGATATCTACAGTAACAAACTCAAAGTGATAAGAGTTTTATTTTTAATCTAATAAGTTTTAAAAACGAAACAAAATTTATATATTTATATTTATATATTTAATGTTAAATTTGTCACTAAATATTCCAGCCACTAGATAACATCAGAAGATAACATTCATTGCAAAAGCTGAAGAAATGTGTAGATTAAGCAAATACAGTTCTGAAAATATCAGACTTGAATCTATATCCAAATGATTTTTAGTGATTTTTCGCAGGAAAACTTTTAAAAAAGAGTCGTCAACTCAACAAGGGTTTGAAAAGTATTGTAAAATAAGAACCAGTTTGTAGATGTCAGCGGGATATTTTAATCTAATGTACAAAATTACAGAACCAAAATTTGCAGAGGGAAATCTTGTATAGTTAAAATCTAAAATTACTATAGTCAAACACTCTCAGTACTAAAACCCAGAACAAAATTCTACAGTCAAAAATTTGCAAAACAAATACTCGAGTCGTAAATATCTAGAAATAACTACTTAATATAGGTATCACAGTCTTCACAACCCATTTGGAATTAGAAAACTGACAGTGACCATGATAAGATTTTTTTTTTAAATTAGATCTTATATTTATTATTTCGCCTGTACTTAATTTAACAAAATAATTATAAATCAATGATCGTTTTTTAGTTGTCAGCTGATTGACTGGAACAAACGAGTCCCCCCAAAAACTTTTGTATTGTTAAAGACTCACTACATCATTTATTTTTCACATCGCCAAGATATCATAATTTATAAATAATAATAAAACTAACAACTAAACTTACCCTGAAGAATAATTTTTTTTGAAATCATGTCTTTAGCTTCTGCTATAGCGTTTTTTAACACTTCTTGCATAGCCTTAGTGGGTTGCTTTCCATTTCTTCTTCCAACAGGATCTTTATTGAATGTAAACCCTCCACTAGGAATACATTGTTCGCCCCATGTATCTTCCAATTTCATTTCTTCCACTTGTTCTTCAGTTAATCCTAATATTTCTGGAGGATATAATGTACCGTATTTAGCTAATTCCTCCATTTCCGCGCATATTCTGTTAATTTTTAATCTACCGTTGTAGATTGCTACAAGAGAGTTTACTAAGGAGTCTATCGTAGTGCTCAATGTAGCTTCGTATAAAAATTGACTTTGGTCTTTGTGTTTCACGTGGATAATTACCATCTTTAACTGCAAAATCAAAAATTTGTATTAAAAATGTCTTACTTGATAGACAGCACAACTGCAGCAAAATGTTCGTTGCTAGGTGTAAGTTTCATCAATGGTTTTACTATGGATACCATATGGATACGTTTTCTGAATTATATTTCCAAAGAATTTTGTGTTGTATGAGTCAGAAAATTGGGTAGTTTTATTTTAATCTTATTTAACACTGTTTACATTATTATAGGCACACCTAACAATAATCTTATAGGTTTTATTGGATTAGATGTTTTATTTATTAATTAAATATATTATGGGTTGTAAAGATTATGACAAAATATAAATATAATTTTATTGAAATAGTAATTAATATATAATAATATCAATCATGGATATTATTTACATAAATTTTAATGTAGGGTAGCTGGTGTGAATGCCGGCTACTTAAGGACTTTTTGTATTATCTTTATATGTAAAAATGGAAATATGAATAACAATGATTGGTATACACATTAGTTTAAAAGAAATACCATAAAATAAAATAAAAACACATTCTATTTTTTCTTTCATAAAACCACAATTGGCCGTAATAAACCACATGTTGGAGGTAATACTGACATATGCCAGTATTACCCCCTTTCTCCTTTACTCGCAGTGGGTTCAAATATACTCCTTTTTATTTTTTGCGCAAGCTTTATATCCCCAATTTCCACAGCTTGTACACCTGATTCACATTTCATTTTTACCAAATTCTCCACAAACCAGACACACTTCTTCATTAACTTCAGATTCGCTGTCTCTGTTAGAACTAGATCCGTCATCACTTTCTTATATGTTGTCGTCTTTAGAACTAGATTCTTTATCAATACGTTTTTTGCCGATTTGCAATATTTGTTTTTATTTGCATTTTCTGTTATTAACTACGCGACCTGTAGCATCAGCGCTATGGTTTTTCGCGTCACAAGTAACGATTTTTGTTAGAGAATCGTCTATTAACACCTTCCGCTTAATCTGCTTATCTTTTTGAAAGTTTAGAATTTGTTCGTTGTCCTACTTTAGCCTTTTTCTAGCTTTCTTCTCTTGCAAGTCTACTTTATTAAAATGTTGTTTTCTTTTACGAGAATGAACTTTTAGTAATGTTTTTTTGCGTGAGGCAGTGTCAATAATGATATCTTTAAATAAAGTGTTAAGTTGTATAGGAAGCTCACCTATATCTTATACTCTATTTTTGTTTAATTGTGCATTATTTTCGGCTTCTATAAAAGGTCACATCTTATGGTTAAGTGCAAAGGAATATGTGTGGAGGTATTGTTAGTATAACAATTTCATTGTCATTACAAAAGTTGTAAGCTTTTGAAGTGCAGTAATTAACATGGTTGTCAATTACTAGTAAAAGTGGATCTTCTTTACTGGATCTAACAAAACGCTGAAAATGGTCAAGCCACTCAACAAAAAGATCTTCGTTAATCCATCCTTTGGTCGAACAGCCAGGAGGCCCATTCCTTGTTAATTCTGCATTCCTTCTTTGTCTTGCGAATATGAACATAGGAAGGACATTTATACCTGATGCACTGAAACAACACATAACGGTGTTAGTGTTTCCTCACTCGGCGCTTGCTGCTAAACCCAAGTGTCTTTGTCGCTTCTAAGCCAATAACTTGCTCAATACTTGCACGGTAGTGATTCCAATTTCGTCGGACTTAAAAATACGTGCCGAACTAAACATAACTTTGCCATAACGGTTTTTAATTTTGAAAAGAATATGTACATTTCTTCTTTGTTAAAAGCAGATAACCTGTTAAGACTGTTTAGAATCTGGTGTCCTTATTGATATATCTGGATTTCGCTTTAAGAAATGTTTCATCCAGTCTCGCCCAGCAGCTTGATTGTCACTGATAAATAGATGCGGTATGTTATTTTTCTCTTCATAATTAAAGGCAATTTTTTTTTATTTCCTGTATAGTTAAACCATAAAATAGTTTAGATATTCTAATAATTTCAAAACTAGTTATTTCTCTGCTTCACGTAAAAATACTGGTTTCCGGCCCAATTAGGGTGGATCTTGGTGTTCCATAGTTTCTAGAAGCACTTCTTATGCTTCTGACTTCTCTTATTGCATTTAAAGCAATGTTGAATTGTTCTTAAGTCCACAAAGCCTTATTTGAGGTTCTAACGTGTTTGAAGCATCTATAAAAATAATACTAAAGATAAAATTTGTAAGCCATATTTTTTAAAAATGGACGTGCGGGTAATACCGGCCACGGTCACAATTTTACCAACCATTTGGTAGTTATTATACCTCCATTTGCAGTGTAATATTTATTTGGTTATAATATGAACAGTCAGTAAGCTGACCAATATTTTCACAAATATTTGTAATGACTATTACTACGGTTATATTTGGTAATAAAAAAAAATTAAAATACATATTTATGAAGCACTACATACCTTTACATAATATATAATCCCTATAATAAACGCCCACGTGTTACACTTTCAATCAAAAACGATCAAATATCTCTGCTGTCTATTAACTAACTGAGAAAGAGAATGCTCATTTGCTCATCGCTTGGCTGAGGCAAAGTCGCATACGCATTGAAAAATAATAGTTTAGAAGTTATTAAGTAGCCGGAATTACCCCGCGGCCAGTATTCACATAAGCTACCCTACTTGTTTTTAACATTATTTTCATTGTTCCCATCATTAATTTCATCAATATTTAGTTGCCTTATATTTTCAATAAATATTTTTTGATGTTATTTGTCAATATAAATATCTGTTGTATTTTTTTAAGAAATCAGTGTCCTATAAAATTTACGTTCAAATGTACGTGTAATGATCGAGCCTTGATATATTACTAAACTATAAAATATAGTATCCCTAATACGTCCGATGCTTCTCAAAAATCGATGTGAATCGCATCAGCTTGTCAATTATATCTTCCAACACTACACACTGCTATTACACTACATAAATTAGATCAGATGCTGTCGACCTGTTACTGATGTAGCAGTGCTGTTCCGAATTATTTATTTAGATAAACTAAACATCTTGATAATTTTTGCTTTTTTGGTATTCACATTTCAGTACTACAAAAAATGCCGACAAACGATAACCAACTAATACATACCAAATAGTAGTTGCCAAATGTAATCTGAAACAGAATACAAAGAAAATGTGACTCTTGCAGCCCGTTCAGACGGAACGGTCCGGGTAGTTTATCGAATTTGTGTTGTCACTGCCAACCGGCTGCCAGGTTACGATAAAAAATCTTTTTTAGGTATTTGAAGGTATGGGTATTTGGGAGGTAGTAGATGAAAAATTCGTATACACGCTGCCAATTTTGCCCTGTTTTTTAAACAATTACTTACAAAAATCGAAAAACAACTTATTTGTTAATAAAACTTTTCTATTTTAATTTGGAGAAAAATAGTTAAAATAAAAATTAAAGATTTTAAAAAGTTTTTCAATTTAAATCCATTAACAATTTCCCCGAGATAATTGAAAAAAAAACACTTGAATATAGAAATTCGTTCCGGTTCGCCGGGTGTCGTGTGAATGAGTGTCACGATTACGGTTTCTTATTTAAAACCTGGCCGTACATGCCTTTTAAACGGCTGTTATATTAAACAGTAGTTAGTGTTTATAAACACATAATTGATGCATGCAACATTGTTTTTCTTCACCCTTTGCTTTACGGAAAATTTCTTATCGTTGTTAACTCGTAAAAATTCGAAATTTTTGATTGGATGTCACCCTCTGCTCAAATGGTTGTTCGAAACATGTATAAACAATTAATGTTGGAAAATAGGTAATGGCTTAAATTATGGTGTCATAAAGCGAATCCACATGTTAACAAAAATTTCTAAGCCATCGATAAAGAAGGTGGTATCTAATAGGGAAGACTGTAATCCACGATCTCTTATTAAACTAGATGGAATATATTCGAAGAAAAATTTATTAACTTTAATCCAGAAATGGTACACCGTTTTTTCAAATAATCAAACAAGAAGTTCTGGCAATTCCCGGTTATCCATATAAATCAACAATATGGAATCGCAAAGAATCATTATGGTCTGTAATTTGTACTTAAAAGAAATGGATTGAGCACAATAGGAAGAAAAGTTTATTGTTTATCTTGATGAAACTTGGTACGAGACTGAAGACATTTTGAAGAGGCCATTTTTTTTAAATGCTTTGTAAAAGCTTCCCCAAACAGAGGGAAACACGTAATCATTTTACATGCCGGAAAATAAGAATGGTTTTGTAACAAATTAATTGTTTGCAACCTTTGGCCAAAAATATTCTTCAGCAGATTCTCGCCAAGACATGACATCTACCTTATTCGAAAAAAGGTTTGAAGAGCAAATGTTACCGAATGTATCTCTAAATTTAGTCATAGTGATGGACAATGCTTCTTACCATTTACGAGAGATCGAGAAATCTGAAAGCTAAATCTCGAAAAAGTGTTATTTCTTTGTACCTAGAAAGCGTAGGGGTAGCTTATTCTTCAGCATTTAAAAAAAAGGATTTGCTTATATTTAAATCTTTAAATGTTTAACCAAGTTATGTTGTCGATCGCTTGGCTGAGAAATATAAGCATAATGTAATTTGTTTACCTTATTATTGTGTATTTAAGCCCATCGAGTTAAATTGGAGCAACATTAAAAGTGTTTGAAAGAGAAATGTGACCCCAACTTTATCAGAAAGTGTAAGTGCGACACTATAAGTGAGGTTGTTGCAGATATTGCGAATAAATTATAAATTATAATAAATAAAATATAACTGCATTGGCCATGTTCATGAAATTGAAAATACTATAAACTACTTTCGGTTCATTCGATTACCGATTTGAATGACACATCTAGTGAGAATGATAGGATCTTTATTTTTTATGTGATTTATAATTTAAAACTGTATCATTTGGTACATATTTTCGTTGTATTTTCCTTCTCGATAGATGTAACCCTGACGCGATGAGAAGGCTTTTATGCTTTAATCGTTATAATTTCAACTTAGAGTAATACATCTGAAATTACAATTAATCTTTAAAAAAATTTTAAATATTTATATAATCGCAAATATTGAGTATCTAACTAATATAAGCGAAGTCGGAACCTGTACCAGGCAGTTGAGTGAGTGAATTTGTAGCGTGTTTAAAAAACTCGAATAATAAAATTTCTTTAGCTATTATTTTCTGTGTATGAATAATTATGTTTTTGAACTAAACACAAATGCGTTTAGTAAAATGTGTCTACTATGTTATACCGAGATGTATCTTATATTTTTTATTATTTTATGGTTGTGTCGTTTTTATCATTACAGCTGATAATAAATATTGTTATTGTTACCTATAGATTTTTCTTTTCCTAGCTAGAGCCTGCTACTCTGATCAATATTTTCAGTTTCTCTAATCTATATTTTAGTAAAGTAATAGATTTTGTTTTTTAAATACATCTTTATCTTACTATTTAATATATAACCACAAGGATAAGTAAAAGGAAAGTGTAAGTATAATTTTTTTTTAGTATCATAAATATAAGTGTGTAATTTATATTTTTGCGGGAACATCTGCCGGGTTATCCCAAATTTATCTTATCTTATCTTATATCTCTTATGTCTTTCTAATTTTAATTTTATTTAGAGCAACTGATTAACTATTTTATCCAACTTAAATATTTAATTTTTATTCCATTTGGGTTTCTTATATTTTCCCATCCTTAGGATAAAAAACATAAGTGGCGCCCATTTTCCTTTCTTTTTCTTTTCTTTCATTTTCTCTCTTTTGGCCCTTTTAACTTCTTTTATCTTTTATCATTCATTTTTATCTTTTTGAAATTAATCATCTAGCTCGATCGAATCCACGCTCGCTCTCCTCCTACCCCCTGAGTGCCGTTCGCATATGTTAACCTCTTAAATCGAGCATTTAACATCATAAGGAAAAAAAGAGGTTACAAATTGTTTGTCGTTACCGGAAAGCAAAAATTATCTTTGCACGAAACTATAACGCGCGGGGATAATAAGACTTGATTCAGCAATTAGAATTATTAGCACCCGACAGACTTGGTCGTATTATTCGAGAATACAGCCCCTTATTTGTAAATTTTGTAAAATCCATAGGTAATTTTATTATATATTATAAAAAACTCAGTCACCATTAAAAAAATGTGTTTCTAAAATACTAGTTTCTATAAAACAATATCCTGAAGCGCAAGGAATACAAAGAAACAATAACTGTGCGACATGTGCTATAAAAACGTTTTAAGGGTTATTATTTTTAATAACTTCTAGCCGCTTTACTTCATCAACGAACTGTACTCAGAGACACTCGGTCTTCTGCAATTTCCAAGATGTATCCTATATTTATTTTATTTAACATTAGTTAGGTCAAAATATTTTTCCGGGAAATAACATTAACCTACTATTTAATAACTTCATTAAAGGTACGTACCTACCTAAAAAATCTTAACTTGGAAGAATAGTCTAAATAAAACGAATTGTAAATTACCTTTGGACCATGCATAAAATCATTGGAAAAGTACTTCCAGTCAGATTGTCTAAAATTTTGGGAATAGATAGTTCTAAATGACTAGAAAAAAAAGTGATTATGGGCACCAAGCACAAAAGATTGTCAATTTTTGAGAAATAGAGGTTTCAAATTGAACTAATTGATATAATGAGTATTTCTACATCTCACAGTTAGATTTTTCAAAATCCTAGGATACACTTGATTTTTAGGGTCTCTGATTTAGAATCTGGGTCGGTTGAACTCCATCACGTCAGGTTCAAGATCATTTGAAAGTAAAAGTGCGAATAAATAATTTAAAAAATCTGAAAAATTCAAATAACCGCTTTACAAGTCTCTGAATCCGAATCCGGCATTTGCTTTTTCTGACAAGGTCACTCGGAGGTTATTTCAAAGTCAAATAGTGTAAAACTTATTGGAATTGGTTGGTTTTTTCTTATTTGTTATAGTCTTTTCGCGATTGAGAGAGAGTAATAAATCATAATTTTAACGAAATTTTACAGCACGGGCGGCTCAGACAAAATATGTAATTTTATTGAGTCTGTCGCTAAAAGTGTTGTGAATTTAAAACTTTTATCTGTGCCCACATGTATTGAGGAAATATAACAATAGCTGACCCTTATTAACAATAGCCGATTTTTATTTTAATCCCTTTTAAGCCTGTGACGGGCCTACTTTTGGGAATATTCTGAGGTGTTTGAATGAATTAATATTTTTTTTGTAACAATTTTAAATCCTGATAATCTGAAGACAAATGTACTAATCAACGCACTCATTTTATATTTTGTATGCAAAAAAATATTTGTTGGATACAATGCAATAAACTTTGAAATTAGCTGTAAGTTCCACAACATATTGGTTTCTATTAATATAACTTATAATAATGTTTACTGTAAGAAGGGTTGAAGAGTTCTTAGAATTAAAAATTTTTTTCTTAAAAAACTGGGTTTTAATGGTGAAAATACGAATTTATTTGAGGTTTAACCTTAAATATTACTAAAAAAATGATTTTTTACCTCCTGCATTGTCCTTTGGAGGTTTAACAACTCCACTTTTTAATTCACTTCGAATTCTATATATCGTTGACTTGCTTATACATGTCATATTACTTGTCTTTTCCACAGCATTATTAACAGAAACGGAAGGCTGTTCCATTGTTAAGAAATTATAAACATTGCTTATAATTATTTTCTCGTTAACCGATAATGCACTCCTTTTTAAAAGTTTGGCAGGTATAAACTTTGAACCGCACTGCATTTTTTAACCACAACTAAATATTTCTTATTAGATAATATAAAATTCATCAAAATTCTCAAGAATTGGAAGTGCCTATATATATAATCCCACCCCATTGTTAACATTCTTGTTTTTCCCAATTAACTATAAGGATAGCATTAGTGATTTCAAAGAAGTTGATGATTACTGACGATTTCCCCTTAGATTATAGATTTCCAAAATCTAAGGAATAGGTATATAACCCAAAACGTTTAAATTTCATTTTAATGCAATGAATATAATTGTTACTTTTATAGATTTACAACAAACAACTAAAAAAACATTTACAGTACCCTGTAAAATATAATATTTGCACCCGCACCTGAAACCGAATGCTCTCACAGTTTTATTACTCTCTCTCTCAATCGCGAAAAGACTATACGATAGTTCTGCTTCTATAAAAATATAATTTTTTCTATTACCACTATGTATTTTTTATGTGTTATTTTGTAGACATTATTAATTTCAGTTTGTATTCTAAATTCTGTATCATCTTGGACAATATTGATTCGTAGTGTTTGCATCTGATATAACAACTTTTTTTATTTTACCTACTTCTTCTATTTCGTTTTCCTTGCTTTAGCTAGCTCATCTAACATTGAGATCTATAAATACTCAGTATATCAAAAGTAAATCAGTATTTTGGGCCATTTTCAAAAATTGTCCATTTCTGAGCTTGATGCCCATTGAGACGTTTGTTTTAATCACTTAAAACTACACATCTATTGTGAGAGGTGACAAGAATATCCGCAATAATCGCCGGATCTTAAATGCATACAGTCAGACGCAAACAAATGTAATTCTCTAATACTCGTACTCTACAATTACCCAAGTAAGTCGACATCAGTTGTTGTAATTTTTTTTATCCTTTATACACATAAAATTTAATTACTTTGTAGTTGGGACAACTAGTTTCATTTGTGTGTTCGGCTCGATCCGTTCAATGCGTTCGATCATCCTTTCAGTTTTTTAGAGTTCATCCCTATCCTCACATACTCTGTGCGTAACCCGCTTTAAGAAAGCTTCCATTCAAAAATTATGTAAAATAATGGATGATTCCGAATAAATTTGATTGTGTAGTTCAAAATTATTTAAATCAATAACTTTATAAAAATGTTTAAGTATTTATAAAAACTTAGACGATCCTTTACTTTGCATACATCTTATAATCAAAATAAGAAATTTAATGCCGGTATTTTCTGTTTCGGCAAATAAAATGTAAACTTAGAACTTATTACGGAGTTTGTTTTGCTGTTGACCGATATTCTGAAGAAAATAGCACTGTTCCGACACTGAATAAATATCTATCTGGACAATGTTGATTGTCAGTTGGTTTTGTATTATCATGACGGATTGACTACGGATGATGAACAACCGAGAGTATTTGGAGTGGTGTAAACATTAACCACATTACGAGAATTAAATATCTCCTATACAAACCAAACTAAGAAAGAACTAAGAGAATATTAGACATAGGTAATTTTAAATTAATGAAAAATCGTATATATGTAATAATCAGAAGCAAGGCAACGAGGCACAATACCTACAAATTTTTTGCAGTAAGTCAGGAAATTTTGTGAACGAATGCGATTATTAAGAAATGAAAACATATATTCGTGCACTTGGAATATGCATTTTTAAGAGATGAAATAAAAAAAAAATTAACTCTGCAAATATTGAATCAAATACGTCCAGTTTTGCTTGTTTCTGATGTACTAGGTACCAAGAGCGGACGGTACCTACTTCGTTTCCGGGAGTTTTATGCAGATCTCATACAAAATCATTTAGGGGCTTTTTGAGGTCGCTAAACACAAATATTATGGTAGCGAAAGTCACAAGGCCCTGGGGTACAACAGATTCAGGTAAAAAAATTTGTTTACGGATTTTTTTTATTGACCTCCTTGTAACGGGTAGCTCTTTAAGACACCAGACTCAGTAAAATTCGGTTTCAGTTTAAATAAAGATTTATTTCTAAAATAAATTATATACAAGAAAATGAAAATAAAATATATCTCTACAAATTAAACAAAATTAACTAGATCTGCGACCCCTTTGGCCCTCGGATGGATCTCCCTGTAAATAAATAAATTCAATATAGATTCCGGTTAGCATAGGATAGTTAGGGTAGGTTCGAACCGATCAATACTCGGTCACGGGGTGGGACAACCCTTGGTCAATACCCAAGGATCGGAACGGTGTAACCGCTCAATACTCGGTTACGGGGTAGGAGAACCCTTGGTCAATACCCAAGGATCGGAACGGTGCAACTGATCAATACTCAGTTGCGGCGCAGGATAATCCTTGGTCAATACCCACTTACTGAATGGGTCTGCGCGAGTCTTGACGACGTGTCGTATCTTGGTCGCGCACCTCGAACGGATGGTGGGAATGCTGGCAAATACAAACGATAACGCGGGGTTTCTGCGTTATCGTGACATCCTTTTTTACAGTAAAGTTGGTAGCATTGATGCTACTATTAAGCTAGTTTAGGCAAGGAGTTCTTTACCTACTAAATACTAAAATAACTTTCACCTGCATATTTTGCTGCATTTGTTTTTATACTGTTAAAATTATTTGTTAAATATAGAAACCTACTCTGATCTTCGCCAATATGATACTTATATTCACCGACCTTAAAAACCCTCGAGAAACAAGTTTCGAATGATTTTATATGGAATCTGCAGAAAACTCCCTGAGACGAAGAAGGCACCATCCGTCCTGGGCACCAGGTATATCCGAGGCCTTTGCTGACATGATATTCGTTTTTAGCGACCCACAAAACCCCCTAGTAGCAACATTGGACGTATTTTATTAAATGTTTGTCGAGTTTAAATTTTTTAAATTTGCAACTCTGGAAAATGTATTTTCGAATCGAATGCAACAAGAATCATATTATATATCCAACTAACTGCAAAAAATTGGTACGTTTTCTGCTTCGTTGCTGGCCTATTCGGTCGTATGTATGTATCTACCTATATAACGGAACGTGATTATGACCAACTTTGATATGCCGGATTAATTTGAAACTCTGCGTACTTATCAAAGTCCAAAGACAATATAATAACATAAAAAAATTAAAATAAAACATATTTTTTAAAAACATTAGAAAGAATCGTATATGACTCCGCGAACACATGCTATCTACTAACTTTAAACATAACTGCTATGTCGATCCAATTGGGCAATGGGTTAGATTTTTGCGATTTAACGTTGGGTTTTTTTAAACGCAGGTCTTGATTCGAATCCAATGGTTTTTTTTTCTGATAAATATAAATTATGGTAAAAAATCCTTTATAAAGAAATTAATCTTATTGGAACAAAATGATAATACTTTAAAAAATTAAAAATACGCTCTTCGAGGTCAAAAATGTTTTTTTCTGCTTTTTTCCTTGGGCTCAGAATGGTATTTTTTGTTTTGTTTCAATCGTCCTGAGCTTACAAAAACTGGTCTGATGCCTACTATTGACAACCGGGGCAATGTTCCTGACGGCAAGTTAAAAACTTTTTTGTAAATTTTTGAAAAGCTGATCTGATGTTCGAGGCAGTCACTGACACAGTTTTTTGAGTACAAAAAATGATTATTCCTATTGCAAATTTGATAAGTCAAAACATCTCGTCTCGTGTCCTCTCGTACACACACACGCGCGCACACATGCATACTTAAGCACGCACGTGCGTACACACACACACACACACACACACACACACACACACACACACACACACACACACACACACACACACACACACACAAACATGTACGCTCGCACGCACACACATATATATTCGTACATTATCGGGGGAATACTAAGGAAGGCTTCCGAGGACCTCAAAACGTGGTAAACAGGTGAAAACTCCATTTTCGGAAAACGAAGTGACACCAATATTCGATTTTTTTTTATTATAAACGCGGGATGTTTTGCAATGTAAAAAGTGTGGGAGGCATGGTGTCAGCCACGCTTTTTACATTGCGAAACACTTTTTTTATTTACACTATTCTTAATTTATATTTAAAAAATATTATATATATTTTTTAATTTAGATTTCATTATTTCACAAAAGTGGGTTTTTTAGTAATTTAAACTATTATTATATTGGAAGTATATCTTTCTTATGGGGTTTACGCACAGAACTGCTAGATTACTAAAACTCATTTCCTTTAAAATTTTAATGGGTAAAATAAAAATATCAATCTACTTTTTTTAAATTGATGTTAAATATTATCGTTTTGTTTTATTATTTATCATGGTTTTTAAACAAGTTTAATTATTATTAACATTCTATCACCTCATGTTTTTTTATACGAATGAGCTCATTACCGGAGTGTCACATCTAGATTTATTTTGTTGAGTTCACTTAACCTGACAATTTTTTCAAGCTTTTATCGTTGGTACCTCTACCCTCCATAATCGTTGGCTATTCAATTATGACATTTAAAAAATAATTTAATAAATCACAGCAAAAATTTTATTATGAATGCACACTAATACTACATTAAAACTTTAGGCAAAATTTTACCCTACTGCGACAGAAAGAAGAGTTATGTTTTTCTAGTTCATGAATGTTTATACGTATATTTATCTGCTATAGCCTGAACGGTTTCATGGATTTTAATGTATGCGGTATATTTAGATTTGTCTTGATAACATAAGTGACACTGGGTACATAAAAAAATAACGAGCACCGAATGGCACCGAGCGATTGATACTCCATCCCAAACTCGACCATCCATCCCTGAAAAGGACACTAAGTCCTATAACAGGATCCTTAAACCTAATACTTAAAAACCCAACATTTTACTCCTGTAAATCGATGATTCCTTGCATCCTTGCATCCTGCATTTTAAATTCGCTCAGGATAAAAGATGACTAAATATTATCAGAACGGCACAAGAACATAACAGGCGTCTATCTAACAATATCATAATGAATAACTCTTAGATAGTTCCGTAAACGACTTTGATTAAGATCATATTTTTTACTAAATATTATAATAAATCAATGAATTTACAACGGTAAAAGTACGTCCTATCGTTCATTTTTAATAGTTATTTATGATATGAGTGTGAAAAGTGAGGTTTTATTTTGTGAGTGAAAACGTTTGTGAAATGAGCGGAGCGAATTGAACAATTTCACGAACAAAATAAAATCACTTTTAACACAAATACCATACAATGTTTTTTGTACAACTTCCCTATTTTGATAATGAAACGAGCGAATTTGCAATGACAATAAACCAAACCGTGTTAAAAGTAAACTAAACCGTGTTAAAAGTAAACTTGTTTACATGGCAACGTGTTAAAAGTATTTTTAACACGCTGCTATGTAAACAATCGTTTTTAACATTGTTTGCTATCATTAAAAGTGTCACTTTTAATGACAGTTGTACAAAAAAATCTTTTTTGTCGTCTAAAGAAGAAAAATTTTGAGGTAAAAGCAAAGTTTATTATTTCTTAAATTAATAATCTAAGTATTGATTGGACCCTTTATCAGTTTGCTCAGCTTATGTTATAATACACTGAAATACTATACATTTATCAGTTTCTTTTAAAAATAAAAAATAAATTGGTTGTTTACTTACAAGATTAAAGAATTATATACGTTCAGGTAAACAAGAATTTTACTGACAAACGTAATCCAGCCTGTGATTAGATGGAAAATAATATTTACAGTTAGATATTTATATAATTTGTATACTTTTTTTACTCAAACGAAGATTTAAACTAAATAGAAAGCTTTAGAATAACACTGAGTAAATAACCAGTTTGCCCGGAAAACACATCGCCCTTGCTAATATCGAATACAGGCTTTTAATTTCACCCGAAGTAATTATTATAGAGAGATGATAATTACATCAAAGTTGAATTACAATAGACCGCTAACAAGTTAATGCAGATCCGCCTCGTGGCTACGTCTAGTGTGATCCTTTATTTTCCTTAATTGAATTTTAGCGACACGTCTGCGTCTCGTAAAAACTAAGTTGAAAAGAAAATTGAAAACATGTCATAAAATAAAAGAATTCAGGAAAGTTATTTAGTTTTTATATACCGTGATGCCCACTAATTACAACTTGAAAGCAGTCAAACGTTACCTAAACTATAAATATAACTTAATACTAAATTAAGTTTTTACCTACAACTTGCAACATCACAAAAATCAACGACTGACATTAAATTAATTATATTGGTGATAATATATATTTTACGATTAGGTAAATCACAAAGTATTTTTGGGATTAAAGATTATTAAATTAGTTAGTGCATATATAATTCTACTTTGATCCT
>OZ034801.1:40226459-40376459 GCA_964028335.1 Altica lythri
TAAGTTAAGACTAACATTTTTTGTTAAAAACTAGCTGTACACGGCGCGCTGTTAAAAACTAGCTGTACACGGCGCGCGTTGCTACGCCAACAACTAAAATAAATTTAAGAAAAATAAAAGAGAAGAAGAGATAGAGAAGGAAAAAAAGTTTATAGTTTTGTTTTACTCATCGCACCAAAAATATATTTTTCGAACTTTTATTTATACGAATTCGTATAGATATCTATTAACCAGTATTGAATTTGATACATGGAAGCGCCATCTGGTGGTAACTTCCATTAATACGAATATCATATTTATCTTTCCCATTAAAAATACATCATCATATTGATTTTCATGACAATCGGTTGAACGGGGCAGAAGTTGCTACTCTGCAGCGCCACCTGGTGGCATGTGGCATCAATGAAAATATTATACAAACCTTCTTCGTGGAAAAATACATATACGTACCAATTTTCATTACAATCGGTTGAACGGGACAGAAGTTGCTACTCTGCAGCGCCACCTGGTGGCGAGTGGCATCAATAAGCATATCATACAAACCTTCTGCGTGGAAAAATACATATATATACAAATTTTCATAATAATCGGTCCAGTAGTTTTTGAGTTCATCGATAACATATAGACAAACATTAATTTTTATATATATAGATTTACGTTAAAATATTTAATAGCCTTCTATTGATTTCGCTCTCAGTGACATGCTGAAGATTTTTCTTGTATCAATAACTTGAAGCTGTTCCTCTAAAAGGACATATGTAGATTAATACCTCTGATAGGGGAAACCCGGGCAACGTGAATACCTTAAGCTTTTCTTAATTATTGTCGTTAAGTTATAACTGGGGAAATTGAAACAATTGTATATAATCAATCCCCAGTTAATAAACTTTCATAATGCAATGATGGTTTCCTTAATATTAATTATTAAGCTATTAAATATAAGACCAGTTTTCAATAAAGGAATGAGTATCCACTTTGCCCAGCACCCCGGGTAAAGCGAATTCGGTAGTAGGGTAAAGCGAACAATACTATTTGCTATAGAACTAAACATTAAAAATAAAAAAAATAAAAAACAAAAATTAAATATCACCACATTATTCTTGGTGGTGTACTTAAATGCAGGATAGTATATGTGACTTTCGTGGTTGTCTAGTATTAACATAATCTTTTGGTCTGCTGTTGGCCACAATTGCTCTACGAAAAATCTCTCCCAATTCAAGAAGACTTCGCAAGATGTCTAACCATAAGAAGTACCTACACATTCCTTTAGTTTCTAGCGGATTTCCATCAATAAGTATTGGCTGAATCTTGTTTCTGGCAAAAATTACAACAGCCAATGACAATTGTCAATTGGTCATGTTCTGCACTTCTAAGCATTTCCACTGGTTTTTCCCTTTACAGAGAGAATCTTAGGAGGCTTATTTAAGGACGTAGCTATCCCGGTTTTTGGGAGCTGTCAGGTTATTGTAAATAGTTGCGTTTTGCATACTCAAATGCCTGACTTATAAATTTATTTTGAAAAAGTCAAAAAAATACTGCGTCTGTCTTGTAGATATGAGGCCATTTCATTCTCTTGGTCCTTCGTGAATATAGCACCAAATCGATTTAGCTGTGGACAAACAATTCTTCTTTTGACATGTCGATATAGTGTACCATACTCTAGTTCGTATTTTTTTCTCCCGTCAAACACAAATTTATAGCATCCTGCATGATTTTTTTACTCCAGGATAATTGTATTTTTTTAAATTTATACACCAGCCTCAATGAAAAAGAACGCCATAAAGTACACTTTGCCCTTCAGGTATATTTTTGAAGTTATCCCAAATAACTAAAAAAACAGAGCCTCAAAATTGTTTGTCTACGGGTAGTTGAAAGCTACATAATCATGCATCAAATCCCACTCATACCAAAGTACATGTCACAACTAGTAACTAATATCATTATAAACGAAACACTTACCACTGTAAATTATTATTTTTTCCCAAAGACACATTCTGCTCTCTTACTGTTGCCACGCAATTCGAAATCGTCCTTTTGTGTTTGCCGCAAATGAAGCGACAAGAGCAACCTTTTTTCTATTACAACGCGAGTGCTTTTTTTATTTGAGCTTCCTTCGTTGAACCGTTCCATTCTTTTTCGATACCAACGATTGCAATGAGAAACCAACTTCGTAACACCCAGTTCTTCATCTAGTACCTTTTGGATCGAGGTCGCTGAGAATGGAGCGACCACTGTGAAATTCGCAATACTAGCAGGAACTAGTTACCTGGTGTGGTACTTCATTCCCAAACAGAGAAAAAATTTCAACAAGACAATGCTGTTTTGGTAATCCTCCCTGATTTTAAAAAATTATTACTCGAAAATGTTCTCTGCTAAAATCCATTTTTGGATCGACTTGCTAATTTTAAAAATTTTATGTACATATATGACTTGTTTTATAGCAATGAAACTCTGGCTTTATGTAAATAAAAATATTGATATTAGATTTGTTTCTGTAGGTTCTATTCGTGTCGCCTTCTAAGCGGCTATGCAAAACTAATAAGAAAACCCTCTTATCTGAGTCAGAACAGTGCAACACATATTTTCTTTAAAACCGACCTAAGATTAAGGAATAGCTTAAAATTAATCGATACAACTGGCCCTTAGTTAAGAAATATTCTCAAGATAATTTACTAAGTGCTATACTAATACATAGTGTCAAATGTTGTCAAAGTCAAACTAATCAAGAATCTTTCGTTTATATATTTATTAGTTTATGATTTTCTGCGGAAATAGATAAATACTGAGCATCATAAATTAAATTGTATAAAACTGTTTTAACAATTTACTATCTGGTTGTATTCTAATCTAATACAATTAGAAAGATAAAACTAATAAAAATTAACAAACAATTTAAAAATTACTTTAAAATGCTTAAATTAGTTATTCTGACATAACTGTTTACGTTTTTTAATCAACTGAGGGTACTTTGGTTATCTTAGGGTTTTTTAAAAATATATAGTTAATAGGTACACTCCAATATATTTTACATTTTATCTGATTATATCAGAAATTGATATTAATTATACTATAACTGTACTGTTTTGTTTTACAAGTACCTACTACCTGTGATATTGCCTAGTTACAGAGCATATTATATTAAATAGAAATTTTTTAAGCGCTGATTAACTAGATGTCATGCTATTAAAGAAGCAAATAAAATGTTTACTGCTGCTATTGCTATAAAAAATTTGTTTTTATCTAATTAACTAGGGGACCCGGCGAACTTCGCACCGCCTAACACTAATGTTTTTTTCCAATTTTTTATTTAATTTTTACGATTAATTTTTTGTATTTTCTATCATATTTTCTCGTTAGTTACCAGTTTTAGTTTAGTAGGAATTACAGGTGAAAATTTATAACATCTTAACTGCGCCACCTTAGGGTAGCGTCATAATGATTAATTTCGTAATAAACGCGTCCGATCGCTGCAAAATTCAAAGTGCAATATGGAAAATCGCGGCCTCTGACGCGCTATTTATAGGCACGCTGCCGCCACCCCGGCCGGCCAGTACCACCGCAAGCGCTGCGCAATTTTAAATCTGTAATATCTTCGAAAATATTACTTTAAATCTTGTGTTGTACAGGACCATATAGATCTATATTAAATCAACAATGTATTTAAGCTATTTAATTGGATAAGGATTAATGCTGTATTGGTTAAAATCGCTTCGAAAATTAGCCATTATTTGTCGTAAAAAGTAAATGACAAAAAAATTTTATTGTGGGATATCCATATGAGATAGACATATACCATCGCGGAGTTTTCTGTAGACCTTTTCAATGTGTACAAATAATTAGTACATTATTTTGATAAATCTCGTAGGGTTCAGCCTGCGTTTGCAATGTAAGCGGAAAAAAATTGATAATTAACGACATCACATTAGAAACCTCAAAAATAACAGTATTTCTCCACTATTTACTGGATGTTTTTATACATATAAACCTTCCTCTTGAATCACTCTATCTATTAAAAAAAACCGCATCAAAATCCGTTGCGTAGTTTTAAAGATTTAATTATACAAAGGGAAATAGGGACAGAAAAAGCGACTTTGTTTTATACTATACTATATGGTGATAGTGATGACGTATTGCTTCCACTGTTATGGACAGAGAAGAAAAAAATGTATTCCTAATAATCCTATCTTTTAAAATTTTTTTCTAAACGACGATCCGAATATAGTAATTTTATAACAAGTATGGAATCCGCTATATTCCTTACGAATGGAGAAGTCTGTCAAACGAGCTACAGAAGATAATAACGCTTAAACGAGAATCGAATAGCTATTCCGTACGAGTTTAGTATGTATGTATGTAGGTATGTATGTATGTATGTATGTATGTATGTATGTATGTATGTATGTATGTATGTATGTATGTATGTATGTATGTATGTATGTATGTATGTATGTATGTATGTATGTATGTATGTATGTATGTATGTATGTATGTATGTATGTATGTATGTATGTATGTATGTATGTATGTATGTATGTATGTATGTATGTATGTATGTATGTATGTATGTATGTATGTATGTATGTATGTATGTATGTATGTATGTATGTATGTATGTATGTATGTATGTATGTATGTATGTATGTATGTATGTATGTATGTATGTATGTATGTATGTATGTATGTATGTATGTATGTATGTATGTATGTATGTATGTATGTATGTATGTATGTATGTATGTATGTATGTATGTATATAAGAAAAGGTGTACAAATAATATGTTCTATTTTTATTTATTTTTTTGTTTAAAATTATTAATTGATTTTTTATAATATTTACCGCTACTATAAATTGAAAATAATCTAAACAACTACCAACGATAAATATAAAAATTAAACTTAACTAAATTGAGTATACATTATTTTCTATTAAAATATATATATATATATATATTTTTTTGTTACATAAAGTGTACTTACTGTGATGTAGATTTTGTAGTACCTTAGAAATTTTGAAATTTAAATTTTAACAACTGTCATTTTAATATAAACTATAAATGTGTTCATATAAAATAGAAATTGCTAAGAAAATGTTAACCTCAAGAAGAGTAAGTTTAAATTTTCATTTTTATAAAAAATATTTGTATTTAACAATATTTTTTATCTTGTAGAAAGTCTTGATAATGAATTAAATAAATTCGAAAGCTAGACACATACTTCAAAGAGTTTTCTGATAAAAGCCTAACTTGACTGCATCTCCAAGAATTTTGATCCTTAGATTTAAACAGTCACTAATACCTTTACGTATATATATATATATATATATATATGTATATATATATATGTATAACTCCGATATAACGAAATCTGTGGACACGATAACGGTCGCATTTCTTAACGGATCGAAATGAAATTTGGTACAAAAATCAATCGTCCAAAAATCTCGGTCGAGTTCGTTAATGGGCCAAATCGGTAAGGCCGTTTGGGCGTGACAATAAATCAAAATGGAAAAAAAATCGTAACTTTTTTACTTCACCCTGTACAAAAAAATGTTAGAGGACTTTTTTGTTTGTCTTAAAGAGACCTGCAACTTTTATCTAAAACATTTTTTTCTAAAACGTATACTTTTAATATATTCAATTAATATAAATCTACTGATGCGCCTGGCCTACCAAGGGCCATTTTTTTTTCAATACATCTTGGCCATCATCTGCTTGCACATTTTTGTCGACTTTTCCAAGAATGTGACGAATATTGTCCCTTATTTCCCTAGGCACATATGTATTAGTTGATCGTCTCTTCATATGTTCTATAACTAGAAGCTTAGCTATATTTGCAGAAACATCATTACCACGAGTAATATCATCCCTTTACAATGTATCCTTTTAAGAAGCAACGCTTACTTTGCTTTGCTGAGTTTGCTTTATTTTTATATATATACTTATATTCATTGTTAGTCAGTCAGTCAGTCTGAAACCTTATAAGTTGTAACAAGTAGTTTGTAGAAAGTAACATAAAAGTTTGTACTTATAAATAAATAATTGTTTTTAAAAAGCAATTTTCGAGTTCAGAATTGTTATTTGGCGCAGTCAGTAGGATATTCGAGATTGATTCGTATCGTACGGGCAATTTTCGTTTCAACGATTAATCGAATATCGACCATCGCAAATCGGTGCGAACTTTGCAAATCGGTGCAAAATAGTGACATTCTGCAACATTTTGGGATTTGGATCAACTTCATCCACTTCTGCGAGAGAGATTGGTTCTGCGAGAAACAGGCGATCTTCTCATAACTAGGGATGCTAATAGTCATCTTTATATTTGTGTAAGTACACTTTATGTCTTTAGAAAGTATAATTGAAAGCATAGAAGAATCTTTAAATAATTTAACACTTTCACCTTCAGCTGACTCAAACTTAAATAATTTAAATATGCCAAATACAAGAGTTGAATTTAAACCAGAATATTTAAAATGTATACCCGAATTTGACGGGAACCCAAATGATTTAGATAGGTATATTTCCGTTAGTGAATCGTTACTAACTCAATTTTATGATGCAACTAATCATAATAATTTCTTAAATGTTTATTTGTTGAACTCAATTATTTCAAAATTACAAGGAAATGCTAAAACTGTTATTAATATTCAAAAAACATCCAGTTGGGATGAATTAAAACGAATACTTATCAATAATTTCTCAGATCAAAGAGATGAAGTAAGTTTAATCAGAGATCTCGTAATGTTACGACAAAATATGAACGAGTCACCTCAAAACTTTTACGACCGTTGTTTACATATGCTTAATTTATTATGTAGTTTTATAAATATTCACGAAGCTACAGAACAAGCAAAAGTGATTAAACGTGAATTATATTCAAATTTAGCTACTAAAACTTTCCTTTCTGGCTTAAGAGAACCACTAGGTACAACAATACGTTGCATGAAGCCTACATCATTGGCTCAAGCTATGCAGCTTGTTATTCAAGAAGAAAATGCACATTATCTTAAAAATACTAATTATAACAAAGTTACTACAAAACCAGTACCTTTACCTAGACAAAGTATTCATCAAAACAAACCTAATTTCAGACCTAATTCCAATCAAAATGTATCTTTTAATTCTAATACTCCAAATAATTTCTTCTCACGTCAAAATAATTATGCAAATCCTAATTTTAGTACACCAAATAGATCTGTACCACAACATTCTCCTACATTTTCACAACCATTTAGACCACAGACATCTCAAACTAAAAATGTTTTCAAACCAAACCCTAACATAAAATTACCCAATCCAACACCTATGTCCACTTCGACAAGAAATACATTTGGACAGAATAGACAAAATAATAATAATTTCAGACAAAATAATCGTCCAAACTTTACTTCTGAAGAACTTTTTAATACCGAAATAAATTTACATCAAGACTATTTAAATTCTGAAAATTACGTTGACGAAGTATCCGACCAAATAGAAGATCAAACAGGTGATCAATACGATCAGTTTGAAACGCCTAACGAAAATGATTATAACGAAAATATCGGAACTAATAATGAAAACACTAATAGAGAACCTCTAAATTTTTGAATACAGCCTCGGAACTCAATACCACTACAAATTCTAATTTCTTTTCCTTCAATGGTATAAATTCTAGTGAATTGCCATACATCATTTTTCCGGAACATAATTTAAAATTTTTAATTGATACAGGTGCTTCCAAATCATTTATAAATCCTGAAATTGCTTACAAATTATATCCGAACTCTATAAAAAATGATCCTTTTATTGTTTCTACAGTTTATCAAAAATCTTCTCATAAACATAGTGTACAAATTTTAGCTTCAAAAATTTTCAATTTACCAACTCCTACTAATTTAAAGTTTTATCTCTTCAAATTTCATAATATCTTTGACGGTCTTATCGGACTTGATAATTTAAAATTATTGCAAGCCTCAATTAATCTAGACAAAGGATATCTTATAACACCTCTTACGCAATTAAAACTCCGATATCATAATATAGACAACAATGAGCTCTATAATGTATCCATATCTCCAAGGACAGAACAGGTCATCAAAATTAAAACTAATATTCCGCACGGAGATATCATAATCCCTTATCAAAAAATTCACAACTGTGAAATTCCAGAATCCCTGACCACTGCAAAAAATGGTTTCGCCTTAACAACGATTCTTAATAATACTCCGAAACACGTTACTCTAGACTTTTCAAAGCCATTTTCTGTTGAAAAATTTGAAATGAATAACGATAAATGTTTTGAAATAAATAACATTGAAAATTTTGTGAGACAACCTCTAGACTTATCCAAAATTAGAACTAACCACATGAACGAAGAAGAACGACTTAAAATATTAGACTTAATTACTGAATACAATGACATTTTTTACCGAGAAGGAGAACCCCTAACATTTACAAGTAAAATTAAACATACAATACGAACAACCGACGAAATTCCAATTTATACAAAAACATACCGCTATCCTTTCGTACATAGAGAAGAAGTTGCGAACCAAGTTAAAAAAATGTTAGACTCAAATATAATACGACCAAGCAATTCCCCATGGTCATCACCAATTTGGGTTGTTGGTAAAAAACCAGACGCTTCTGGAAAACAAAAGTGGAGAGTCGTTATTGACTATCGCAAACTTAATGAAAAGACCATCGACGACAAATACCCTTTACCAAACATCACTGACATACTTGACAAACTTGGCAAATGTCAATATTTCTCGACAATAGATTTAGCTAGCGGATTCCATCAAATTCAAATGGATGAAAAAGACATAGAAAAAACAGCCTTTAATACTGAACAGGGACATTTCGAATTTCTTCGTTTACCATTCGGGCTAAAAAACGCACCCGCAGTTTTTCAGAGAGTTGCTGATAACATCTTAAGAGGAATTCAAAATGAAAAATGTCTAGTTTACTTAGATGACATAATTGTCTTCTCTACTTCCTTGCAAGAACATTTGGAACGTCTCAAATCAGTCTTTCAAAGACTGAGAGAATCAAACTTCAAAGTACAACTTGACAAGTCAGAATTTCTACGAAAAGAAGTCGCTTACCTGGGTCATATAGTGACACCAGACGGGGTAAAACCAAATCCAGATAAGATAATAGCTATTAAAAATTTCCCTATTCCAAAGACAACTAAACAAATTAAAGGATTCCTGGGTCTCCTAGGATATTACCGACGTTTCATCAAAGATTTCGCCAAAATTACAAAACCATTTACAAAATGTCTTAAAAAGGGAGCCAAAATTGAAATGACCGACGAATACCTAACTTGTTTTGACACTTGTAAAGAATTATTGACAAATGAACCCATTCTACAGTATCCAGACTTCACAAAACCTTTCACACTTACGACAGACGCATCAAATGTTGCTTTAGGTGCGGTACTATCGCAAGGTCCAAATGATTTACCAATTGCATACGCCTCACGTACCCTTAATAATTCCGAACAAAATTATTCAACAATAGAAAAGGAATTACTTGCTATTGTATGGGCAACAAAATACTTCCGTCCTTATTTATGGGGTAAGAAATTCAATATAGTAACTGATCACAAACCACTTACTTGGCTTTTCTCATTAAAAGAACCAAATTCAAAATTATTAAGATGGAAAATAAAATTACAAGAATATGATTATAAAGTAATTTATAAAAAGGGAACTTTAAATAAAAATGCTGATTGTCTATCACGCGTTGAAATTCATACCAAAGAAACAAATTCATTTTGGAATGAATTAGACGAAATTCTAAACGAAGCAGATACATATCAAAATAAAGACATTACTTTTCCAAATTCTAACAACGAAAACAAAACCCTTAATACTCCATCTCCGACAACTTCAAGACAACCACAACCTAACTTACAATCAAATACACCCCCAAACTTTGATGAAGTATCTATGATCGTAAATGTTAACGACACGATTTCAACAATACACGATGAACAAATCGACAAAAATTGTGATGATGATTTGACTATACATTCAAATGCAGACGAACATCCAGTTATAGGAATTCCAATCGCAGACTACGCAGTAAATTATGGTAAAAATCAAATTATTATAAACTCAGTATTACATTCTCCAACAAAACCAAAAATATCTATACTTTTTGGAAACAAACAAAGATTTAATATACAACTATCAAAAAATAACTTTGAACAAGACGTTATTAATTTTATAAAAGAATACATAGTTCCAAACGTTTCATATTTCCTATATTTTGAAGATCAAAATTTATATGAACCATTTTCAACTTGCTTACAACGAAATTTTAGATCATCTGCACTAAAATTCAGAAAATGTACAAAGAAATTACTTGACGTAACTATAGCATCAGACATAGAACAAATAATTCAAAATTACCACGAAGGCAAATCTAACCACAGAGGCATAGAAGAAACCTTGACACGTATAAAAGAAAAATATTTTTGGCCTAATCAGAAAAAATCTATACAAACTTATATAAATGAATGCGAAATATGTCAACAATGTAAATATGACAGACATCCGACAAAAATCAAAATGAACTTAACACCAACCGCAACAAAACCTTTCGAAATAATTCACTTAGACACATTTACATTTGAAAATACTAAATTTTTGACAATTGTAGACAGTTTTTCAAAATATGCACAAGCATATTTTCTCGAATCCTTATCCGGCATCGCAGTTGCAAATAATTTAATTAAATATTTCTCACATCATGGAATACCTGACCAAATTATTGTTGATAATGGAACCGAATTTAAAAATAGCGTTATAACCGAACTTTTAGGGCTTCACAAAATAAAAATTCATTTCTGTTCTCCTGAACATCCACAGTCGAACGGTATCGTAGAGAGATTTCATTCCACATTAATAGAACATCTTCGATTATTGAATGCCAAAAATCTTTCCAATACTTCGATCAAAAATAAAATGACATATGCTATCCTAGCCTACAACAACTCGATCCATTCAACCACCAAATTTAAACCCGTAGATATAATTCAGGGACATATTACACAAAATGACCCATTTAATATTGAAATTGACAGACTTTTAATAAACGACTATGTTAATCAACACAGAGAACGGGCAAAATTACTTTATTCAAAATTAAACTCAGACCTCATTAATACTAAAGAAAAAATAATTCAAAACGTAAATAAAAATCGTGAGGATCCTGATATATTTACTCCAAATCAAAAAGTTTACATTAAAAATAAAATCAGACAAAAAGGCGCAAACAAATTTAAAAACCCAACAATAATAAAATCAGTTAATAAATCTCGCAAAGTCGTAGAAACTGATAAACACAAGAAAATACATATGAGTAACCTTAAACGCCCACTACGTAGACTATATTCATTTGATAACACGTAGATATTATTTTCAGGTTGCCGAGAGCACTCGGTTTCCAAGAAAGCATTACTTTACAAGATCTTCAGAGTAATCCTGGTCTGTTACCAGTCAAATTGGGCACTGCAAAAGTAACAGAACATTATCATTCTATTTTATACTATTATGATTTAAATCCTATTATAAACGAGTACAATAGATTAGTTATAAGGACTGACCATACTCTAGACGCTATACACGGAAACTCAGACTTCTTAGAAGAAACTTCAAACTATTTTAAATTACTTAATTACGAAAAAGATAAAGTTGAAAATAAACTCAAAGAAATACTCCCTCATCCAAACAGAATTAAAAGAGGACTTATTAATGGCTTAGGTTCAATATTTAAAGCAATATCTGGTAATTTAGATGCATCAGATGGTGAACGTTACGAAATGCTGATTAAAGACCTTCAACAAAATCAAAATAAATTATCTAATACTATTAAAAACCAAAATTCAGTAGCCCTGTCACTAATTAATAAATTTAATGATACAGTTCAGCAAATTAATCATAATGAAAGACTGTTAGAAAATCAGTTAAAACATGTAGTTGCTATTGTTGAAAGCCAAGTCACTAAAGGGAATAATACCATTATCAAAGACGTATTAATCCAGTTGACAAGTCTCTTCCAAATTTTAAATGATATACTTATTGCAAGATATTGAAAATTCTATTTCATTTGCAAAAATTAATGTAATGCACCCCAGTATTATTAAAATTGAAGATTTGTATAAAATTCTCTTATCAGTCAAGAAAAAGGTAAAAGCTAATCAAATGCCAGTTGATATAACTTTAAACAATGTTTTACTGTTAGAAAAAATTATAAGAATTTCATGTTTCATTCTAAACAATAAAATTACTTATATTTTACAAATACCGATCACTTACCCTTTTTCATTAGATTTATATCAGTTATATCCTGTTCCAATTTTAAGAGAGAGTCGGTTTAAGGCAATTATTCCAAAGAATAAATTCATTCTAAAGCATAATTTGTATCACGCTTATATAAACGACTTATGCCCTGAAATAGACGCCTATCATTTTATCTGTAAACCAATTGATCTACTTGAGACCAAATCAGACGATCCATGTGAAATCCAACTATTGGGCAACAACCCTTCGCCTACATGCCACCCAGTACCACTGGAAATCTCCCAATCTGTATTTAAAAGACTTCGAAACACAAACCAATGGATTATCGTACTTCCCACAGAAGTCACTATCAAATTAAAATGCCATCAACAAGAAGAAGCGTACAAGAAAACTGGTACCTATTTAGCCAAAATTCCAAAAGACTAAAATAATTACGAATACAGAAACGTTATCCAACGACGAGGACATCAGTTTCCAAAGTCAACCAATACTGTTCCCGGAGATAGACTTTCCAAAAAATGATTTCAATAATTTTAAAAGTCTAAATTTCAGTTTACAAGATATTAACTTAGACGAATTATCAACACTTCGAGAAAGAATTCTAAGATCAGATAGCACCTTTGAACCAACTCTACTGGCTTACACCCCTAGTGCATGGACTGTGATTATCTACATCCTAGCAGCAATTATTTTGGGTTACCTATTATACCGACGCCGCCGCCGCCGACAAAATCTAATCTTCCAGCAAAACCATGATGCCTTAGAACTTCAAGATGTTCAACTTCCTCGCTAACCCTCCGAAGTTGAATCTATGGGGGAAGGAGTAATATCATCCCTTTACAATGTATCCTTTTAAGAAGCAACGCTTACTTTGCTTTGCTGAGTTTGCTTTATTTTTATATATATACTTATATTCATTGTTAGTCAGTCAGTCAGTCTGAAACCTTATAAGTTGTAACAAGTAGTTTGTAGAAAGTAACATAAAAGTTTGTACTTATAAATAAATAATTGTTTTTAAAAAGCAATTTTCGAGTTCAGAATTGTTATTTCACGGAAAGTTTTACTTATACACACTGTCGTCGTCGATGACCAATGAGGCTTGGATTACATAATGTCGAAAGCTTTGGCGGCGTTGCAAAAATTATTTAACCCAGGAAAATTATTTTCTCATAGTCTATCAGACGGCAGGGCCGAGATTAAGAGTTACAATAATCACACAAAACATACCTCTATAAGTTGTATCAAATTAACATTACCTACTCAAATATATTAAATTTATTATATTTTTAAGGAATAATAAAGTTAATAAATAGTAGTTTACGTAACAAGTCCTGAAAGTGGTCTTTTACTGGACGAGCATGCAAATTGCAAGGCGAGCCATAGGCGTAACCTCGAACATGCGAAATTTACCAGGTTACGTTTTTTAATATATATAATATATATAAAATTCATTTTTATACAATTTGTTTATAATTAAGTATTAAATCAAATGCTCACATTGTCCGACAAATTTATTGCTGCGTTTTTGCTGTCCGACAGCTTAAATATTACGTTTATTTCTAGCTCGAAAAACAGCAGTTTTAAATTTAGATAATAGGGATGTGGACTATTTTTGGGAAAGTATTTAAAACCATGCATAAGTACCAAATATAGCCTAAACTACTTGTTATTATTTTTTTACTACAACTAATAGCTTTAAAATAAGGTATTTAAAATTCCATTTCAAATTTCGTGCCAAAACGAGGATATCTGTGAAACGCCCGCTGTGACGTCACTTGCTCCTAAACATTGTCGAAGTTGTATGTAATAGAAAGTTATTTCGTAGTTTTGTGTTAATAAGATGGATTCTACATTTTATAAACATTAAGTTTAAAGTAAAAACAGTAATAATATTATCCCAATATCAACAAACACCATATTACTTGACAGCGAAAATTCTTGTTTGGAAACAAGTGACGTCACACATTTTGTTTGGTGTTCATTGTCACGTGACTTGAGAGTGAAATATTTAATAACGTTTTATTAAATAAAAAATTAATCCCCTGTTTATTGAAGAAAATATTGTGTTTTTTATTATTTTTATTATAGAAACTAACTTTTCGTGGTAAAATTTTATACTTATTTGAGTACAGTCCACATCCCTATTTCAAACCTTGTTGGTAGTGTCCGACCGAAGGTCTATTTTTGGCCGAAGCCGAAACCGAAGCCAAAGGTTTATAATCTCTCAGTAATTAATTTTATAATTTGGTTCAATAACAGCTACAATTAATATTAAAATTATTTCAAAACTTCAATATTAAAGGTTTATATTGACTGTCTCCTGTCTTATATAGAAGTTGATTTAGAGATGGTAATAAAAGTTTGTGATTTTGTGATTTATTTGTCAAAAATAATCATTTCTTTATTATATATGTAATTCACAAATTACAATTAGACTACTTGTCTTGATGCGCATGCAATGTGCATTGTGATATAATTTGACAGTGACTCCCCGCGGCCTCAGCAAACATGACCGGTCCGTCGCTCTCTCTCAGTCTTTCGTAACAGTTCGTTCAATCGTTCGTTGGTTTTGTGCCGAAGCCGAAGGTTTCGCCGAAGATGGTTTTTTTGGCCGAAGGTGGCCAATGCCGAAGCCGAAGCCGAAGCTTCGGTCGGACACTACTTGTTGGACTCGTCAATAGGACACAAAATTTCAAGTATGTATTAATCATTTCAAAAAAAGTGTTCTGCGCTGTGGACTATAAATTTCACGTTTTCAACTAAACGTCAAAATACGTCAAGTTATTTTATAGTTTTAAATATATACAAAACTCGGTTATACCATAGAATTGACCGCTATCTTAGACTAACTATTTTATTGTAATTGCGTCCGGTAAAAGCTTTTATCGGACTCATTTTTATTTTTTGGCCTTGTCCGACAAAATGAGATTTTCTGACCTAAAAATAAACCGGAAAGTATTAATTTCTGGCCGGTTTAAAAAAAATATTTGAACAAAAAAAGTAACATGAATTTTTGTGGTTTGGTTCAATTGTCATTGTGGTATCTTCTATTTTATTAAGCCTCCCTGAACAATAAAGGTTTTTTTCAATTCTAAATTTAGAATTACGATTTTAAGTATTCAATTTCCTAATGGATTGAATTTTGTATAAAGCGTAATAAATAAACTACAAAAAAACGTCGCTAAGGTCACAGTTAATGAGATTTCAATAGTCATTACAATAACAATTTTTGGTTGGCTTTTTTTTTAAACAGAGAGTTAAACAGTTTCTTCTCCTAACAGGGATCTTTTTATATGTTAATCCTTACTATTCCGTGTTCAAATGAAACTCAAATACCTTTATTTTCATACACTATACCCTATATTCAAAATTCTATAATTAATCCTTTGTCGACAACGTTGATTACATTCAATCCAGAAAGCCGTTATGGTAGATTATTTCAAATTATTCTTCTGTTCATACTAATTATTTATTATTCACTATATAACACCAATCTATCTTTTGATGTTATGTTATCAATCCTGAATTTATTTCATTTAAATATTGACTAACTTTGTTAGTAGTATTGACAAATGAACTTGTGAACTTTAATTCAGAAAATATGTCAACTAAAGTTAATGACTGTACTGAATCCCGGCGTTTTTCATAAATAACATAAAGGTAAATATAGTCAGTGAATACTGATAGAAAATTAACAAAGTAAAAAAAAATCTAGGAATCTAGCTTTAAGACACCAACCAATGTGTCGAAAAAAGCAGAGTTATAAAAACTTTTTAATATTGGTAGTGATCTTCTAAAGATAATTCGAATATAATTCATCTGTAATATGACATTACTCTTTTGAAACATGCTCATTTAGTGCAGGTATTTACGTTCCCGCTCAGGCGGTCACCATAGTGGCTGGAGGAGGTAGCTATAAAGTGTGAAATTTACCAATGTTTACGGGAAAGCGTCGTCATCGATAATAAGGATGAAAATTTTCCCTGTCGAAGGTGATAATACGACAATCCGAAATCCCGACGGGTGGACAGCTGAGTGGATACGAAAGATTTGGCGGACAATAGTAATAGTAAAGAGGACCACAATTTGGGCAAAAAATCGTCAAAGATAATATGTGCGCCATTTCTACTACGTGAAGTTTGACCCCTGAGAAGCCTTAATCCAAAATAGCGGATAGCTGGGTGGATCCAAAAGAGGGACGAGATATGGTCCTCGTTACCCTTGCCCGCCATCTCTTTTGTATCAACTTCGTGTTCATCCCTTATAGCTACCCCCTGAGCGGAAACGTAAATACCTGTATTGAATGAATAGGTTGAAAAGGATAAATATAAGGCGAAATTTTAGCTCTAGCTTTCCTGCTTTTATTTTCTGTTTAAATTGTTTTATTTTGTAATTTAGTTTTATTCATCTCTACCTATTTATTTGACATAATAATACTCAATTCCAGCGCTAAGCCAATGATCTCCTCACTCTTGGTCAATAGGCTATAGGCTTTATTTATTTTTCTATTAAAAAGGGGTGTAGATCTTATTCTACTTTAGCTACAGTTTATATTTATAAATTGTATTACTATGTAGATCTGGTAACGATTCGATATCACACATATCTAAGCTATTTTTATTTTACCTTGTAGATTAAATGATGACTTATTACAGCTTTCGAGATTTATGATAGCCGCCTATTGCGGACTGTACGTCTTTATTATTTTATATATTGACTTGGAAGTGTTTACAATTTATATTATCGCAACTAGGCTAATTCGAAAGGATTATTTTACTTTTGTTTTATCGACTGTCAGATGGTTTGTTCGGTGGAAAAATTGTGTTTTGTTTGTGTATCTATGTGTGAAATAGTGATTTTGTAAATTTTTATACAAGGGATTTCTCTTAGAAAACTTCGCAAGGTAAAATAATTTAGAATCCAATTATGTTTAATCCTAATTAAACATATTTAATAATTTTTTTTTCTATATAATAGGAAGTTGAATGTTTTATTATTTAATTTAACACAATATTTCGTTAGTTAAAAATCGAAAATTGAATGAATATTGTTAGAAAAATAGCAATAATTGGTAAAAAAGTACAAAAAAATAAAGTTTATACTTTAATCGTTTTCGACCCTCTAAACTTGATTAAAACGTGTGCTAAATTTCGTTAAGATAGGTCGACTAGTTTTTGCGTAATAATTTTGCAATCCAGCATACTGGAAAATTCATACTAGGCCCTAGGCCTTCAATAAGGCTCTCAGTTAGTCGCCAATTGTTTTACGTAAGTATAAAAGAAGTTTCAAACTTTCAACTGTTTGTAAAATTTAAATCAGTTCTCTAGGAGAGTCTAGAATTTTTTTAAACAGTTTTTTTAGTCTTATAACCAATTTAAATTAAATAACTTAAGCTTTAATCATATTAGTTTCAAAATTTCATTCGGCTTACTGGTTGCCGAGAGGTCAAAGTACTTTTTATATAAAAAGTTTTACCTAATGCGCTTTATAGTGACATCCATAAAAAAGACAAAAAACCGTTTTCGCGTAAAATGTCGCTTGGAGTGCATGGGAGGTCGTGGTGGGGGAAATTCACTTGAAATGTGAATCGTCAAGTCCAAAATTGTAGCGCGCGCTAAAAATTACATTATCTCGGCTTTTTAAATTTTAAAATTAAGATATTTAAAGGGCCTAGTATGAATTTAAAAATTGGCAATATTTTTCCAGTAGGCTGGATTGCAAAATTATTATGCAAAAACTATTTGACCGATCTTAACGAAATTTAGCACACGTTTTAATCACATTCAAAAGTTTTTTTAGGCGAAATATGAAGTATGTAAGTCAAGTTAAGAGGGTCAAAAACGATAAAAGAATAAACTTCATTTTTTTGTACTTCTTTACCAATTATTGGTATTTTTCCAACAATAAACATTAAATTTTTTATTTTTAACTAACGAAATATTGAAAAAAGAAGAAAAACAAAAAGAAAGTGTGAGGTGTCAAGGAACACCCGGATGGAACGAAGTTCCTTTCGATTAATTAGTGAAGGAATTAGTCATTTGTAAACATAACAGAGTGTTTATACATATCTACATAAGCATTTATTATTGTCTGTATAAAATCTCTACTTACCTAACAGTTCGTTTCTTTTAACAAAAGTGTCCATTTATACAATACCAGAGCTTTATATAACACATCTTTTTAAAATTACTTTTTATAATTTAAAACAGGAATTAACAATTCAATACAAAAAATTTAAAATTAAAATATTTGACAGTGACTGACAGTTAAGGTAATTTGACGTAGTCAAGTTACGAACTATTTTTAAAATGTTTATGAATTTATTAATTTATAAAAACAGGATGAAATAAAATATAATACTATTATAGGTAATTATGTTTTTTTCTACAGTATTTTCTTTTTAATGTACATTTTCTTTTAATTTAAAATAGTGTCTTTTTAATTGTAATATATCTATCTATGAGAGAGAGGGAGAGAGAGTTATTTATTTTTTGGTCTGTGAAAGAGAGAAACATGCGTGTGTCGGTGCATTGTGTCGGTGCATAGTGTCGTGACAACTTTTGGTATGAATTTTTTTGGGCTAGCTCCTAGCGTCAGTCGTAACTGTTCGTAACGCGCGAAAGGGAACTTCGTTCCAATAGCTAAAAATGGGTAATCAATATTACCGCAATGCCATTAGTTTTTAACTAAACATTAAAGTCTTAAGCAATGAAGTTTGGGGCAAGGATGAACTTCTACAAGCTGCAAGATAATCTTCAGGACACAACAAACTCTAGCAGGAAATTGAAGAAGATTCTTGGAGATAAAATCAGACCACATGGTTCCCAATTACTTGCCTAATAAAATATTTCAAATATACATTAAATAGATAACTGGCAAAATCCAAGCACTCATTCCAAGCATCAGGATTATATCTGATACACAGACGGGTCTAAGACTCAAGAAGGTTTAAGACCAGGAATTTATGGCAGTGACGAATTTGTAAAAATAGGTACACACCTATTCAAGGGTAAAGGGACCTGCAAGCCATGGAGCTTTTTAGTGGAGACCCTGGCTGTAGATTTTGTTTTTGTTTTATTTTAAATTAAACGGGTACCACATAAAAAAGCACCAATATTTTTTTTCAATTTAGTATTTTACTTTTCTACAATATTTATGTGTCAAGAAATATTGACCAAGATGAAAGCTTATACATATTTATACAACTTTTTAACAATCTTCTATATAATAATTTTCGAGTAAGTTTAAATAAAACGGTTTGTAAATGTTAATTATTTTTGTGGAATAAATAACGAATGTAATTTATCTCCTTCTTGATAATACGAATAGTAAATACTACTTGTTAAATAATATAGTTATCCTACAAAAAGTTTCACTGTATAATGTCGAGCCAAGTACATATCTTACTATTGTAATTGATAATGATGAATTCATTTTTACAGAGGACAATGGTTAAAAAATTCTTTTTTGCACGATAGAACGATTTTGATCAGTTACCGCGTTTGTTGCCTGATCAGTATGTTGTGTTTACTGAAACTTACTATTAATTTACTTACCGTTCTAGAACGGTAAGTAATTAATTGCATATGTGATGTATACAGAGCACTTTTGACATTTTAACGTTATTAAAATGTCAAAAGTGCTCTGTCTAATGTTTAATACTAAAAAATATGTTTATCGTAAAAAAAACGTTATAAGCATCACGAACGTTAAAGACTACCGATCTCAGACAACAATTGTCTTCGATCGGTAAAATGACCTTACCGTTCTTGATACTTAATATACTATAATTACCTACTACAAAAAAATATAATCCAGACAAAACAGTTTTATTGAATAAGATTGCGAAAAGTCATTGTTCAGTAAAATATTGAAAGAGCACAAAAATACTTGTTTAAACTCGAGGACCTCAAATAGCAGAAAAAACAAGGATGGCCGGCAGAGTAACCAGTAATTTTTTTTAAACAACGGTCGTACTTTTAAGATTAATAAAAAATAACTTGTTTTTGAGAAGTTAGTTACTGATTAGAGACGGGTTATCGCGATTTAAAAAAATTCAAATAAACCCTGTTACTATTTTTTACATTGTTACAGATTATAAATTACTAGCGGACCCGGCGAACTTCGCATCGCCTAACACTAATGTTTTTCCAATTTTTTATTTTTTTATTTTTATGATTAATTTTTTGTATTTTTTATCATATTTTCTCGTTAGTTACCAGTTTTTACTATTATTTATAGTACTTTGTAATTTATCGGTTAGGTATATTATATATTAACTGCGCCACCTAACGGTGGCGTCATAGTTCTTAGGTAGGTAAGTTTTGCTCTTTTAAATATATGAGATATCAACTGCCCCACCTTACGGTGGCGTCATAGTACTTAGTTATGTAAGAATTACAGGTGTAAATTTATAACATCTCAACTGCGCCACCTTAGGGTAGCGTCATAATGATTAATTTCGTAATAAACGCGTCCGATCGCTGCAAAATTCAAAGTGCTATAAGGAAAATCGCGGCCTCCGATGCGCTATTTATAGGCACGTTACCGCCGCCTCGGACGGCCAGTACCTACCACTGCAAGCGCTACGTCCCGCAATTTTAAATCTGTACTATCTTCGAAAGATTCATTTAAATCTTGTGCTGTAAAGGACCAAATAGATCTATATTAAATCAACAATGTATTTAAGCTATTTAATTGGATAAGGATTAATAAATAATAAGGTTAAAATCGCTTCGAAAATTAGCCATTTTTTGTCGAAAAAAGTAAATGACAAAAAAATGTTATTGTGGGATATCCATAAGAGATAGACATATACCATCGCGGAGTTTTCTGTAGACCTTTTCAATGTGTACAAATAATTAGTACATTATTTTGATAAATCTAGTAGGGTTCAGCCTGCGTTTGCAATGTAAGCGGAAAAAAATTGATAATTAACGACATCACATTAGAAACCTCAAAAATAACAGTATTTCTCCACAATTTAATGGATGTTATTATACATATAAACCTTCCTTTTGAATCACTCTATCTATTAAAAATAACCGCATCAAAATCCGTTGCGTAGTTTTAAAGATTTAAGCATACAAAGGGAAATAGGGACAGAAAAAGCGACTTTGTTTTATACCTACTATGTATTGATATTGATTGATAAAATGCATTGAATTTTTTTAGTTGCGTTCCTGTAAAAATTCATTCATTTTTATAATTCAGTAAATACTTCGCATTGAACAGATTACGGCTGTAGGTATGACTACAGCACTCAAATTATGAAAAAATTTCATTTCTTTCTGGCCGTTTATAGTCGGACCAAAGAAAGTGTAAAATTCAAGATTGTAAGTAAAGTTGCAATTTTAATTTAACGTTTCAATATACATTAATTTTGGAAGTAAAAATTAAAACCAAAACTGATAGTTCCTAGGAAAAAATAGATTAGATAAACAATTAGATAAAATACGAAAAATGATAAAGAATAGGTGTATTTATTAGTCCAACGGAGAGTTACATACCCACAAACAAACAAACAGAAAAACAAGAGAAAGTAATACAAAGCATGTAAAAAAGCGCTACTACAGTAGAACTGCTCTAAACTTCTTAGCTGTTGGAATGACATCGCTCAAATATGCCAACTTTGAACAAAATAATTCCACTTCAAAATACAAGGTTCATCCAAATTTATTCGAAAAGTTCCAATCGAGTTACTGAACTATATCTAGATCTGACTTTATCTACTTCCAGCTATTTTGTGGAGGAAACGGAAAAAAATAATTCTCAATTTCCTCCTGACTTTTGGAAATTGGAAGTCATTCCTATACAATAGATACTCATAAATATGAGTCAATTCAAGGGTTTCCGTAATGAAATAAGAGAATAACTAATTTTTTTAATTAACAAAATTAATGTTCTTTGATATAATATTTAGTTTTCAATATTTGTATTTATTTAACTAATCGTGTATTTTGAAATCATTAAATTTGTAATAAATCATTTAAAAGGGTTGCTTGAGTATAATTTGTAGAGTTCGTACTTTGGCTTGGCACCCTTAATTACATGTTTGGGGGAGACTGGTAATACTCTTAAAAGGTAACCCATGACTTAGTGAGCTAGCTAGGGAAATAATGCCCTTTTAGAAAGTTAATGTTACACAATGATAATTTATATAATGAATTTTATAAAAAAACTGATAATTATTCGTTATGATTTGTTTATAAATTTTAACAAATCAGACAGAAATAAAAAATTTGATATAATAGATCAGGCCTTTGATGGATTGGATGTTCAAAATTTATTTGACTTATATTTTAGGTAGAAAGTCTTATTTGTTTTATTAAAGAAAATATTAGATATTCAAATTATTTCTATCAAGAGGCTAAGACGCAAGATATGGTGTAGAGAGTTATTTGTGAACAGTGATGAATCTCGAGATAACTTTTTTTAACGGGCCCGTAATCAAAAATTTTACACGTATGGTAGCTCCTCTAATTTATAAATTTGACACAAATTTTCGATTTTATGTACCGATAGCAGTTAAATTGTATTATACTTTGAGATTTTTGGCTATTGGTGGCTTCTACCGTTCGTTAATGTTTACTTAAACTTTTCTTTTGCTCGTCCACTGACTGCTAGAAGGAACGTGAGCGAAGCAAAATTTACCTACTATTCGGTTCTTTCGAATCCGGACTCTTTCTTTCTATAACGATAAAACGTAGTTCGCAAGTTTTTTATTCTCTCCTTCAAATCTTTAGGCGTGACTTTTCAGATACTGCCTCCCACACTTTCCATTTTTTACGATTATCTTTATATGACGGATTACGCAAATCCCACAATATGTTGTTCTCGCTGTAATCTTCTATCAAAAACATTATCTTCTCTTGATTCTAAGCCATGACGCCGCAGGATATCCAGCAACTGAACCCATACGTGTCTTCTCCAATAAATAGGGAAACTTGTAGCATGCGATATCACCGTATTCAGATTTGTTGCCATTAGTTGCGTTAATATAAAAGCCTCCTTTAGATTCAGCATATTCACTTTAACCTAGCGAAAAGTAATGTAAAAACAATAAACAATATTAGTAAACAATAAACAATTTTACATTAAGAACTAAATATCCTATTTATCATATTTGGCAATATGTTTTTTTTAAATATTCAATGTTTTTAGAATGGTACAGAAATAATAAAATATGAAATGAGTAGAAGGAAACAAATGTTACAATAAGAATAAAATTATAAAATCCAAACAAATATCGAGCAGACAACCCTGTATTTCTGCGTCTTTGTGAGCTTAACGTCGATAATTAAATTAACTATGTACTTTAACTTTCTTAAGTGCACATATCTTATTTTTGTTTGTCATTAGGTAAGTGTAATTGATAATAATACTTTGTTGATTGGTTTCATCTAATATATGTTTGAAAGGAGTGGTTTTTTGTAAACATTTCCCTAATCAATTTATTTAACATTAGCCATTCTATATATACTATTAATATATAAGTATATAGTAATAACAAAACCCTATCAGTTTGCAAATAATTATGAGGCAATTTAATTAAACAGGGAATTTGGGGCAGCATTTATATAATCTTCATTTAGTAAATATTTCCCTAATCAATTTATTAAGCACTAGCTGTACCCGCGACGTAGTTCGCGTGGCGTGTTGATTGTTATATAAAAATTTCTGCCCCGAATTCGTGAAAGGGGTGGGGGAGAAATTTTTATATACATGATGTTTAGTTGAAAGAAGACAAATACATCTGTGAAAACCGCATTCGGATCGGATCAGTAGTTTTCATGTGATGCCCGCACAAACATACAGACAGTCAAAAAAATCTAACCACATTTTTGGGTTTTATATCGATGTAGTAGATAGATAAATATTTTTTTTGGGTTGGCTGTTAGCCTATATCACTGCGACCTTTGCAGATCTATTGTGAAGTCGATGTAGTAACACCCCCGCTAATTATTTTTTTAAATATCTTTAATGTACAGAATTTTCATTTTTACAGATTTATTATATGTATAGATTATTTTTCACGCCCCCGCATGCCCCCTTAAAATTATAAAAATAACTATTGTGCAAAGTTTCAAACCTGTAGGACTTATAGTTTTTAAATTTAAATTTTTATTTTTCACGCCCCCGCATTCTCCCTTGTGGGTGGAATTTCGTAAAATCCGTTCACAATTGACCTCAAAATTATAAAAATAACTATTTTGCAAAGTTTCAAACCTGTAGGACTCATAGATATTAATTTTTATTTTTTTTATTTTTCACGCCCCCAAAACCCCCTGTGGGTGAAATTTTGTAAAATCCGTTGACAGTTAACCTCCAAATTATAAAAATAACTATTTTGCAAAGTTTTAAACCTGTAGGGCCTATAGATTTTAAATTTTAATTTTTTTTATTCTTCACGCCCCCGCAACTCCCCTTGTGGGTGAAATTTTGTAAAATCCGTTCACAGTTGACCTCCAGATTATAAAAATAAGATGATTTCTGTATAGCTTTAATTATTAAGGTTGCACACGCGACGGAAGCTTAAAAAATGGAGTAACTTCTCCCGTTTTCCCAACATTTCCCTTCACTGCTCTGCTCCTATTGATTGTAGCGTGATGAAAAGTATACTATAACTAGCACAGGAGTATCAAAAATAATTGTACCAAGTTTCGTTAAAATCCGTTGAGTAGTTTTTGTTTCTATAGCGGTTATACAGACAGACAGACAAAAATTTTCCTGATTGCATTTTTGGCATCAGCATCGATCCCTAATATTTTGGAAATATATTTCATGTACAGAATTGACCTCTCTACAGATTTATTATAAGTATAGATTAGCCATTCTAAATACTGAACATCTGTCTATTTTAGGGTAAGGTTGGACAATTTCTGGCGTAATTAATCCCACAGATGATATACTTGGTATAGTTGGCGAAAATGTCGATAATAGATCTTGTCTTCATCTGGGCCTACTGTACATTGCATTTGAATCTATAAAATGGACACGAAAGTTCGGATTTATATTATAGTAGGTCCATGCTTCAAGCATATAATGATTTTGCTTCAAAGTATAACTTCTACCGGCAGTCCCACTGACTGCCACACTCGTTTTTTTTTCTAAACTATTTAATGCAGTCCATTTTAGACGATATAGCAACTACAAACTATATGGAATATTGTCTCACCATCCATGATTACCTGAAAATTTTAATGGTTTTCGTGTAGACAAGTAAAGATTTGTATTCTATAGAACAACAGCTGACACATACAAGTTTAAATCTATGAGCGTACGGCCTTTTACTATATAGCATATAAAATACTTATTGTCATATAAAAAAAACACTAGCATAGCATAGTATTATAGGAATATTTAATGTATAAAATAAATAAAATGAACCCGATGATATATCACGTGTGTATAGCAGAACATAAACAATACCTTTCCTTATTAATTTATTTAAATTTTCGAATCTTTCTAAAACATCAAAAGGCACTGATAATAGTATATTACGTATCAAGAGTGGTAAGTTGGCCATTACGTACGAATGGAAAAGTTACGCACGAAGCCGCGTAACAGCGAGTGCGTAATTACACGAGTGCGTAATACCTCTTACCACTCGAGTTACGTACTATGCTTTATCTACGACTTAATATTTTAATTTTAATTCTAAATATGTATTTGACATCTCTAAAAATATATGACGTACGTTTTGTACTGTTATCTACTCCTTTGACAGTGAATGTCATTTATACTCATTGTCACCATGCAGGGTAAGTAAGCTATAACGCACAGTTGTGCGTAATGAAACTTCATTTCGACATGACGTTTCATTACGCACAACTGTGCGTTATAGTTTACTTACCCTGCATGGTGACAATGAGTATAAATGACATTTACTGTCAAAGGAGTAGATAAAATATATTTTTCTTCAAGCGTATAATAATAACTATATTACTTTTTGCAACACAGACCGTAGAAATATCCCATTATTTTACTAGTACAAAAATGAATTTTCATTATTGTACTAATAAAATAATGGGGCGTTGTAATCAAGTAGGTAGGAACTGTCATTTTTAAACTTATTTAATTTGACGTTTGTCTGTTTTGAAAATTTTGTGAAAAATGTCTCAAGAATTGCAATGTACGCCTCCGGAATTAGTTGAAATAGCTAATTCCAGTATTGAAACTCTAATTCCAACGAAGTCGCGTAAACTGTATGATTTTGCATACGAAAAATTTCTAAAATGGTGCAATGAATATAATGTACAGCAATACACGGAAAACGTTATGCTTGCATACTTCACGAATTTGTCCAGAAAGTTTAAAAGTTCTACTCTATGGGCACAGTATTCAATGATTAAAAGTCAATTAAACATTAAACATAATGTTAAAATAGAAAAATATAGCAAATTAATTGCATTTATAAAGCGCCAAGGGGAAAATTATACACCGAAAAAATCAAAAGTATTAACACAAGATCAATTTGATAAATTTCTCAAGGATGCACCAAATAATGTTTATTTAGCAACAAAGGTAGGTACTTTCTTATTTCTTTTTAATCATTATTACGTTTATTAAACCGTTGACAGTGATATCTACTAGCAGATCAATATTTAACTTGACAGCAAATATTACCTCATTTCCTACTTATAACATTTAATGACAGTAGCTCAGTGGCAGAGCTTTTGTCTTCGGTCGCAAAGGTCAGCGGTTCTAATCCCGGTGCTACCAGCTTTTTTTTTTATTTATTTCAACGTTTGTTTTAGGTTATATTAATATTTGGAGTCACAGGAGCCCTTAGATGCGATGAACTTGTTAATTTAAAGTCTAGCGAAATCCAAGATTTGGGAAATTTAATTTTGGTTAAAATCATAAACACAAAAAACAAAAAACAACGGTCGTTTACTATAATTGGCGATTTTTATTTGAATTTGGTAAGACAGTATACCGCTCTTCGTCCGGATGATATTGGCCTGCAGCGATTTTTTATTAAATACCAGAATGGTAAATGTCACCGTGTGGTAATGGGTATCCACAAAATATCAAACGTACCAAAAGACGTTGCTACGTTTTTGAAATTAACAAATCCTCATGAATATACAGGACATTGCCTTCGGAGGACTTCCGCAACTATTTTAGTTGACAACGGAGGTGATATTACCGCTTTAAAGCGGCATGGTGGATGGAAATCCACCAGTGTTGCTGAAGGGTACTTAGAGGATTCCATTTCCAGTAAAACACAAACTGCACAAAAAATACTTAATTGGCAAGAACAACCAAGTAATAGTTCTGGAATCGCTGACATAATAATCGACAATCAACTTACTAATAATATGATGTATACCAATGACAAAATTGTAAATGTCGAAGCTGAAAGCGGTGGCAGTGGCTTAAATTTAAACAACTGCAGTATACAAAACTGCACATTTAATATTACTGTTAATAAATAGGTAACACTTTATGTAATTTTTCGTTTGTATTAATTAAATAGTTGAGATATAAACAAAGCCTTCTATATTTTTTATAAAATGCATATTATTATTACGCTTGAAGAAAAAATAGTATATGTTACTCGGAGCAGAAGGCCCATTATATGTTTCGCCCAGTTTGCACAGCCTCGGCTAGCGCCTCGGCAGTGCAAGAATCTGGGCTCAACAATAATGTTGGCCTTCTACTCCTAGTAACATAATATACTATTCAGTAGTCTCCGGCGCGGCGTGACTGTTAAATAATGTTCAATATCATTGCCTGTCAAAATAAGGGATCTTAGCGATGTAGAAGTATCGCGTATTATAGCGTTAATTATTGAAAATGAAGTTAAAATCTAACAAGTCGCAAGAAATTCAAGCCCTTCAGTCATCAAGCACGTATAATAGAGCGACTGGAGAGTACCAAACATTAACCGGACAAGTCGAAAGAGGAAAACCACAAGAATTCAAGACAAAGATTTATTAGTATCTTCTTTGGGAATTACGCTCTCGATCAGATTTTGGCGAAATACTAGAACCAACATACATTTATTTGTCGTATAGGTCAAAATGATCGTCTTGTAGTAAAGGACGAGTAGGTACAGGTAGGACAGTGCGTAGTTCCTTTTTTCTTATAACTAAATTAATTTCCTTTTTTTATTCAAAACTTTCAGCTGTTACTTCCTATAACTTTTGTCCAAACAAATTTAGAACATTTGACAATTTCTATCTTAAAGTTTAAACTCTCGAATTTAAAATGACGTATTGTAGACATTTTTCAGTTAACTAGAACCTAAATTATGAGCGGAAAACCTCGAGAAAATCGATATTTTACCATTTATTCACAATAAAATAGCAACACCTCAGGTTCTAATGAACCGCAGAGAGAATTAATTTTCTCGGAGAGCACCCAACAAAAATAATCAGATTTTGCTTTAGCGCATCAAAAAAAACTTAAAAGTAAGATCATAAAATGCATGGAACTTTCAACTTTTACAAAATCTCCCTGCCCCTGATTGTCCGGAGTAATTTAGTCAAACAAGTAGGTATATCGGCACACATTTTTTAAGAACGTTTTCATTTAATTTTTAATAGTTTCTTCTTTCTGTTTTAACTATGCTTTTTTGAAGCACAGAGCGGTTGGATTGCTAAGATGTAAGAACTCCGAAAAACTGAAAGAACGGTACAACGAGCCGAACGATCCGACTCGAACGTACAAATATGAGTATCCCTTTTTTATAGCGACTTACGCACAGAGCAGGTGGATCGCATAAGCTCTTGACTGATCCATCATTTTTTTAAACAAATTTTTACATTAACAACAATATATTACAACATATTTTTCGTACATATGTTGGGTCTAATAAGACGCCAGAGCGTTTAAAAAAACTATGTTTTCCCTCCTTAGTCATTCTCGAAGTAACACATCTCTTTTTTTTATTTACTTTCTGTCGACAAACATTAACGGTTTTTTATGTGATGCGAGTCTCAGATAATATTACTATTTGTATTAAAACAAAACATGCTCACTGTTTAATAAGTACTTATTTGTTTTTCGGTTTACTGTACTTTGTTCTTTTTTATTAGTAGGAACAATAAAAATCAATTTTATTATCAAATTAGTTCCAATATTCGACTAAGGATTATGTTGTCTCACTCGACTGTCAGCGGTATAACTTCTGTAAAATTATTGTATATCAATTGTAACTAATTTTAAAAGCGAATTTTTATATATTTTTAATATAAATAAATGTCCCTACAACAATTATGAGGGTCATTGGATATATTTCATTAATCGTTAATATTTCTTAAACAGCTTAGATTTTTAGATGAAACTGTTTTATTTAAAATATTTTTAAGAATTGGATGAGTTATAATTAAAGAAATTTTCTTCTAACAATATATATTTTTTCAGTTTAAGCATGCCAAATAGACATGTTCAAGCCATTCTGGAAAAACAGGATAGAGAGTTATACAAGGCACAATTGAACTGCACCAAATTATATGGATCCATAATCAAGAATAAAAATCAGGAGCCATTTTTTAATAAAACTACCCAAAGTAAGTATTTTTAACTATGTATATCCAATAAAAAAATGTTTGCAGTCGTGAGATTTATACCGTCGGAAAATATTGTTTCTACTTTAAATGTAAAAATGAGCTGTAAAAGATGATTTCAGTTTTGCAGGTTTTTATAACAATATCTTTTACTATTTTTACACTTTTTAAACATTTTTCCAGTTTTTACCAGCTTTTCCTATTTTTCACGATTTATACAGTTTTTCATGATTTTTTCTAATTATCTAAAAATTTTCACTATTTTAAATTTTTTTATGATTATTTTCGTTTACAATTGTTTAAGATTTTTCATTTTAAAAAGTTAAAGTGCACTAATAAGGCAGCAAAATGACTGTTGTAAGCAGAGATAATAGATAATTTGTCTATTAACGTAAGCGTGCTCGTTTTTCTCTTACCGTTAGAAATCTATATAACGATTCTATCTTTGGACAGTGGTACTTTAAAAAATACAATGTAAGTTTACTTTCGTTCAAAGTTAGTTTTTGCTTTTTTGCATTCACAATGCAAATAATGCCGACAAACCATAACCAACAAATAAATACAAAATATTAATTGCCAAATATAATCTGAAAAAGAACACACAGAAATGTGACACTAGTAGTATTTATGAACTTATGAACCTTAATTAATGCTTAACATTACTTCTTTTCACCCTGGTTTCACGGAAAATTTCTTATCGCTGTTAATTTTAATTGATCGTTTCGTCTAGTCACCTGTTACTATTGGTTGATAATAAGTGTAATAAGAGTCAACGTGGACGGTTATAAGCCAATAATTTTACTCTATTTTTAGTGTGATAAAGAAATTCGTTGGTGTCTGTCACCTGCCTCAGTATTCTTGAAGCCTTGTGTAGTTTACTTAGTCTTTTTATCGCTTTCCATTATTATATTTTGATTTGGTATTGAAATTTTAATTTGTGAAAATCTTTTTTGTAGTAATATGGTGTATTGGACCTTTTGAAATTGTCCTAGAAGGTATTTAATAAAATACAAATTCAATTTAGATTTTAAATAAGTCTTTTTATATAGATAATAATAATAATAATTAATAATAATTAAACGTTTATTATTCTTTGCAAGTCATTACATATATATAACAAAATATTACTTTTTAGAATAAAGCGCCGGGCTTTCCGCATCTATATTTTTGAAAAAAAATATAGGGCTGTTGGGGCGCAAAGTAATAAAAAAAGTACTTATTTTAATTAATAATTAATACACTAAACACTAATTAAAAACCTTAAAAAAACATTCTAAGAGGAGGGGGGGAGGGGAGAGGGTTGGAAGGTAAAGTAAACTTAGACAGCTGAGCAACTTTGTGGTTTATTGAGAGTTTAAAAGATTAGTTTTAATTTGTTTTTTAAATGATAAAATTGATAAATTACAATCAGAAATTTTATATTTATTAATAAAGTTTGGGGCGATGTATGAAAACGTTTTTTAAAAATTTGTTTATTATGTCTAGGAATGCGGAGCAGAGTGGTAGCGCGCATGTTTCTTCAATGGATTTGAGTGCGAAATCTTAATTTCGAGTAAAGATAATTTGGTATTTTTGTTTTTAATATTTTATAAATAAAACTCAATGAATGCAAAGTCCTTCTGTTGAACATGTTTAGCCAGTTAAGATCGAAAAGTTTATGAGAAACCCTTGCCGTCTACGTATACCATAATATAAACCTTAGACAAGAATTTTGAACTTTTTGTACACTGCGTTTATTTGTAACGCTCAAAAACGGGCCATAAATATGATCGCAGTGATTGAATTGAGACAGTATCAAGGAGTCACACAGCATTGCTTTAGTTTTTAAATTAAGGTAATGTCTATGAGGATATAAAGATTTTAATATGAAATGGGCGTTTTTTAGGCATCGGTTGATATTATGATTGGTGAAGTTAAGTCCTGTATCGATATTAACACCTAAATATTTAGCAGACAATTGATAATTTATAACATTGTTATCTATGGTAGGTAGGTATTATAGTAGAAGATAGGTTTTCACGATGGCGCTTATTACAAAATAGCATTGCAACTGATTTGGAAGGGTTTATTTTAAGAAGATGTTGGTTGGAACCATCCAAAATTTTCTGAAGGTCGTTGTTAATTACTGTGTTGGCTAATTGCGCCTCACTGGGTGGAAAGGAATACTTAAGTACAGTATCATCGGCGTATTGGCCGTAATCACAATTCTCTAAGGACTTTACAATATTGATAGTATAAATCTTGTATAATAAAGGCCCCAAGATGCTACCCTGGGGTACGCCGGAAGTAATATTACACATACCAGATTGATTGTTCTCCAAAACAACACTCTGAGTACGCCTGTTTAAGTAGGACTTAATAAGATCTGATGAAGTTTCATGAAAACCTATATAATTTAACATAGAAATTAATATTTTATGGTTTATCATATCAAAAGCTTTCGTATAGTCCAGTAATATTATAATGGAAGCTTTATTTTTATCACATGCTGACACAATGTCATCAATCACATCATAGACTGCTGTGGCACAGCTATACCCGGTTCTAAAACCGGACTGTTTAAAAGGAATAATATTGTTGGTTTCTAGGAATCGATTCATTTGTGATTCCATTAGCTTTTCAATTATTTTAGAAAAAGTTGGTAAAATAGATATAGAGCGCAGCTGATTAAAGTCCGTTGGAATCGTAGTTTTAGGTATAGCTATAACTTTTGCACTTTTCCAGGTATCAGGAAAATAGGATTCAGTAAGACAACAGTTAATAATGTGGGTGATAAAGGGAATAATAAAAGGACAGCAAAATTGAATAAGGGTTACATTAAGACCATCATGTCCAAAAGCCTTTGATTTTATACCTAATATAGTGCGCGCAACTTCATATAATAATAACGAAATTTCATCTAAAAGTGAAGTAGAGAACGAGGAAGATGGTACCAATAAAATTGGTATTTGGATATCACCCTCTGCTCAAATGATTGTTCCTAACAGGTATAAACAATTGATGTTGGAAAAAAACTGCTTACATTTTAGTTTTACAGAGCGAAAAATTTCTAAGCCATCGATCAAGAAGGTGGTATCTGGGGAAGAGTGTAATCCACGAAAAAGGGGAATACAACGATCTCTTAATATCATACTTGATCATGGTATGATGAAAAATATTCGAAGAAAAATTTATGAATTTTATTCTAGAAATGTTGTAACATCTTTTCAAATGAGCAAACAAGAAGTTATGGTAGTTCCCGGTTATCCAAATTAATTAACCACTACCTTGAGAAAAGTTTTGCACTCGTTAGGATAGATACCGAACCTTGAATAAAAGACAATCGATTATGGAATCGCAAAGAATCATTAAGGCCAGTAATGTGTATTTAAACGTGTTCAATTCTGGAAGCCGTCAGGAGTCAAAGGAATAAAACACTATAGAGAACGACGAACTATATTATACTTCTTCAAGTAAGGTTCAACAACTACTAACAATCGAATAAAGAATGTTAACTGAGCTGTCACAAGACAGATGGCACGATAGTATTTAGATACCATTTTAACACTCCCACTTATCTAAATAATATTTAGTTATCTTTTAAGCCTAATTTACAACTAAACATATTGATATGGATTTTTCTTCTTGGGACAGGTTCCTTCAATGAGTTGTTGGAACGTGGTCATGATTTTTAAATCGGTTGTCTGGATTAAGTATTTTTTTGATATGGTCTTCGTTTTTGTTTAGTTTATAAATTGTTTTGGAAATTTTGGTGATTACTGATTGAATTGTCAAAGATTGTAATTTGGTAAAAGTCATTAGAAAAATAAAATTAATAAAATACATAGAATTTGATTTAACTAGTAAGAAATATTGAAATTTAAATTGAAATAAAAAGAGTTGAAGAAAATTATATAATCAGAAGAATTTATAAATAAATAAATAAATAAATAAAAAGTAATTGGAATTGGATAAGAGGATACAGAGAGGTCAGAGTTGGAAAATTGTAAAAGAAGAAGGTATAGAGAAAGAGTTGAGCAGTAGAAAGGTATTAAATAGATGGAAAGGCAGCAGCAAGAAGGAGTTGGAAAGTACTTGGAAGATGAAGATATAGAGAAAGAGTGGAAATACGGAAGTAGAAAGATTTAAAAGAAGATAAATTATTTTTTTATTTATAATTTTTAAAATTTATTTTAGGACAATCAATTTAAGAATTTTGGAATCCACGACCGATAACTTCATTGAGAGAGGGTGTTCCGGAAGGAGGATCAATATCAATTGGCGCCCAGAACGTGTGGCTGCTTCGGCACTGAGGGTAAGAGATTTTTCTTTACTATTAGGTGTCAAGCTTGCTTTATTAAAAACAAAGTGTGTGATTCTGGAGTAAAAGATTAAATAAATTATAGGTATATTATATGAAATTAAGAGGGGGAAAGGAAATTACAGATAGAATGTCAGAGCAAGGGGATAATATTGATAATCGGGAGTGTTAGGGTAGTCAGGGTATTCAGGATAGTCAGGGTAATCAGGTTAGTCAGGGAAATAAGGGTAATCAGGTTACTCAGGATAATCAGGGTAATCAGGATAGTAAAATAGGGGATAGAAGAGATTCATCATGGGAACAAATGATGGAAATGTTGAAAAATATAAACAAAAACAATGAAGTAATGAACAAAAATATTAAAGAAGAAATAAACAAGAATATGGATTCTATGAAAAAAGAAATGAAAGAAATAAAATATTGAAGCAAATAACAAAAATACTGAAGCAATAAAACAAGACATGAACAAAAATATAGAAGCAGTAAAACAAGACATGAACAAAAATATAGAAGCAATAAACAAAAATATGGATGCAATGAAAAAAGAAATAAAACAAGACATGAACAAAAATATAGAAACATTTAAAGATGAGATGAGGAAGCAAATGGAAACAAACAAACAAAAATTAGAAGAAACAAAAACAGAAATAAGAAATGATATGATAATGAGAAACACAGAATTAGAGGAGTTACAAGAAGAAAAAATTAAAATAATTATTAACAAGGAAGGTAAAGATGAAATAAAAGAAATCAATACTAATACAAATAAAAAATTAAATGACTTAGAGATAATTATACAACAAGAGAATATGGAAAAGAAAAATGTAATAGAAGAAATGCAAAATACAGTAAGGAAGATATGTGAGATAGAAGAAAAAGAAGAAGAAATAAAGGAAGTACAAGAAAAAGAACGTGAAATGTTATTAGAAGAAAGGGTAAAGGGTAAATTTATAAGAAACTTCTATATTTGAAAACATCAGGAAAGGTATCTAAATTTATAAAAAAGTTGTATACAGGGAAATATCAAGAAAGGGGAAAGCAATTTAAATTTATAAAAAGTTTGTATCGAGGGAAATATCAAGAACGGGGAAAGAAATTTAAATTTATTAAAAGTTTGTATCGCGGGAAATATCAGGAAAGGGGCAAGGTATTTAAAATTATCAGAAAGTTATATATTATATATAGAAGAACCAACGCGGATACCAGACCGAGATGGTGATTTTGCTAGTCTGTTGGATCTTTTTTTGACATCAAACCCAGACCTATACACTATCTCCGTTCAGTCTCCGCTAGGATCTTCCGATCACAAACTTATTTCAACACTAAGCGAGCTACCAATTTGTTCTGAGCAGCCTCCTAAACCTCGCAAGATTTTGCATTACAGATCAGCCAGGTGGGAAGACCTGAAGAACCATTTTCACACTTTTCCTTGGCTGAACGTGTGCTTTTCTTCTGATGATCCATCCGTTTGTGCTCAAGAGGTCTCCGATGTCATTCTAACTGGCATGGAAGCCTTTATTCCTTATTCCAATAAGCGCCCTTCTAACGGCAAGCCCTGGTTTAGCAAAAACTGCGAGCGCTCAGTCAGATCTAAAAATCTAGCTTACCGACAGTGGCGTAAAAATCCAACGGCTGAGAATCGCACCACCCTTGTTACCGCTCGAAACCAGTGTAAGCAAACGATAGATCAAAGCAAAGAGACGCATAACACGAGGATCAAAAACAAACTTCTTGCCAGTCCTAACGGATCTAGGTCTTTTTGGTCAGTCGCTAAGGCCGTCAGTCAAAATTTTACCAAATCAAATATTCCACCTCTAAAACGTTCCGACGGCACAATAGCAACCACAGCCGGAGATAAAGCGAACTTACTGGCAGAACTATTTTCTTCTCATTCCAACGTAGACTTTCAGGGAAAAACACCACCGAACATTCCAGCAGTTCAATCGGAAATGACTGATATCGTATTCCGTCAGCGTCCTGTCAAACGAATTCTTAAAGGGCTCGATGTCAGGAAGGCTTCTGGTCCAGATGAAATTCCTATTATAGTGCTCAAGGAATGCGCTGATGAGCTAACACCAATATTTTGTAGACTTTTTAACCTATCCTACAAAAAAGGAATATTTCCATCTTGCTGGAAGAAGGCAAGAGTTCAGCCGATACCAGAGAAAGGCAAGAAAACCATGCCAAACAACTATCGACCTGTCGCATTGCTTTCAGTTATATCAAAAGTGATGGAGAAAGCTATTAACCAACAACTTCTAAAGTACCTAGAGGGCCTTAATATTATCAGCGACCATCAGTACGGCTTTCGTAAGTCCAGATCAGCAGGAGACCTCCTAGCATATGTCACCCATCTTTGGAGCAACGCAGTCGAACATCATGGGGAGTCCCGGGCTATTGCACTAGACATTTCTAAAGCATTTGATCGTGTCTGGCACGAGGGGCTCCTAAGTAAACTGCGATCCTACGGTATGCCCGGTCGATTCTGTTCATGGCTTTCTAGCTTTCTTCAGGACCGTTCTCTGCAAGTGGCGATTGACGGGTTTCTCTCGGACACCTTTACCATCAATGCTGGTGTTCCTCAAGGGTCCATATTATCCCCAACCCTCTTCTTACTATACATTAACGACCGTCTAGCGAAGACAGAAAATCCAATTTATAGCTTTGCTGACGACAGCACACTTATCTCATCGTTTACTTTGAATTCTCGAACATCGGCTGCTGACGCTCATCTTCGCAGATAGCATGAAGTATCACGACTCAATAAAGACCTGGAAGAAATTTTGTCTTGGGGTGACAGTAACCAAGTCGAATTTAACGCTAAAAAAAACCAGGCAGCAGTTTTCTCTAAGAAGGTTAACATTGCAGAACCAGATATAGTCATGGCAGGACACGCAATTCCACTGGCTTCGTCTATTAACTTACTGGGTGTCAATCTGGGAGGAGATATGTCTTGGCATAATCACGTGGTAACAATCGCCAGGACAGCTTCTCAGAAACTCGGTGTACTTTTCCGTACCAAAAAGGTGTATACACCACAACAACTTTTGACACTCTACAAAGCCCAGATTCGACCATCACTGGAATACTGCTCTCATGTCTGGAGTTCTGCACCGAAGCATACCCTTCGGTTGTTGGATTCCATCCAAAGGAGAGCCATTCGCCTGATCGGTGACCACGAGCTACCCAAGAACCTCGACAGCTTAGAACATCGAAGACAGGTTGGTGATTCGACCCTCTTATACAAATATTTCCATGGCAAGTGTTCTACTGACATTGCCCGCTTGATTCCACCTAGAGCAATTCATAGCAGAAATACACGACAAACCACTTCCGCCCATCCCTATGTGGTTCAACTTAATACTCCTCAAAAATCATTGTTTAAGAACTCTTTCTTCTGGAGGACATCCTCTTTGTGGAACGGCCTTTCTGAGGCCGTATTTCCCACCGAATATAACCTTCAACGATTCAAGAACAACGTGAATCGCTTTCTTCGCGCACGCACCGCTCTCAGAGCGCCTTAAAGGATTTTTCCTGCAGTGCTTGTGCTTGACTATAAAAAAAAAAAAAATAAAAAAAAAAGGGAAATATCAGGAAAGGGGTAAAATCACAAAATTTATAAAAAAGAAAGTATATGTAGGAAAATATTAGGAAAGGGGAGTCTATGAAAATTAAATGTATTGGAAAATTTCAAAAGAGGGGGAACAAATTTAAAACTATAAAAAAAACATTATAATTTAATAAATGTTAAGAAGGGGGAATAAATTTTATAAAAAAAATAGTAAAATAGAAATGAAAAATTGAGTAAAGAAGAATGTAAAAGTAGATATCAAAGTAGATATAATGATAGGGGATTCATATGTTAGGGGTAGTGTATTAGTTAAAATTAAAATATTCTAAATTAAAAGCTTGACAACTGATGGTGAAGAAAAATTTCCTATTGAAAGGAAATTTGATTTGGCAAGGTGAAGTAATTCACCAAGTCAAATCAAATTTGGGGGAAATTGATATGGATTTTTCTTCTTGGGACAGGTTTCTTCAATGAGTTGTTGGAACGTGGTCATGATTTTTAAATCGGTTGTCTGGATTAAGTATTTTTTTGATATGGTCTTTGTTTTTGTTTAGTTTATAGATTGTTTTGGAAATTTTGGTGATTATTGATTGAATTGTCAAAGATTGTAATTTGGTAAAAGTCATTAGAAAAATAAAATTGATAAAATACATAGAATTTGATTTAACTAGTAAGAAATATTGAAATTTAAATTGAAATAAAAAGAGTTGAAGAAAATTATATAATCAGAAGAATTTATAAATAAATAAATAAATAAAAAGTAATTGGAATTGGATAAGAGGATACAGAGAGGTCAGAGTTGGAAAATTGCAAAAGAAGAAGGTATAGAGAAAGAGTTGAGCAGTAGAAAGGTATTAAATAGATGGAAAGGCAGCAGCAAGAAGGAGTTTGAAAGTAGTTGGAAGAGGAAGATATAGAGAAAGAGTGGAAATACGGAAGTAGAAAGATTTAAAAGAAGATAAATTATTTTTTTATTTATAATTTTTAAAATTTATTTTAGGACAATCAATTTAAGAATTTTGGAATCCACGACCGATAACTTCATTGAGAGAGGGTGTTCCGGAAGGAGGATCCATATCAATATATAATGTTTTTGCAAAGAAAGTGCTTTTGTTAAGACATCTGCTGGCATTTCATTCGTAGGCAAATATTCTAACTGAATAAATTTATTTGAAATCATTTCTCTAATGAAATGGTAGCGGACATCTATATGCTTAGAGCGCCTATTACACATGGGATTTAAAGCCAATCTCTGAGCACTTTGACTATCATTATAAACCTTAATACATTCAACAGTACCCAATAAATCTGAGAGTAAATTTCTAAAATAAATAGCTTCTTTAGAAGCTTCAGTTATGGCCATGTATTCGGCTTCAGTACTACTTAATGCTACTGTGGTTTGTTTCTTACATTCCCATGAAACAACCCCACCTGCTAGTTTGAATACAAAACCAGTATATGACCTTCTATCATTAACATTGCTTGCAAAATCTGAATCGACATAACCCATCAAATCTGTGTTGTCATTTTGATATTGAAGACATAAAGATTTAGTACCCTTTAAATACCTTAAAATTCTCTTAGCACATTTCCAATGTGATTCTGTATAACAGTTATTAAACTGGCTAAGGAAATTCACAGAAAAAGTTATATCTGGTCTTGTCAATACCGATAAATACATTAAACTTCCTATCAACTCTTGATAAGGTAAATCTTTTCAACATATATCATTATCTGTCTGATCAAAAAATACATTTTTATCCATTGGCGTACCTACCGGGTTACAATTACTCATATTAAATTTATCTATACCCCGGCCGCTGAAAAGATGGAATTCAAGGATTCTTGATCAGTGAATACGGGCATCTGAACGGCTTAACCTTACGATGTAACGCCTTTTAAACTGCAGTAAACGAAGGACAGTTTAGACTGTACTCATACCAAAGATGATATAAACTGTGGGCTGAAATAAGGAGTACATTTGTCTCGTGATTATTCCATCTTTTCGACGGCCAGACTATAATACCTATATTCTCAATGTATCTTTCTTGATCTAACTGAATTTTATTTTCATCAACCTTAACTCTCATACCCAAGCATTGTTTAATCTCACCTAAAATTTTAATTTTAAATTTTGAAGCTAACTGCTCCTTTAAAAATGAACATTCCTGTATAGAGTTAAAGAAAATGAAAAAATCATCTACGTATAAAGCAATTATGGTTATAAAACTTTCTTCCCGTTTAATAAAAATACAAGGTTCATGATCACTTCTTTTATAACATAAATTAACAAGTACATTTTCTACTTCTTTATACCAAACACGTGATGATTGTTTCAGACCATAATAGCTTTATTAAGTTTTAAAACTTTGCTTTGATTGCTTCGAATTTTACTGTCAAAACCTTCTGGTATTTCCATGAATACCGTTTCCTCGAGTTTTCCGTTTAAAAAAGCTGTAACAACGTCTAAATGTTCAACTTTTAATTTAAGCTTAACAGAGAGTGCTAAAAGTAGCCTTAGCGTTCAATGGTTAACAACCGGAGAGAAAGTTTCATCAAAATCTATACCAGGTTTTTGACTAAAACCCTTAGCAACCAATCTAGCCCTATAAGTTATAATACAATCATTATCACGTTTTTTCTTAAAAACCCACTTGCACTTCACTGGTGTATGACCATCCGGAAGGTTCACTAGGTCCCACGCACGATTTTCACTAAAACTTTGTATTTCTTCTGTCATAGCACATATCCAGTCACTTCGATTTGGCCCTGCAAGATCCTCCGCTACTGAAGATGGATCTCCCACTGAAACTTGATTTTCCATATGCTCTGTTGGAGTAAAATATGTTACAAAGTCATCAAAGTTTGTAGGTTTTCTTTCTCTTTGTGATCTTCTTGTAACTTCTGGGGATATGACACCTTCCACGCTGTCGTTAACATATGTTTGATCACTGAATTCTTCTTCAGAAAATTCTAATTCATCATTGCTATTCTCTGATTGTTCTAAACTTGTTTCAGAATTTTCAGTTTCAGTTATTGAAAAAGTTTTTAAATTTTCTGTTTCATCGCATTTTAAACTATTTTCTTCTGTATAAAGATATACTTCTTTGCTATTACATTCCTTTTCTATAATATGTACATCTCTCCTTGTCGTTACTTGGCCTGTATTCATATTATAGAGTCTATAATAGCCTTTAGTGTTTTCAGAAAAACCGACTAGAATTAGTTTTTCAGATTTCTTATCCCATTTCTTCTTTCTTTAGGGATATGAGTCATTGCTATACTACCAAAAATTCATATATGACTTAAATTTGGTTTCTTACCAAAAAATATTTCGTGAGGTGTTCTAGAGACATTAGATACAGCAGATCTCTTTCTTAAGTAGCAAGCTGTGTTGATGGCTTCAGCCCAGAAGCGTTTTTCTAAACCAGCTTCAAACAATAAACACCTAGCTTTCTCTACTAAAGACCTGTTTAATCTTTCAGAAGGCCCATTTTGCTCAGGAGTATACGGGTTGGTTGTTTGGTGAATTATACCTTGGTTTCTTAGGTAATTTTCAAAAGTAGTATTAATATACTCACCTCCGTTATCTGAGCGTAAAACTTTGATTTTTCTTCCAGTTTGTTTTTCAACTAATAATTGACAGCTTTTGAATCTTTCGAAGGTTTCATCTTTTGATTTTACAAAATATACGAAAGACATGCGACTGAAATCATCCTGAAATTCTACATAATACTTTGAACCACCTATCGAAGTCGTTTCCATGGGTCCTGCTAAATCTGTATGAATTACATCAAATAAACCAGTAGCTCTCGTATTTGAATTTCCAAAAGGTTGCCTCGTTTGTTTACCTTCACAACAAACTTCACAATTTTTTGTGGTTATTTGTAATTGACCATTATATTCAATTCCTTCCACGAGACCGTCTCGCATTTTATTTAAATAAATAGAATTTATATGGCCTAATCTTTTATGCCATGTTTCACCAGAAACTGCTTTTTGTCCAGCCAACAAACATTTGGTTGAACTTGAAATGGCTAACTTGTATACACCATCTTTCAAAAAAGCTTCAGCTATTAAAATTTTGTCAGTATTGAATATCTGACAACGATTTTTGTCAAATTCAACAGAATTTCCATTTTTTAAAAGTTCACTTACCGACAATAAATTTGTAGCTAATTCCGGAACATATTGAGCATTTATTATTTTCACTTCGAAGTTTTCACTACCGACTTTAGTAACAATATCAATGTCACCACTTGATTTCTCTGAAATTTTAGTATTATTTGCAACTGTAACTTCATTTATAATCGGATTAGGTTTGTTTGAAAGCCAATCCTGCCTGCAAGTTAAGTGAACACTTGCCCCTGAATCTAAGTACCAATCATTGTTATTGAAATTCGCACTTAGAAAAACTGTACTGAAAGCACCTTTTGTTTGCTTATCTGTATCTTTATTCTGTGGGCATTTCGACATAAAGTGGCCTGGCTGTTTGCATTTAAAACAAATTATTTTGTTTTTGTTTACATTGTCACTGTCAGATTTGTTGACTTTGACGTTTCTGCCATTGACGTTTCTGGTAACCAGTTTTACCAACTAGCGCACCTTCAGCATATCCAACAATTTCGATTTTATTGAATCGATGGTAATATCGATTCCGCTATGCTCGAGAGCCATTACCATCGGTGCAAATCGATCCGGTAATCCCGCCAATAATAAACTTCCCACTATACTTCATTTAAAAACTAGGAGGAGTGATTTGAAAAGCCAGACTTACAGCCAAATAAGTTACTAGAAAATTTACAAGGCGGCAAATTTAAATACATTTCTTTCATTTAAATAAAATTGAAAATAAATGTTTATGGACACTTTATATATGGTCTAAGATGGTCACAAAGTAAACTTACAATAATTATATTAAAAAAAGAAATCAATTAACAAAAGTCACCATTATAAATATTTCACACTTTGAAAACATAACCTATAAATATCATAAATTACTTGAAAAATGTAATTTGCAAATTTTTATAGTGTAAACTTGCCTCCAAATTAACCAATAAACAAACGCGAGTTTTGCCAACTTAAATTCAAATCGCTCCTCCTAGTTTTTAAATAAGGTATAATGAATTAAATTAATTGTATCGACCCTTACTACTTGAAAGTTCATTTTTATTGGGAATAATAAAAATAATAAAAAACGTTAGTTTTTTATATAAAACTTTCACTTTAAATGTATTTTAAAAAATGACATATGTTTCGCATTTAAGCATCGTCAGATTGACATATAAAGTTATATTTTGTTTATAGCTAACTATCTGATGTTGAATAGGTAATATTAAGGCTAGATTAAGTATGGAAGTAATAAGATATAACAATATTAAAGCCTAGATGTTATTAGCCCTAAGGGATTATCCTGGATGTATCTCCCTCTAAGATCAGTATAACTGTGCAATGATATAGAAAAACCAGGAAAAAACTATATCTGCTAATCTTTACAATAACTTAATATATTTGTATTACAATAATTATATCTTATTTATGTATAAAATGAAGACTCAATCAAAGTAAACAGTTTAATAGTGGAGAATTTCTAAGATTTATTTGTTCATTAACAACTTTAAATTGTGGATCTGCTAGATGTCTTTTTATTTCAAGTTCTTCAAGAAAATCTAAATTTTGTTTTTTATTACAAATGTGTAGAATTTGGATGTCATTGTTGTGTAAGAGTGAGGTTGGATGTTCAAGTAGGTGTTTTGCATAATTTGACTTATCTGGTTGTTTTAATCTATATGCTCTTAAGTGTTCATTAAATCTTATTTCAAATTTTCTTTGTGTTTGACCTATATATATCACATTACATTTTGGACAATTAATTTTGTAAACACCAGATTTTTTTAAATTGGGTAATTTTGTTTTTACATTTAATAATTTTGTACCAACATTATTTAGTGTTTTAAATGACATTAATGTTGCCGAAGATATTATTTTTTTGAAATTGTATTTGAAATACTTCCACAGTATGTAATAATTTTATAACTTTTAATTTCTTTAGTTTGTTTAGGAAATATTAGAGCATTTTCAATTCCAATGGACAAAATTAACTTTGATAAAGAAATTAATATAATAAAACAAATAGCTACATCTAATGGCTATCCAATTTATTTAATAAATAAATTAATTAATAAAAAAGAACAAAAAATATCACTACAACTAATATTTCCTAAACAAACTAAAGAAATTAAAAGTTATAAAAATATTACATACTCTGGAAGTATTTCAAATACAATTTCAAAAATAATATCTTCGGCAACATCAACATTAATGTCATTTAAAACACTAAATAATGTTGGTACAAAATTATTAAATGTAAAACAAAATTACCCAATTTAAAAAAATCTGGTGTTTACAAAATTAATTGTCCAAAATGTAATGCGATATATATAGGTCAAACACAAAAAAAAATTGAAATAAGATTTAATGAACACTTAAGAGCATATAGATTAAAACAACCAGATAAGTCAAATTATGCAAAACACCTACTTGAACATCCAACCTCACTCTTACACAACAATGACATCCAAATTCTACACATTTGTAATAAAAAACAAAATTTAGATTTTCTTGAAGAACTTGAAATAAAAAGACATCTAGCAGATCCACAATTTAAAGTTGTTAATGAACAAATAAATCTTAGAAATTCTCCACTATTAGACTGTTTACTTTGATTGAGTCTTCATTTTATACATAAATAAGATATAATTGTAATACAAATATATTAAGTTATTGTAAAGATCAGCAGATATAGTTTTTTCCTGGTTTTTCTATATCATTGCACAGTTATACTGATCTTAGAGGGAGATACATCCAGAATAATCCCTTAGGGCTAATAACATCTAGGCTTTAATATTGTTATATCTTATTACTTCCATACTTAATCTAGCCTTAATATTACCTATTCAACATCAGATAGTTAGCTATAAACAAAATATAACTTTATATGTCAATCTGACGATGCTTAAATGCGAAACATATGTAATTTTTTAAAATACATTTAAAGTGAAAGTTTTATATAAAAAACTAACGTTTTTTATTATTTTTATTATTCCCAAGGTATAATGAATTTTCAAGGTTAAGTGCTGTTCGACGTATATAGTTTCTGGGATGTTTCGATAACTTGATTTACGTAATCCGCCATTGATGAGCAATTCTCCAATCTTAATGAGATTAAATAATTTAGAAGGGTTATTTTCCTGGTAAATCCTTTGTTTTCGTATAGATCCTTGAGTGTGTCCCATACTGCCTTAGCTGTAATTGTCTCCTTCACATGTACATACAAGGAAGGTTCGAGAGACAATACGATCTTGGCTTTAGCTTTCGCTACTAGTACACTATTGTCACGCCTGGGGGGATAGAGGGAGAATGTGCCTTAATGTTTTGGGATGAGGGGTAGCTTACTAAAGGCACTTCCCACCCAGGTCGTGGTTATCTACCCCCTGGTTAGGTATCCTGCTGAAGGCAGAAAACTAACCAAGGGGAAGATGAGATAAACAACAGGAAACAAACAACAAATATATTAACAACGAAACAAACAATAACAATAAATAATTAACATATGAATAACGAATAACTAAATACAAATCTTAACTATAATCTTACCAAATAATCTACATGGTGGCATGTCACATTTACTCACGAAAATAAGTCAAGAGTCACAACGGCCAGACCTAAGGGTCTGTTTTAGGGACACCCCAAAGGGTGACCTTTACAGACAATCTTAGACTCCGAACTCCCCGTGTCCGACCTCAACAACTTGCTTTTATAGCCAATTCATATTCTACGTGAGAATAAAAATTAAACTATTTAAACACGTGTTGAGATCTAACGCAATGACTTTGACCTGGTAAAATGTAATACAAAACAATATAGTAAAATATAAACTAATAAATTAATATGTAGGGCAAACTGCCCTCTCATCGTATGTGACATGCCCCCCTTCCCTTAAAGCCAGCCCCTGGCTTTGCTCGGCTCTGGCTTACAGGGGTGTATGTATAGGACTGAGTTTTACAAAATTAATAATCCGCCACACTTCTATCAGAATCCGCTCTTCTCGGAGAATGTCCTGTCTTGCCCTCGTCTAGAAACGCCAGGTCCACCGCTGGCTAGACGGATCCCTTTTTGGTATGTTGGTCTGTCTGCAACTTCTTTAAAAACCAACTATTGTCTATAGCTCCATCTCTCGAGGTCCATGGCCAACATCAGACAGTACTCCATCACTTCATCCACCCTTAAAACATTGAAACCATACAACTACCTACAGTCTTCCCACCTATGGCTACCATCCATTGGGAAGATCTGCTATTATTGCGATAGGAGTATCGACGCTAACCATTTCCATACCTCGACGGAGACCTTCCTTACTTGTTGAGACAAGACCCATACCATACTCAGGATGAAGGACCCTTCCTCTCTAGAATTCTGGTGCCGAGCAAGCATCTCCTGGATCGCGTCTTCCTTGAGCAGATGTGGGCAAAACGTTAAACATTTAAACATCAAAACAATAACTCGGTCCTAAAACATACAAAAACAAATACTATTAGAATATGTCTAGAAAGGGCATTAGGGAATTACTATTCTTTACATTAAACTCAAATCTGAACTTATACCGATACGGGTATTTGACTTCCTATACGAACACCTTACCACATTAGTTTCCCTTTTTTTTAACACTCGTCAGTGAGTGTTATATTTAAATCTCCACATATTGTTCTAATCCTTTTTGTAAAACCATGGTATATAAAACTCATGGGCAAACCTCTTGCCCCAAATATACAATACTACATGCGCACTGCGCACAAACTCGCCTGCTATCTCCCAGCAGACATTATCTAACTCAATTATATAACTGTGTGCATCCTGCACACCAACTTATCTGCTGTCCCTCAGCAGACATCATTATACCTAAAAAAAAAACTCATCCAATATCATTGGCAGGAACCATCATCTGCCTTTCTTGGTAATATTATCACCTATTTTGCATTATGCGCACTTAAAATATTTCCGCTCTCCTTTAGCAGAGACTATCATCAACAACACCAAATCTCTGTGTACACTTTGCACACAAACTTTTTTGCTGACCCTCAACAGAAACAATTATATAAAAAAAATACTAGCAGGAACCCTCAACTGCTCATCCTGGTGCTTTGCTTCAAAAAAAAAATACTTTTCTGTGCTTCCTGCACATTCAATTTTCTGCTGTTTTTTAGCAGAACTTCGTAAATATTAAAAAGGAAACTAAATACCTAAAATATAGAAGTCAAATACTACCTTAAAACTTTTTCATGATAGCCTTTTACTTAACAGGTTGACTACACCAGACTCCCAGTCATCTGTTCTGAAATCTAAAAACAAAAATATTAAATAATCAAAAAATTAAAAAAAATTAATTGTTTTCCCTTCCGCTTCTTTCTAGATCTTGATCTCTATAACAACTACCCATGTTACTAGCATAATAACCAAATCCTTTTAAGTAGAAATACCTTAAATACCAAACTAATAAAGATTAAAAAGAAAATATATAACAATATTTAAACAAGTGCAATTAAATTTATACCCAATGTCACAGATTCTATATTACAATAAAAAATACTAAATTTCTAATCTCTACAATGTAGAAAAAACGACCATGTTTTGGAGTTTCGAAGTTTCTGGTCCGTTGTACTCTTATACTTACTCTTGACATGCCACCTTTATTACTTTAAAGTTTAAAGTTAAAAAAAAAATTTACTATACCGAATATTTGGTGTCTGTTTCCTAATTTACGACATATTAAAAAAATACTAGGAAAATACGGAATTTACTACCTAATTAAATTAACAAAATTTGAAATCTCTAACCAAGAAGATAAATAATCAGATGTTTAAAAAGAAAGGTTCAATGTCAATAATCTGAACTTGAATTATTGCTGTGTGTGCAGTTTCGCTATTTCGGAATTAAATGCTGACAAAGAAATAAAATAAAACATTTAATACCGTGACCCTATCTGTACCCTATATACACATACAACAAAAAATAAAATTAAAGAAAATTTAATTTAATTTATTCACAAAGTGGCATATATTATAACGTAGATATGAATGGGGTACATTGACGAATATTTATTACTTCACCTAAGACACTAGAAACAATTAGAAAATTACAACAAATTCATTTGAAGAAAGTCTTTGTTTATCAACAATAAATATTGTATACATTTCTGAAACTTAATACGATTGACCGTGAAAAAAACCACACATAATAATTGACCTACATAAATAACTCATATTCAACATATAAATACACAAAAACTGCTAATTCTGCACTCAGGTCATTATTCTAAAAAACAATTATTTCACCTGCAAACTTCAAATAATAGTATACACACCTAAAAGTTCCATAAAACAATCAAAAAACAATCTTTAAACTCTTCAAGATAAATATGTATAAAAGTATCTCAACATTGTGCAAAAGAAAACACTCTACGTCAGTAACATGTGGCAAAAAAAAATGCTGAAAACAAAATGGCTACGAATAGTTAAAATTAAACTGGGGAAAGATATTTGCATTGGAAAAGCATCGTAATTTACAGATGAAACTGTTACGCCAGTGGCATGGGGCAAAAAAATGCTATAAAAAAGACAACGAATAGTTAAAACTAAACTGATTAGGAAGAATCAGTTCAGGGATCAGAGAACGGCGCCTCCACCATGTCACGCCTGGGGGGATAGAGGGAGAATGTGCCTTAATGTTTTGGGATGAGGGGTAGCTTACTAAAGGCACTTCCCACCCAGGTCGTGGTTATCTACCCCTTGGTTAGGTATCCTGCTGAAGGCAGAAAACTAACCAAGGGGAAGATGAGATAAACAACAGGCAACAAACAACAAATATATTAACAACGAAACAAACAATAACAATAAATAATTAACATATGAATAACGAATAACTAAATACAAATCTTAACTATAATCTTACCAAATAATCTACATGGTGGCATGTCACATTTACTCACGAAAATAAGTCAAGAGTCACAACGGCCAGACCTAAGGGTCTGTTTTAGGGACACCCCAAAGGGTGACCCTTACAGATAATCTTAGACTCCAAACTCCCCGTGTCCGACCTCAACAACTTGCTTTTATAGCCAATTCATATTCTACGTGAGAATAAAAATTAAACTATTTAAACACGTCTTGAGATCTAACGCAATGACTTTGACCTGGTAAAATGTAATACAAAACAATATAGTAAAATATAAACTAATAAATTAATATGAAGGGCAAACTGCCCTCTCATCGTATGTGACACTATCACTTTCCGTTCCATCTAAGCACTTGCTTAAGCCCTCGTAATTTTCGCGGACTTGTAGCTTTGTAACGCTGGAAAGATAGTTATTAGACGCCATTTTGACACTGTCTAAATACGATCTCACTCACGAAAAAAATTGTACTTTTATACAAACAATTATCACTAAACTGACGCGTAAACTATTCACTAATATGACTGTCCTGAGTCCTGAGCCCGTAACCTGTTCAATTCTGGAAGCCGTCAGGAGTCAAAGGAATAAAACACTATAGAGAACGACGAACTTTATTATACTTCTTCAAGTAAGGTTCAACAACTACTAACGTACTAACAATCGAATAAAGAATGTTAACTGAGCTGTCACAAGACAGATGGCACGATAGTATTTAGATACCATTTTAACAAAACGAAATCGGTTAAACACGTCAGGAAGGAAAGTTCATTGTTCGTTTTGATGACCATGCTCCTGGCCATTCAGGATAGACTGGAGAAATTCCGAAAGTTTGAAATAATGCTATTTCTTCGTACCTAGATAGCGTAGGAGTAGCTTATTCTCCAACATCTTTAAAAAAAGATTTGATTTTTATATTAATATCTTTAAATATTAAACCAAGTTATGTTGTCGATGGTATGGCTGAGCAATATGAATATAATGTAATTCGTTTACCACCTTATATTATTGTGTATTTAACTCCATCAAATTGATTTGGAGCAACATTAAAAAAAAGTTAGAAAGAAAAATGAGACCCCAACTTTATTAGAAAGTGTGATTGACACTATAAGGAAAGTTGTTGCAGATATTGCGAATGAATTATCGTATAACTGCGTTGGCAATGTTCATAAAATTGAAAATACTTATAGAGTACTTCCGGTTCCTTCCTTGTGTTATTGATTTGCAGACACTAGCAAAATCACCAACTGCGAATAGCATGTTTTCTGTTACGTAAAATTGCAATGTTAACAATAATTTAGATACTGGTCTAATTGCATGGCCACGATCTGTTCTAGACTGTATTGTACCTATCTTCTATTGAAGATAAAAGAAGCCTAACAGTATCTTTTTTTAAGCGAAACCTGTTCTGTTTTATCACATTCCTTGAAGAAGTCAATTCCAAAATTTAAGAAAAAAACGTTTAAACAACAAATAATACGAAAACTTTCGCACCTTCTTCGTATTTTTTTTATATTCTCGCAACTGGTATTTTAAAATCTGAATCTAATTCATCAGAATCGAAAATCGGTAGATCTTCCAAATTCATATTTAAATTCACCACAATATAAATAACAACTAAATACAGAGTGGGGCAAAAGTCAGTTAACCGATTTGCATAATAATAAAAGCAAATAAAACTGGATCCAAAAAATTTGTTTATTGTAATTAAGTAGATACAAAAAAGTGCATGCCTTACATTTTATGTTCAAATTGTAAACCACCTTCAGAAATACAGGCTTGGCAACGATCACACAGTCAAACAAGTCTTTCTACAGAATTCTAAGTTGGCACGAAGAAGTTGAAATTCTTCTTCAATCCTCTGTTTTAAGTGCTGAATATTCCGTATTGGGGTGGCAAAATCTTTGTCTTTAAGTAGGTACTCCCCACAGAGATAAATCACAGGGTGTCAAATCTGGCGACCGCGCGGGCCATTCAATTCTGCCTCGTCTTCCTATCCAATCACGAAACTGGTCATTTAGAAAATCACGAACTTGTAATCCGTAATGAGGCGGGCGCCGTCTTGCTGAAAATATCGAATACCTTCTGCGGACTATTTTCAAGTTCACCCTTTAAATCGATAAGAAGATCCAGGTAATTTTCACTATTTACCGTTTCATCAAAAAAATACGGCCCGACAAGACCACCCGCATGAATTTCACCCTATACAGTTATGCCAGGAACATTTAATTGTTTTGTTATGGTTACATGCGGGTTATCAGATTCCCAATACACACAATTGTGACGATTAATTCGTCCGTTCAACTTGAATTGTGCCTCGTCAGACCAGAGAATGGATCGGTAAAAATTTGCGTCGTCTTCCGCGCACCCAGTATACCACTCGCAAAATTGTAGCCTGCGATCTGGATAATCTTCAGTTAACGCGTGCAACAAACGCGGACGATAACAACAAATATTTATTTTCTTTAACATACGATGTAAACTGCGGCGTGATATTTCTAATTCACGAGATGTGCGACGTGCGGATTTGGTAGGTGCTTCGATGAACACTTGGGCAACGAGTTGCATATTCTCTTCTGTGTTAACGGTGGTGGGGCGACCACTTCGAGGCGCATCTAATACCGATCCGGTTTCTGAGAATTTCTTATGTAGTTTATACACCATTTGTCTCGTAGGAATAGGTCTGATCGGATGCTGTGCCGCAAAACTCTGCAAAAATCGTGTTGTAGTCGGCATTGTAACATAGGTACCCTGACAAAAGGCACACGCGTTCGGCCTTCGTGTACTTTGTACGAAGCCGCGCTGCCATCGCGATGCGTCTCGTTTAAACGACAAAACTTAACTAACTGACGTTTGTCCCGCACTGAGCATGACATATTTTCTTGTAGACGCAGCAAAGTTGCGCGTGACTTTTTTTGATAGCGTTAACGGACTTTTGCCCTGTATAATACAATCGAAATTCGCATTCAATAAAGAAATGTCTGAAAATACAACTATTTTGAGGTTATTCGGAGTATATTTTCTCAATTTTGATAGAATAAAGTTATCCCAATACCACTATTGAACAACTCAATTTTCGGAGTACCTATAACGTTATACCAAGTATATTCTAAGTATATCTATGATTGAAAAACTTGCCCTTAATCATTATAATTTAAAATCAGACTAATACATCTCAGATTATAATTAATCTTTAAAGATTTTTTAAATATTTTAAAATCGTAAATATCGAATATCTAAATAATAAAAGAAAAGTCCCATCCTGCACCAGGAAGTTGAGTGAATTGTTAGTCGTTGCCGAAAAGCAAAAATTATCTTTGAACGAAACTATAGGTACAGAAATGTCGTTGTTAAGAGGCATAGAAATATTGGACTATTGCTTGAGATAATTGTAATTAAATCACATTTTCGTATCAACTATACACATTTTAAATTTAAAAGAAAAAATGCGACATTCAGGTCTAAAATTCATATTCTGTTTTTGGAAGTTTTAATGACTTTACTAATTATATTAATTAATTCATTTATATATTAACTGCAATCTTAAACATACCACTCCATAAATTAATTGTAGTTGTGCATCTCTTGTAGATTTCGTTTGTAATTGCATCCTGAGCGAGAGTACGTTCATGTATGATGTAAATGAAAACGTATTTGCAGTGGAAACTTCGACGAAAACTTCCTTGCAAAATTTGCACCGCATTCTCTGTTGTTAGACGTTGTCTTAAACTAACTGAACTTAGGGCAAGCAAAGATAATGAAGTTTTTGTTGACGTATGACGAAAACCTAAATGTGATTGTAGTTTGAAGCAAAGAGCTGTTAACAGAGAGTTTTGAACAACCAGTTTTTTGTTTGTTTTGTGACTTTCTATCACATGACTTTATGAAATTCTCATACAAAGGGAAATAAAATTAAATACGAAAATGTAATACCATAAAGTTGACATTATTATATTCTGCAGAACAAAAGCTGAATATATAAAAGAATTTTAGACCAATAATTTTATCAAAAATACTAGCCGCCACATTTTGATGGGCATAGTGATAGATATATATATTTTTTAACATAAATATACGTAAAAATTTTGGTTTTAGCATATACTCGATGGGACAAGGTGCTCTAATCCTATTCTTGAGATAATGGGTGGTCACAATAGATCTGCAAAGGTCGCAGTGATACAGGCTAACAGCCAACCCAATAAACATCTAATCTATACTCGATGAGTTCAGTATTTCTACAGCCGGATCTTAGACCAATAGAATTTCTAATAAAAGAACCAATGATTATTTTTTTTTTTGAATCTAATAACTTATTCTATTAGAGATAGTGTGGTTTTATAAATAATAAATCTTCTGTTGCTATTAATAGTCTCAATGAGTTTGTTGCAACTGTTGTAGAGGCGAAGCCCCACAGTTACGCCACTTTTTGGACTTAACAGAGGCCTTCGATTGTGCTTCCTTTGATATCTTAATAAGGATATTAGCTCACTACAATTTCCACACTCACAGCACAAACCTGATTTAATCATATTGATAGCAGTTTGTTTAATTTAATAACAACCAGTCAGATAGGCAGGCAAATCGTCATGGAGTACCTTATGGATCTATTCTCAGACCTCTTTAATTTCTAGTTTTTTTTAACTATTTAACAAACTTTACTCAACATACTAACCTTATCTTATTTGCTGATGTTACTACCTTTTTAGAACAGTACAATACCTCTGTGCTTATCCAATAAAAAAAATTAGAAAAATCAATCACCAAATACCAAAACTCTAACATTAAATATTTTGCTAAGGTCTTGTGTTTTACCCAACAAGGAAAATATCAAATTTTTAGGAGTTTACTTCTACCCTAGGCTAACGTGAACCAAACACATTTGGGTACCAGATATCCAGCAAGCTGTAAACAGACTTTGTGTAATATTATAAATATACTCTACTCTACTCATATATATTTTTATAAAATGTATATTATCTATAATTTTTGTCATACTTATTCGAGTAAGAAAAAAATACAATCTGTTTAATTCACAGAAACATGTCACAAAGACGAGAAAATTGTTTGGTTGTTAAAATTTCTGTAAAGCCTTACGGACTGAGATATAAATGTCATCAAAAAGATTTATTGTAAATTAGCTGGAAAGGACTACCAATGTTAAGAGTAAAATTAATACTTTCTCATCATCTAGTTGTAAAAACTGAAGTTAAAGACAGTAAGCGGAAACGAATTAATTGAAGTTAACAAGAAGGGCCAAAACGGAAACGTGTTTGCCGGAAGAAGTCTCTTAATTCTACCGGAAATAAGTAAAAGCGTAATAAACCGAGTTACACTTAGAGCGGGTTTTAATAGCTACACGTAAATGCGAAGAAATACGTTATTATTACGACAGTTCATCGCAAAGTAAGCTTATATTGGTACATACATACCTATACAGGGTGAGGAAAAAGTATGGAAACCCCGTGATAACTCAAAAACCATGGGTCAGAGAAAAAAACTTGCAAAATATAAAATTTATGTTTTTTTCCTGGCTAACAGATGGTTAAGATGGACTTGACCATGACCATGACCATCATGGTCAGGCGATGGTCAGGTTAATTTTTTTAAATAGAAACATGTATTTTAGACAACGGAAATCGAAAGAGCGTGAAATTTTACGTCCAAATACGACCTTGACAATTTTTTAAAATTTTACCATGATGGTAATGGTCAAGTTCAAACTAAAAATTCTTAGACCATCGCAATAACTCGATTGTATTATACGCAAAGAAAAACTTTCAAGACTTAAAGTTTATGGTCTTTCCCTGGCTATCAGATGGTTAAGATGGTTATTTCGATGGTCTAGGAATTTTTAGTTTGACCTTTACCATGACCATCATGGTAAAAATTTTAAAAATTGTCAGGGTCATATTTGGACGTAAAATTTCACGCTCTTTTTTGATTCCCCCTTGTCAAAAATACATGTTTCTATTTTAAAAAACTGACCATGATGGTCATGGTCATGGTCAAATCCATCTTAACCATCTGATACCCATGGAAAACCATAAACTTTAAGTCTTGGAAGTTTTTCTCTGCAACTAATACAATTCGAGTCATTGCGATGGTCTTGAAATTTTTAGTTTGACCTTGACCATAACCATCATGGTAAAAATTTTAAAAATTGTCAACGCAATATTTGGACGTAAAATTCAGGCTCTTTCGATTCCCCTTGTCAAAAATACATGTTTCTATTTAAAAAAATCTGACCTGACCATGATGGTCATGGTCATAGTCAAATCCATCTGATAGCCAGGAAAAACCATAAACTTTAAGTATTGAAAGTTTTTCTCTGCGACTAATACAATTTGAGTTATTCTGAGATGTTCTAATAATAATTTTAATTTGACCTTGAGCATGACCTTGTGGTAAAATTTTTAAAAATGGTCAAGGTCATATTTGGACGTAAAATTTCACGCTTTTTCGATTCCCGTTGTCAAAAATACATGTTTCTATTTAAAAAAATTGACCTGACCATCGCCTGACCATGATGGTCATGGTCAAATCCATCTGATAGCCAGGGAAAAACCATAAATTTTATATTTCGCAAGTTTTTTTCTGTGACCTATGATTATTGAGTTATCACGGGGTTTCTATACTTTTTCCTCACCCGGTATATATATTTATAGTTATATAGAATTATTAATTTATTATTATTATGGCGATAATGCTAAACGTTAAATAACGACACTTCTTGATTCAAAAATCTTAGCAAAATTAAAAATCGTGAATAAAGTGGAATCCACAAAAAACTAATATGCTGAAAAATTAGAAAGTCATGAAAAATTGTTAAAATCGTACCGAAATTGTTATCATTAAATGGATTAAGTAATTTCAATCAATTAACTTTCGGTAAGACGTAAAGACGATTATCTATAAATTCTACTTATTAGTATGTATAAGGCTAATGCCACCACTGTATACCTATATATAATTACTTTTTATTCAACTATTTTTAAGGTCTCATGTGCCCAGCTTATTGGGATACTATTTCGTGCTGGCCTTACACAGCTGCAGGAAAAACAGCGGTTGTACCATGTCCACCATATTTCACTGGATTTAAAGAGGTAAGAAATTAATACTTATTTGATGAATCTTTTATAATAGATTAGGTAAACTAAACATTTAATTTTGTTATAAAAACATTTTATTAAAAATAAATATATACATGAAATTAAACCTAAACGTTAATTATCTTCATCCATTTCAACATCTTGATTTTCATCTTCCTCATCTTCTTCCGTAATTTTAAATTGTTTAAATCCCTTACCTTTGGTCCATTTTGCTTTTAAAATAAGTTTAAAAGTAGCTAATTTCTGTTCAAGCAATTCTAGAATTTTTGCTTGTTCAGGGGTTAATACGCTTCCTGCTTTGCAAACTTCAAAATCTTTTATTAACGTTACTACACCTGAAACAAAAAATAGTAATAGTACAGTTAATCTATCTAATGAACAGAGTGTTAACTCACCTTTTTCTAGTTTTGTTGGCATGCCAAGTTGTCGAAGGTATGGTTCGATTGCGTGTGAAAATTGTTTTAAAGGGCCCTCATTTAGATTTACGGTCGTTTTAGCTTTAAATCCTGATCTGGCATATTCTTCTACAGAATAACTTTCAAACCAATCGACTACTTCTTTTTTTGAACAGTCAGTAAATAAGAGACCACACTGATTTTTTAAAACACCGGCTAACTAAAATATTATTATAATTAAAATATCAATTTGAACAATCAAATAAGTATGTAACTGCATCCTTGTTTTTATTTATCAAACTTAAAATAATTGTAGCATTGTGTCCTTTACTTAATGAATATCCATGTTTATAATAAAAGTGAATATCGGAAAGTATTCGTGTGATTTAACTGTAGAATTGTTTCTTAGTGCTGAATATATTTTAATTGTTTCTTAATTTTTTTTTGCTGCACCAATTATTTTCGAATTTTATGAACTTTCTGTTAAATTAAATGTAATTTTTGATACATAGTTATACTAGTAAAATATGTGGTATTCAGTAGTAAGAAATTTGTAACTTGAAAGACCTGTACGACCGGAGTAGTAGCTAAAAAACTACAAATTACACTTTTTTCAGTAAGACGTAAAGTTTGCATCTAACGAAAATATTCAATATATTATTTTTAAAACAAAAAAAAAACGTGTTTTAAATATTTGCCATTTGAATATTAAATCCTAATTCAATACAAACTACTGACAGCAAAAAGGATTTACTTTTTAAATAGTTAAACGCAAAATTCACAAGTGGGGGTAAGCTTAGTATAATCGGAAGTCCCATTAATGAATGAGAGAGGGAAAGAGAGTCAAGAACTTGCTGAATTGTCTCGAAACTGGGAGCAACGACAAAGACAGAGAGAAACCAGGGGACCCGTCTTCCGAACCTATAAATATACGTTTCGCATTAACATGATAACATGATATAACTTGCAACAAAATGAATAAAGTATCAGGTCTGTGTACAACCATTACTTTCGGTACATAGACAGATAATATAATTTTGGGAAATAGCAAATTTTACACCTGTAAATGATAAGTAACTTTTGATTTTACAATTTTAGTATTCTAAATTTTATTAATAAAGGTATAAAAGTTAAAAAGTCAGATACACGTTATCGTATAACTTAAAATTGTTCATTTTCATTTAAACGTAGGCTATATAAAGGTAATAAATTCGAGGATCATCCAAACCGTCAAACTGTAAAACCACATATTTGTTTAATAATTTAATCTGTTAAAAATTTATAATAGTTCAAATCAAAAAAGTAGTAGGTATATAAAATAATTCATACCTTATGTATACCCTCTTCTACTTCTTCTTCAGGAGTTCTACCTAATGCTATGGCAATAACTTTATTTTTTCCAAAGAAAAACCGACTAGGCTTCCACTCTTCTCTTACAGCTTTCATTGTCTCATTTCTCATATTCTTGTATGTGAATACATATATACTTTTATATTTCTCTACTGAATTTCGTACATCTTCAACAATTTTTTGTTTAAGTGCCAACCCCTTTTTGTCAGTCTTCGTTAAAGATACTGGAAATAAAAATTAATAAATCAGAAACTCTTACAACAAATATAGATTATTTTCATTATTTAACAGTTATTACAATAGATTTACTCACTTTTTTTATCTCTTTTTGATTTAGGCATGTTTGTACAAATTTAAACTTTAAACAACTTTTGTAGGTTATGAAAATTAAACACGTGCGCTTATTGTCATGTGTTAGTTCTGTTACAAGTAGTTCAAATGTCCAAAAAGTTACATATAATTAATAGATGTAAAATATAATATAATATGATAAATAAATGAATATATATTGTTAAAATACAACATAAAAATCCCCGATACAATGTTTTTCTGCAATGTTCCACCGTTACCCGAAAGTTATACTCAAATATATATGACTGGAAGGTCAACCGAGCAGTAGATAAAATGTCACGCGCATGCATAAAACAGCGCATGTTCAAAAGAATTGATAGAAACAGAACCGGACTCGCATATTTGTAAATAACAGGTTCGTAATATGATATTTATAGAAGTAAAAGTAACCAAAAATGTTAATCTTTGACTCTTCCGTTATCATATTCAAATTCTGTGTTTGTTCATTTTTTGAATGCAACTTAAGAAATTTTTATTTAGTATAGATAAGTTTAATATTTGTGAAACTTTTTGTATATAGGTATTCAGAGTCGTGTAAAAATATGTACAGAGTACCTATTAATTTCACATAATATTAACATTACAAAAACAAAACACTTAGAAATAGTCACATTAAAGGCAATTTTCGTAAAGTTTCTTTCACTTTTATAAAATAAATCCGATTTTTTTAAAAAATATTTGCTCAGATTTACTTTGTTTACATATACAATTTACATTATTTGAATATAAGTTTTTAAGTTACCATACGAATTGACACTTCCTGTGTATTTCATTTCTTGCCTAATAATAAAAGAATTAAATCATTTACTTTGCTGCATATTATTGGTTTACACCAACGACTTGCTAGTAAAAATATTTAATATGAAACTGCAAGTGTAGTTCATGTTTGCGATTTTTTACGATTTACGATACAAAATATATATATCAATACTAAAGTTAACATTGTAGCAAATATAACTGAAATATGAATGGGCTTTAATTTAATCGAAAGTACTTGTATAGTTTTCTAAACAGGGATATAACTTTTCAACAGAAATTTAAATTTAAAACACGATGGTTTCGTGACCATGGTTGAATAAAGGGATTTTCAAACAATACCTTAAATATAAGTTTAAAAAAAAAAAAACTACTCTGTTAAGTAGAAAGAGCGAGAAATGTAGTAGTACTGATCCATTGGTGTATCAAAGAAAAATGATCCAATAATGCCACCACTCCTCAATCCGCACTCTCTGATGATGTATTAACTTCTGGATAATCCCGTACGAGAAAAAAGGTGATTTCTAAACACAATTTTCATCGATATCGAGCTGTTCTGAGGCACAAACAGAAACGATAAGAAAGTTGAAGGTCGTGGAATTTTAATTCCAGTGTTAATTAAACATTAAAAGTAAATAATCTAAAGTCTCTGCAAGTTTTTTTTAAACTTGTGCGACCAATATTGGAGTTTTGGGACCGATGGCGAGTTGATGTTCTGGAATTAAGTCGCACACTTTTGGCTACAGTATTTACATTCTGTGATGTGTTACCACCAGTACATGGAGTGTTAGTATTGTTCACTAACTTGCTCGTCTTATTAACTTTTAGCACAAATTTGAGGACAGCTGGTGTAGTAGGTGGTATTTGAGGACAGCAGGTGTAGTGCTACTACACAGCACTTACTATAAAATACGTTTTTCCAACGCTGTTCAAGCGGAAATCGATTTGTTTCGTTCGGCGATGGATTGATACTGAGTTTCTTAAGCGGGACAGAGCTTCTTAAAATTTACTACTAAATTGCCCAAAAGTGAGACGTTTTTTTACAGAGCATCTGGAATGTAATTATGATGTAAAAAATTTACCAATTATTTATTAAATTTTTCCTCATAATAATTATTAAATAAGGGAAATTAAAATTAATATTCATTATTTTTTAGGGTTATAACGCTACTAGAACATGTACAAATAATGGAAGTTGGTTCGTAAATGCTAAAACCCATGAACCTTGGAGTGATTATACAGCTTGTTTTGAAGGCAAGACTACAACAATTTTTACAAATAACACACCAAATGGATCAGATTTCAAACAAGAATATTATGAAACATTGGTACCAATAATAAAAATTCTTTCACAAACTGGCTATGCAGTGTCACTAATTTCATTATTAATAGCATTTATGATAATGTTGTTAATTAAGTATAAAGATTTATATAATATCTAGTAAAGATTTTTTACAATGTACATTTTTAGAAAACTTCACTGTGCAAGGAATATCCTCCATATGAATCTATTCGCTTCTTTTATATTTAGATCATTCTTTTATATATTAAAAGAAATTTTATTTGTTGCTGGAGTTGGACTTCAAATAGATTTTAGTGAGAAGAATGGAGATCTTTATTTCAAAACAGATTTTGAGGTAACTGTCGATATTGCTCAACCTTTATCCATTTCAAAAAACTATAATCTATTTCAGGAAAATAATTACCAGTGTAAGTTACTTACATCTTTAGTGCAATACTTTACTACTGCAAACTATTCTTGGATTCTAATGGAAGGATTGTATTTAAATAATTTAATTTGGCGAGCCTTGTTTACTGATTCAAGTAGAAATCTAATTTATTATATCTGTGTAGGGTGGGGTAAGCTTATTTTTTATATCTATAAATGCTTAGCTATAAATAAACATTTGTATGTAGGTTTACCAATTTTGGTTATCATTCCATGGATAACAGCCAGGATCTTCTGGGATGACACAATGTGTTGGACTACAAATGACAATTTGAAAGCTTATTTAATTATTGTTATACCTACAATTGTAGCAGTTCTAGTAAGCAATTTCTAGTAACAGAACCAGATTTGGGGTAAAATCGTTATATAAGTTTTTAGGAGCAGGGACACGATTACAATGAGTCAAGGAAATTACCAATTATCAGTCTGCCACTTTGGTTGTATCTAAGAAACAATTTTTCAAATGTAAGGTGCGATGGCTGGTTAAAAATGTTTCCAATGTATGGAACAAAATTTTTGAGACAATTTTTATAATTAATTTTCAATATAGAGAAAACTTTGAATGAGTTCTTTTTACTATTAATTTATTTAAATAGATCTTGTCATAATTAATTTCAACAGTTTTTCCACATCTTTAGTGTTGTATGAATTTCCAAAAATATCTATAATCTAGTTGGCAGATTACCAAAAGAGTAGGTATATTGTAAACATGTTTCAAGGAACTAGTAACTCTCCCGCAACAATTTACCGAACATTAAAGGAATGTGTGGATGGAATATATTGTTGGAACTTACCAAAGACAGATGTTAGAGCAAGTAGAATAACAGAAAATTTAAGTGAACAAGTTGATATTTCTACACGAAGATTGACAAGGAGTTTCACACATGACTATACATAGGAAAATTCAAGAAGTAGAATATTATTTAGAAAAAAAGGAAAATGCACTTCTATATAATTAAAACGAATTTCACATAATCGCCGAGTGCCAAGGGTTTACCATTGGTCAAACAATAGAGTCACCGTTTTGGATGATGAAATATATTCTACCTTATCCAACTAAGTGATTACGAGTAATGATAGATTTTATACCGAAGATCTTAATACCGCTTCAAACATTGTAAGATATAAAAGAAATGTCAATAATGAAGACAAAATTCTGGTGAGGTGCTCCCTTTTATCAGCATCACAGCCATATATCGAACATTTCAAAAGAAAAGCAGTTACTGCTGGCCTTTATATTTAAAGACGTTTGTAAATTGTTTCGATCTATACGTAAATTTCAAAATCATGATTACGATATTGTGGCTTGATCAATTTTCTTGTCCTAATCAGTGAAATGAGAATGGCTGCAGCTTAATATACCATTCGCTCTCAAAGGAAATAATCCATTTACCTAATGTTCTTCATGCAAGACCCATAGAGGAATTCTGGCCTTTATTAAAAGAAAAGTTTATAACAGTGCATAGAGAGCTAAAAATTAATACCAATCAAGAAGAATTTTCAAAAGATTCGTGAAATCGATGTTGCTACCATCGCATTTCTTACGCGGTACATAAGAACAAAGGATTGAAGACAATGAGCCGCTGTCTGTGTTATAAGCTATCCTAGTTATTAAAAAATATGTTAGGAGCTGTTTTATACATAGTTTAATTAAAATCTAACAATTGAATCAATGGCAGTAGATTAATATTTTTCTCAAAATTTTGTTACATATGTTAGTTGTTGTCTCTATTTCTATGGGGAACCCTTTGGTTCGATAAATTGTCTATTGATATAGAGTGGAGCAGTTATGGTATAAACGTTGTCAGTAAACTCCAAAATATTTGATTCTAAACTAAGACAACTTTTGTATAGTATACTTTTTTTCTCAGAAAATTTGGAAATCTGCTGATATTTTGTTTTACCCCAAATCTGAATTTTACTGCCACAAACCTGTTTCTGAATATAAATAGTGTGTTTCTTTTTAGATCAATTTTGGTTTATTCATTGTAATTTCGATAGTGCTCTATACAAAGCTACGTTCGCCAATATGCGAGGATACCAAAAGGTATCAAAAATGGGCAAGATCTACTCTCGTTTTAGTACCTTTATTTGGTGTACACTATGCGGTATTGTTAGTGTTCTATTTTACAGGAAATACGGATATTTGGCTGATATGCGATTCACTTTTTGGTAGCTTTCAGGTAAAAATATGAAATGTTTGCAAGAATATCTATTAATATCTTTTATTATTTTTTAGGGTCTTTTTGTGGCAGTATTATATTGTTTTATGAATGGTGAAGTAAAAACAGAATTGAAACCATATATCAGTAATACATTGAGTTATTTTGCTACTCATAGAATATTCAGATACTGTTTCCCTTGTCGGGATAAATTCTTAAGGTTTGTACACAGGTTTTTAAAGAATATATATGTACATAATCTTCTATACTTATAATAAATCTGTAGAGAGGTCAATTCTGTACATGAAATATATTTCCAAAATAACTATCAGGGGGTGATTAGGGATCGATACTGATACCAAGAATGCAATCAGTAAAATTTTTGTCTGTCTGTCTGTCTGTCTGTATAACCGCTATAGAAACGAAAACTACTCGAAGGATTTTTACTAAACTTGGTACAATTATTTTTCATACTCCTGTGCTGGTTATATCACGCTACAATCAACAGGAGCAGAGCAGTGAAGGAAAATGTTGGAAAAACGGGAGAAGTTACTCCATTTTTAGAAAGTTTTTTATATTTTCACCGTGTTCTGTGTCTCTGTGTCATTCCGTGGAATTTGTAATCGAATTTAAACCTATTTCCCGACTACCTAGAGCTCTGAAATTTTCAGGATAGCTAAGAACTGGATGACAATGCATGTTTCAAGTGTGTTTAGGCATATACATAGATTTCAAAATTTATACCGAATTGATATTAAACATGATCTAAGTTGTGTATAGATAATATTATTTTGAAAGTTATTAAATAAATCGTTCGTAGCGTAGTTGGTTAGGCGGCAAGTCAGTCCACTTGTGACAGTTCTGTTATGTTATTATAATGGGATCGATTACGCGACAGAGAAGTTTTTTTTTCTTTTTTTTTTTGTTCTTACATGTGAAAACAGTAATTATTATTTTAACTGGTAATAAAATAAACTGTTTTAGAAAGTTTTTAGATACAACTACCCTTGATTTTGTTAACAAGGAAACAATCTTCTCTATGATCAATCACAGCGTTGTATGACTTAATATTTTTACAATGTCAGGGATGCTGTGCATTGTTGAGATGACACAAAATATGACCTATAAATCAGTAAAAAACTTTCTATTATAAAAAGTTCTTTTTGTAAATTGTGCTTATTTAAGCTTCTGTCGCGTGTGCAAGCTTGATGGTTAAAGCTATACAGAAATCATCTTATTTTTATAAAATCTATAAGTCCTACAGGTTTAAAACTTTGCAAAATAGTTATTTTTATAATTTGGAGGTCAACTGTAAACGGATTTTACAAAATTTCACCTACAGGGTGCGGGGTTGCGGGGGCGTGAAATATAAAAAAATTAAAAATTAAAATCTATGAGCCGTACAGGTTTGAAACTTTGCAAAATAGTTATTTTTATAATTTTGGGGTCAATTGTGAACGGATTTTACGAAATTCCACCCACAAGGGGGGTTGCGGGGACGTGAAAAATAAAAATAAAAATTTAAAATCTATAAGTCCTACAGGTTTAAAACTTTGCACAATAATTATTTTTATAATTTTGAGGTCAATTGGGAACGGATTTAAGAAAATTCCTCCCACAAGAGGGCATGCGGGGGCGTGAAAAATAATCTATACATAATAAATCTGTAGAAATGAAAATTCTATACATTAAAGATATTTAAAAAATAATTAGCGCGGGGTGTTACTACATCGATATAGAACCCAAAAATGTGGTAAGATTTTTTTGTCTGTATGTTTGTGCGCGCATCACATGAAAACTACTGATTCGATCCGATTGCGGTTTTCGGAGATCTATTTGTCTTTTCTAAACATAACATCTGTTGTTTAAAAATTTCTCCCCCATCCCTTTTACGGTGTGGGGGGAGAAATTTTTATACAACAATCTATACGCCACGGGAACGACGTCATGGGTACATCGATATAGAACCCAAAAATGTGGTTTGATTTTTTTTTTGTACGTCTGTCTGTCTATCTATATGTTTGTGCGCGTATCACATGAAAACTACTAATCCGATTCAAATGCTGTTTTCACAGATGTATTTGTCTTCTTTCAACTTAACATCTGGTGTATAAAAATTTCTCCTCCCACCCCTTTAACGGTTTGAGGGGAATTTTTTTTATACAACAATCAACACGCCACGCGAACGACGTCGCGGGTACACCTAGTTATTTAATAAAAAAGTAAAATGCTCCTCATTAAGCGATAAAATAAAATTGGAATAAAATTGGAATTGTATTTTCAATCTTTATTTAGGTAAAGAAGTAGAATTTTTAGTTACCTATATGTCACAAATTTAGTAAATACAAAATATTTTAAAATTGTCACTGAAAAATCATTTCTTAAGTCTATTAAGTAAGACCTGCTTAACGTGGAATAAAGATGAAAAATGATACAAGTATCTTGCGTAATGCTGTCAGATTTGTGCATGGTTAGAATTTCCTAACTCAAATGATGCTGCGACGTAGATATAAATATCAACCAGTCTATACCAGGGCAAAACCAACTGTAGACATATTTCGGCCTTGTTAGACCTCATCAGTACAGTATAGGTTGTCTTTTCAGTCACTAATAAAGAGACATCCCCGGTATGGAAGGCCTAAACATGTCTACAGTTAGTTTTGCCCTGGTATAGACTGGTTGATATTTATATCTACGTCGCAGCATCATGTGCATTTGAGTTAGGAAATTCTAACCATGCACAAATCTGACAGCATTACGCAAGATACATGTATCATTTTTCAGTTGTTGTTTTCGATGTCTTATATAATTGATCTTTGTACTTTCGTTTGTTTTCTTATGGTTCTAATCTAGACTTTTCCGCTGCTCTCCTCCAAAAATCCATTTCAACTGCCAATAGGTTACCTTTAAGTTTTTGTGATAACTGCCACACTTCTGAGCCATAGACGATTACTGGTTTCAATGTGGTATTATATATTCATTTTTTTCGTTTCCGGTCTTATATTTTTTTGCTACAGTACTGAATTCAATGCACCTATAACTTGGTTATTCTGTCTTTTATGGCTTCATCACTTTGTCAGTTTTACCCCCAAAATACATTCTTAATTTTTCCATCTTCTAAGTCGAGGTCATCTGCAGTATCTTTTCCTTTGATAACACCCTTTCATGCATACGCATAACGGTCCGTAGATCCATGAACTAAATAAATAAGAGCACTTTATATATATAACCGAAGTTAAATAAATACCCAAAGAGATAATAAATAACAAAAGATTGTTTAGTATCCAGAATATTGTTTACTTTTTACTTTATTCAAATAAAAACTTATAATATGTAAGTACAGTTAATGCTCTTGGGATTTGTCACACTAGTGTGAAAAGCTTACTTTTTTTCATTCTGCAATTGTTTTATTACAGACCATTGTTAGTGTTTAGTAATTTTTATAGTTATATTTTGTAGATCAGCAGTGGGGAGACATTCAGTATGCACAACTTTGTCTTATAGCTCAATATATTTAAATGGACTGAGTCATAGGAACAGTAAAATGAAATATGCTGAGAAAGTAAAACAATCTCACACCTCAGGTAAATTAATAAATACGTTAACGTTAAAATTAAAAAAATAATAATAATAAAAAACATGTTATGTTCCAGAAAAGGACAAAGGCCATTCTTGCAGTGGAACGAAACATCAGAAATATGGGCATATTAATGAACAGAAACATATCACAGCTGTTTCAGGAGAACCGCAAGTATGTAATATTAGGTACTAGGAGTAAAACTGAGTAAACAGTATTTGTTTCGAAAAAAATATTTTTATTTATAATAATATTATTAAAAATTTAATGTCGTAGGTTTCTAAATAATATTTTAATAGCGCTTTTGAAGAAGAACAAGTAAAGAAATAATTTGTAGCCGTAACATATTTTACTAAGACATAGTAACATTAAAACTTCCTAAAAGGCGTTGTTCCCTTAACTAGTTCATTAAGTCGTGGGTTACTTTTTTAAGAGTTTTATCTCGGGTGCTCTTCTTCAAATAAATTTCAATGAAGAGGATAAAAAAACTTTAGATTTACTAACTCGTTCCATCTCGAAAATTACTAATCGCCACCAGGAAGAGTCGAAATTATAGTGTAACACCGCTCACAGCACTTTTTTGAACTACAACTATTAAACTAATTTATCTTTATAGAAAATGATCCGATAGATAGATAGAGAAATACTATTTTTAAATTTGTTATTATTACATAATTCATAAAATTGTGACCGACAATTTACTTTTAAATGACAAGCAGGGACAACAAAGTCAAAATGAAGGACGGTAATTTTAAACTTTAAGCTGTAGGTACTGAAGGGTCCGGTAGAGCCCGGTATAAAAGCAACTATTTTAAACTCAAATTCAATCGCAAAAATAATAGTATCTGAATTCTTAAACATGTAATTTAAACCGAAGTACCTACTATAAATTTAAAAAATATTTTTTCAGTTTTATGTTTTAAGCTATATTTTATGTTCTTATTTTATTACAACTACAACGTTAACATTTTTTTCGGGGGAATGGGGAAGAGAATTATTTAGTTTGTATGTCTTCAGTGCTCTCGACAGTGTGTATTTCTAAACAAAATGAAGTAAAAAAAAAACAAAAAACTAGTAAAGTTGCCTAGAAGCTTTCGACAGAAAGAAACAATCATGGTGTAATTTTGTTTACTTTAAGACTATCCAGCAGCGCGAAATCGGTTTATTTTTAATAACAAAGTAATTTTTGTTAACCAAATTTGATACACTATAAAAAAACAATGAGTTACCTTATTAAATGTACTTATTTTTTAGGCCGAAACATCTCTTATTAACATCGAAACTAGCAAGCCTGAAAAATGTAGAATTGAAGCATGTGCAACCGATGAGGAAATCTGCATGTTAACATCCAGAAACTGTTAAAATGAAGCATATCTTGTTTCGAAACTTTCCTACAGGGTATTAAATAAGTATTAAATGTATTATAATTTGCATATTCGTTTTAGTACAGTGCAAAAAGCAAGTGTAAGTAGTACCTACAATTATTATTATATTTTATGTTATTTCTGTTTAAGAAAACTAGAAGCAGCATGTATGATTGCAGAATAGTCAAAGAATTGTATAAAAAATTATTACTTTGCACTGTTTTTGTCTGAATATGATGTAACAAATTGTAAATATTTCTTGCAATTAATTTAAACAATAACTAGATAATATCACTTTGAGTTGACTACTCACATAACAATTTGACATTTCCTAGAATGTGATAAGAGTATTTCTGCAGTCCTGTTTCTCAGTCTGTCATTATTCGATTTTTCTATTAGCCCAGTTATTATATAAATTCGACATACCTAGCTAGAAACTCGTATAAACTTATATTTTAACATCCCAAAACTTGTCTCGAAATTTATATTTTGTGAGGAAAAACGATATATTCCCGGACGACAATGTAAATTGTTGGCCCAGGCGTTTAGCCGAGGGCAACAAACATTGGAGTCTGGGAATGTGCTTTTACTACGAGATACACATACTATTTTTTCTGAAATCGCATTAAATATAATCGTAAATTAAAAAAGTTTTATATATACATAACTGTTTTTGATTATCATCGTATTTTCTATGAAACGTTTCGTTGACATTGTTTGTTAATCATTGTTTATTAGTGTAACAAAGTGTCAGTTCGGTTTGTTACGTATTGCTTAAAATATTTTAAATTATATTTAAAATGGACAGTGACGATGATGTCCATAGATACAAAACGCCTCGAGAGTTACTAAACAATGTGGTTTTAAATTTATTGCCAAATAAATTCAAGGCAAAGTATGAATCTGCTTATAAACGTTTTATGGATCATTCCCTTACAGTACGGAATAGTATATTCTGTAACAAGGTTAGAATGAAAATTCGAGACGAGTGGAGAATTCCGAACGCGAGCGTAGCGAGCGAGAGGAACCACAAGTAATCGAATTATCATTCTAACCGTGTAACAGACTGTATTTTCTCCACGACCATGTAATAATTCTGTTTATTTAAATTGAAATATGTAGCAAAACAATTAGAACGTCGCACTGACAAACTGAGTGACAGTTTTGAAATTCGCATGGCAATCTATGTTTTTTGTTGAGCAATTACAGAATGTTATTCTGTCACTAGTTATAGAATGGAAATACATGCAAAACAAATAAGAAGCAAGTGTTTCAGAATGAATATATTCTATCTCAAGAGTGAGAATGAACACTTTCTATTATTAAAAAACAAATCGGAATTATTACATTTATTAATGGTCGTGGAGAAAAAATATTCCCGTACAGTCCGGAAAAGTTCGTTGTCCAGCAATGGACTAAAATACAACAATAGTGTATTTTGCGGCTCGAAGTTGATCCGAGAAACTAGACATTTCCAAGCGATTTCAGAAAGAAGTCTTTAGTATAAATTATAGTAGATTTAAAATATGATTCAAGTTTATCCCCCAACAATTTTTTAACTATAGACGGGCAGGTATAAGTTTTATTGACACTTAATTAAAATAATTAGATAACCAAGCAAAAAATAGTATATTATGTTACTAGGAGTAGAAGGCCAACATTATTGTTGAGCCCAGATTCTTGCACTGCCGAGGCGCTAGCCGAGGCTGTGCAAACTGGGCGAAACATATAATGGGCCTTCTGCTCCGAGTAACATATACTATTTTTTCTTCAAGCGTAATAATAATATGCATTTTATAAAAAATATAGAAGGCTTTGTTTATATCTCAACTATTTAATTAATACAAACGAAAAATTACATAAAGTGTTACCTATTTATTAACAGTAATATTAAATGTGCAGTTTTGTATACTGCAGTTGTTTAAATTTAAGCCACTGCCACCGCTTTCAGCTTCGACATTTACAATTTTGTCATTGGTATACATCATATTATTAGTAAGTTGATTGTCGATTATTATGTCAGCGATTCCAGAACTATTACTTGGTTGTTCTTGCCAATTAAGTATTTTTTGTGCAGTTTGTGTTTTACTGGAAATGGAATCCTCTAAGTACCCTTCAGCAACACTGGTGGATTTCCATCCACCATGCCGCTTTAAAGCGGTAATATCACCTCCGTTGTCAACTAAAATAGTTGCGGAAGTCCTCCGAAGGCAATGTCCTGTATATTCATGAGGATTTGTTAATTTCAAAAACGTAGCAACGTCTTTTGGTACGTTTGATATTTTGTGGATACCCATTACCACACGGTGACATTTACCATTCTGGTATTTAATAAAAAATCGCTGCAGGCCAATATCATCCGGACGAAGAGCCGTATACTGTCTTACCAAATTCAAATAAAAATCACCAATTATAGTAAACGACCGTTGTTTTTTGTTTTTTGTGTTTATGATTTTAACCAAAATTAAATTTCCCAAATCTTGGATTTCGCTAGACTTTAAATTAACAAGTTCATCGCATCTAAGGGCTCCTGTGACTCCAAATATCAATATAACCTAAAACAAACGTTGAAATAAATAAAAAAAAAAGCTGGTAGCACCGGGATTAGAACCGCTGACCTTTGCGACCGAAGACAAAAGCTCTGCCACTGAGCTACCGTCATTAAATGTTATAAGTAGGAAATGAGGTAATATTTGCTGTCAAGTTAAATATTGATCTGCTAGTAGATATCACTGTCAACGGTTTAATAAACGTAATAATGATTAAAAAGAAATAAGAAAGTACCTACCTTTGTTGCTAAATAAACATTATTTGGTGCATCCTTGAGAAATTTATCAAATTGATCTTGTGTTAATACTTTTGATTTTTTCGGTGTATAATTTTCCCCTTGGCGCTTTATAAATGCAATTAATTTGCTATATTTTTCTATTTTAACATTATGTTTAATGTTTAATTGACTTTTAATCATTGAATACTGTGCCCATAGAGTAGAACTTTTAAACTTTCTGGACAAATTCGTGAAGTATGCAAGCATAACGTTTTCCGTGTATTGCTGTACATTATATTCATTGCACCATTTTAGAAATTTTTCGTATGCAAAATCATACAGTTTACGCGACTTCGTTGGAATTAGAGTTTCAATACTGGAATTAGCTATTTCAACTAATTCCGGAGGCGTACATTGCAATTCTTGAGACATTTTTCACAAAATTTTCAAAACAGACAAACGTCAAATTAAATAAGTTTAAAAATGACAGTTCCTACCTACTTGATTACAACGCCCCATTATTTTATTAGTACAATAATGAAAATTCATTTTTCTACTAGTAAAATAATGGGATATTTCTACGGTCTGTGTTGCAAAAAGTAATATAGTTATTATTATACGCTTGAAGAAAAATGAATATTATGTAATAGTTAATAAAAAATTCAGTAATAATTTATAAACTTTATATTATATATTTTTGATCGGCACTACGAGTTGACCTCAAATGATACTCTAACCGCGCCCTCTCTGCCCTTTATCTCAAAAACAGTTTGACGTACGGAAAAATGTTAGTAAAGAATCTAATTATCTATAATATTGCTAATAAATATAAATAGCGTAAAACCCACAGAACGCGAGATATTTGCAAAATAAATGTGCAAAAGAGGCGAGTTTTGTGATCTTTGAGCTCTTATTTTTTTAAGAAGCTAACATCTCACGATATGTGAATTTTGAAACAAGTTTTGAAATATCAAAATACTTTTTACTAGTTTTTAGGGGGGGTATGTCGAATTTCGAGATTCTCACCTAATTTTGACTAAGATGACTGGACTATATTGAGAATATTAACAAAGAAATATAATGTGCTCTTGATATTCCTGAATATATTCATATATTGTTATTTTCTTATTAATAATTTTTCTCTTTTTACACTTTCTTTTTATTTCTATTGTTTTTTAATGTCTTATACTTATACTTTTTACTTTTTACAATTTATCTTATTAGTTCAAATCTTTTATGTCTTTTCTTATTTATAACTTGTTCTACGATTATTTTTATTAAATCACACAGTTTTACTTTTTGTTAGATTTACTGTAATTATTAAAGAGTTTTTTATCCTTTTTTTACTTTTATATATATATACTTTTAAAAAACACATACTGTTTTCTAAAATTTTAAAGTAAACTCTCCAATAAAAAGTGAACAAAGGTTAGGTACCTAACTCATTTTGATAGCACATTCAAGGAATAAGTAATCATTGTGTTATGTGAGTTTGGTTTTGAGTTATACCCAACTGTGAATTCATCATTTCGATTAAAAAAAACAATGTTGAAAAACATTTTACCATTTCACCATTATTATGTACGTTTCGCTAATAAATTACCATTCTCAGGATGGTAAAATCTAAAAGCTGTTTTACACTGTTATATTATTTTCGGTTTTGATGTACGCAGATTTTAAATTATTTTTATTATTAAATTAGTTATTATGTACAATCTGACCAATTTCACTTTAGCTCTGACGTTGAGATGCGCACTGGTTTATGATGAACCAAGGTGGGGAGACGCTCAGATTGTCGGTCTCGAGACAATGTCTTCTGGCTTTGTTGCGATGCTCTCACTTCTTCATTTGCGCATATCACATACAGCTAAAGTGAAATTGGGCAGATTGTAGGAGTTAAGGGGGGTTTTGTGGCTGATTTAAGTCCGATGAGTTTCAGGGTTGAGTCCTACGTATTTTGGTCTACTGAATCTAAATTTCAAACATGCTTAACTATAGGAAGTACCAAGAATTTAATTGTTTATGTTATAAAAAATATATGATAGCTATAAATAATTACGCGGAGCAAATCGTTAACTGTACTAAAAGCAAACTATTTTGTTCAGGGTTTACTCAATAATATCAATTTGAACAAAAGTGATTACAAAATTAGTGTTAAAGAAATGAGGGGCGCTCGATTTTTTGCCCATGACTTAGTTTGTATTGCTCAAAACAACTTTTGCGATCATTTTAAAGGCAAAGATTGTAGTTTTAAAATAATCTTTGTCAAATTTCATTTGCATAGATTGTAAAATTATGAGTGCATACAATCAGATGCTGTGAGGATCAAGAAAAGATCGGATTTATGGACTGCCCGCTGTTCGCAGGTAAGGGATGACTTCAAAGACTCTTTAACCGTAAAAAAATTAAAACTGTTTAACGTCAATATTTTACTTTGAAAAATCATATCTTGTTTGTTTATTTTAACTAAGACGCACTATGAATATGCTTTAGCATGTTTTATAAACTTATATTTTAACATTTAACACGAACAATTTAAGACCTGCTACTTAAATGTATTTATGTTATTTTTTGCATATAGCTAAACATTTTTGAAATTCGGATTTAGTAGATCCAAATAGGTAGGATAGGAATCAACCCTGAAACTCATCGGACACAAAGCGGCTACAACGCCTCCCCATTGTCTCCATAGCAGAATGTAAAAATAGTTTAATTTAAATATAGTAAACACTTAATTTTCATAATCGATAAAACAACATTCAAAGATTAATAAAGCTTATTAGAACTATTTTTACATACATGCAACATATAACACTCCCCATAGAAACTATAAAGCATACAAAAAGGAATTATTGCTGTGTCTGCATTAAACTCATTTTTTCATTTAATAGGGTACCTATACAATATTTTGGTCTAATCGTAAAATGTTTTTAAACATAATTAAAAAGCCAAAATTTCCAGTATAACTTACAAAATATAAGCATATTTTACTAGCATTAGAAATACTTTTATATTGAGAATAACCTATTGTGATCTTCTACATGTATGAATATTTTTATATATTTGTTGCATTTTTATACATGCTCAATTTATAGTATAAATAAGATTAGGTGGACAAATTATTAGGGACATCTCTACGCCAAATTATTGGTTCTAGATATCCAAGTAAAATAATATGACAATAGGTTATGGAAGGAAAATCACATATTTTTGTAAATATCTAGCCAAATTAAAATTTAGTAATGCCACAATGTGCAGCAATGACTTTTTTAACGCGTCGGAGCATGCTCTCTATACGACTTTTTGCACTAATTTGTACTTTAATCTTATAATTGTTTAATAAGCGTTTCGATCAACAATTGCTTGAGTGTAATTACTTCTTTAGCGATGACCCATTTGGAAACTCACACATATGGTTTCGAGGGAATTCTCCAAGAAATAACGTAATAGTCTTGGTTTCATAACATGTTAAATTATGTATAAGAATGTATTGTTCATTACCAAGAATCATTCTTTTGTACTGTAAAAAAAAACCAAGTTTCTAAGACCCTACTGGTTGTTTCCTATTGTCCAGAATAAATAGGCGCCTAAGATAACAGCCTATATCTTGACACACACCGGGTGTTTATTCGTTTCCAAAAAGCCCTTGGATGCAATCCAGAGTGTTCTAGGATAAATAAAGTTTTATCACCTTCAATAAAGAAGGTTGATGAAGTTGTTATTGTTCTTTTAGTAATCTTTCATCGTTTAACGTTGCCATTCGATGAGCCGCAAATTTTCTACAATTTTTTAAGCTAATTTTACAGTCACTACGAGAAATCATGATCATTTTAATTATCGAATTTCTTCTAGTTTTTTTATCTTTCAACTTTTGTTTATTGGATTCACTTATTGGAAACTCCTAAAACAGATGCTATGGCTCTCTAAGAATGTGTATAATGTAACAATAGGGCGAGGCTATGGCAACTGCTCACAGGCTGCTACAATGCCAGAGTCCCATTACCTTATTAAAGGGAAAAAAGCAAGCAGAGCTGTATAAGAGGGTTAAGGCGGATCAAATAATAAGTGTGCCTCAGGACAGGATAGTTCCCAGGTATAATTTTCGAGAAACTTTCGAGTGGAATTACTGGAAAGGGACTCATGGAACAATGGCCCCCCGATTCCAGGGGAGCCAATCTGGTATACCTATGGCTCAAAGACTGAGAAAGGCACAGGGTCGGGTATATATAGTAGAAGACACAGGATACAAGTCCAATTAAGTCTAGGTGCGTATGATACAGTGTTTTAGACTGAAGTAATGGCCATACAACACTGTGCAACGGAGATCGTAAGTCAGGGTATAACGGTCAAAACCGTAGTCGGACAGCCAAGCAGCTCTAAAGGCGATAGTCTTGACACAAATAACCTCACAGCTGGTATGGGTCTGCGTTAGGGCCCTGACACATACCTTAAGTCGGAATTCTCTGACACTGGCATGGATACCAGGACACCCAGAGTTTCGAGGCAATGAGAAGGCTGATGAATTGGCCCGGAACCATTCGGCAAGGTTGCCGACACCTTCAGAAAAGCAGCCATTGAGAATTGGAAGCTAGAAAAGGCCCAAGAGTGGTGGAACACATTATCGGCAAAGCGACAAGCCAAAGTCTTTATAAAAGGACACTCGGCGAAGTTAACTGTAGAGCTGCTATCACAAAGGTGAAACGATGTCAGAATGTATGGAGGGTAGAGGTAAGGAGAACTGTCTCCGTGTATTGAATGTGTCCGTCAAAATGTGGTAAATAAGGGTGGCGCTACGATCGTAGTAGGGTAAATTTTAAAAAAAGCGCCATAATTTCTTAGAGTAGGATAGATAAATAAACAAGGAAAGACACATTTCCGCTTTATTATGACACCATTTTTAAAATAATCATAAGATACATAAGATAATCATAAAGTATAAAACGAATTTAAAATACACTAAACTGAATTCGCTGACCACGTTTTTTTAAAGCACTTATATAATTTGTGACTTATATTACGAAATCATACGACATTTCAATCAATTTGTCAAAAACTGCTACATTCATTCTGTACCCTACATCTACTTAAGCGCCATTGTAGTGGCAAGTTTGAGAAGTGTTATGTTCCTCTAAAAAGTGGACACATTTTTAATCATTTCCCATTTAAGATCGTTCTCCTTACCTCTACCCTCCATATCAGAATGATTGTCAGTCTCTTGACAGGATATTGTCGGCTTAGAAAACACATAAGTCAGCTGAAGACATCTGTCGATACTGCCAAGAGGAGCAAAAAACCGCATTTCATGTTCTATGATAATTTGAAGGCCTTGCAAGGAGGCGGTATGTAGTACTGGGAGACTGGGCTGCTCCAAGTTACATTGAGAAGCCACTGTTGAGGCTATTAAGTCTCATTAAGAAGGCAGGGCTAGACAACGTGCTCTAATCCTATTCTATAGATGATGGGTGTTCACAATAGATCTGTAAAGGTCGTAGTGATACATGTTAACAGCCAACCCAATGAATATCTATCTATCTATCTATCTATCTATCTATCCATCTATCTATCTAACAATAATGCTTCACAACTACAGCTTTTTACCATAAATGACTTTACATCCGAAACGATCTCATTTTTTTATAAATTACGAGAAACACTATTATGGCTCACTAAATAAAATTAATAATAATGGCATTAGTAGTAATACCGTACAAATAAATTTTATAAAAATCAATCAGTTTGCTCAATGACAAGATTTGAACTAAAAAATATAGAAGTCTGTCTACCTACTCTACCTAATAATTTGACCACCTAATTTATATGATGTGTACCCTTATATACAATTTTATTTGTTGAATATTTTCAGCAATTTGATATGTGATATTAATACATACAAGTGTCCGGCCGAAGTTAATTGTCAGTCGAATACGAATTAAATGTGTACGAGCCCCGTCAACTATATAAGTTCGGATACATAAACATTTTGCACCACATCTGTTCCAGCCCCAAAAATTTCTTAAAAAAATAAAAGCGCTTAATTTGCACCTTTCAAAAATTTGTTTTTATAATTTGCACCCTCAGTCTTTTTTTGATAAACTTGATTAAAAAATTGAATTACCAAAACCAGATTCAAACGCTTATATCTCACTCCCTAAAGTGTATTTCGATTTCGATATGCGACTTTTACCAAAAGTTTGAAATTTTAATTTTTTAATTTGCACCATCGTAAAATTTGTGAAAAACAGTAAAAATTATTATAAAAATTAATAAAATTAGTTTCATAAATTAAGAATTTTGATTAGATATAAACTATTTTTTTAAAGATATTTTTGATGCTGGGACAGAAGTGGTACATTTTACACTAATTTGAGGTTTTATAAAAAAAATTAAAGAAAGTTTAAAAATTAATTAAAGTTTTACAATAAATGTTTTAAGAGTGTCAATTATATCTTCGGATATGTGGTATTAACATATTAGGTACTTACTTTGTCTAGGTCATCTTCTAGATCCATTATGAATCGCAAAAAAGCTAAAAGTGAAAGTGACCTAAATTGCCAAAAAAATTTTTATCTGTTTTAACTCTAGCATATTTAACAAAAACAATATAAAAATACTGGAAAAATACACATTAAAACGAGATCAGGTCGAAAGAAAACAATAAGTGAAAGAGGTGTTAGGCAATTAATAAAAGTTGTTAAAGAAAATAGATGAAGTAACTTGCCAGATCTAACTAAAATGTGGTCAGAAATCTTAAAAAGAAAAATATCTATCAAAACGACTCGACAATACTTAAAAATCAATGGTTAGGTACCATTTTTATAAGGTAAGGCTCTAACTTATTTACGTTAAAATATCAATTGCTTAGGCTAAAGAAAAGTCACTGTTAATTCCAATTTGAAAAGAAAATGAGGTTGTAGTGGGCGAAAGTAAAACGAAATTGGGTAATAAATGACTGAAATAAGGTAATTTTCAGTGATGAATCAAAATTCGACGGATGTGTTGGAGATATACAAAAAAAAAAATGAAACAAAAAAGTAAGACAGACTATCAAAAAGACTGTTTAAAAAGAACAATGAAATTTCCGAAAGAGATTATGCAATTATTCCAGATATGAATTTGATACAGTCAATATTGTTAAATTGATTAAGCCTATACTTGGTGTAGATCCATGGCGTTTAATAAACAAGTTGCGTGTAGATCCACAACAAACTATAGCGTCTTTGTGGAAAAAATTACAAGAAATTTGGAACTCTATTACAGTCGAATATTACTATATAATTCATATCATTCAATGCCCAAGAGAATTGAACCAAATTTACAAGAGAAATGCAGGAAAATTACATCGAGCAAAGAAATACAACCAAAGAATACTACAAGAAAAAAAGGAAACATTAGGAAGCTTAATTGGAAAAGCTAAAAAAATAATCAAATTAGGAACCTGTACCGAGGCACAAAAAATGAGAAAAAAGACACGAGCTGAAAGTGTACATTGTAAATACAGGAATTGAGAAATGATTTTGGTAGAACCGTAGATATTAGAACGCTGGAAGCAGTACTTTGATGAGATTCTAAATGGAGATGAACAGACAGATGCTAATAACGGGAAAACAATGGATCTAGCAAATAAAATACAAAACCAACAGAGCGAAGAACAAGCTCCGAATATAAGCGAAATTCAGAATATTATCGAGAATTTAAAAATGCACAAAAGCCCACTAAGCGACTGCATAACGGCTGATATGATTAAACTTACATGAAGGACATCAATTAGCAGATAAAATCCACAATCACATTAGAGATAAATAGGAACAAGAAATACTACCTGAGAAATGGACAGAAGCAATGCTATACCCTATCCGCAAAAAAAGAAATATGGCTGAATGTCAGATTTATCGAGGCATAGCGCTGCTCAACATAGCGAATAGAATATTGGCTATGCATATTACGAACAGATTAACAGCGAAGGTTAATAAAAGCATAGGTATTAGTGTGGGTTCAGAAAAGGCAGAAGTACTGTAGATCAGGTCTTCACAATACGAGAAATACGAATATAATAAAGACACGATCGTTCTTTTCATTGATTTTAAACAGTCTTAAAAGAAGGGTACTATTCACATTATTGCAAGATATGGATGTTTGTCCAAAGCTTATTAGAATGATTAAATTAATTTACAAAGGACAGTGGATAAAGTCCAAATAAACAATAGTATAACAGAAAGCTTTAAGGTCAAAAAAGGAGTTTGGCAGGGTAATCCCTTATCATCTTTTATGTTTAGCATAATATAAAAAAAAAAGATTATACAGAAAGCAAATATTAATATAACAGATCTGATTCGGTAATTTTGGTTAGAAGAAAAATAGAACTGATGGAAACAGTCAAGAAGCTCGAAGACAGGGTAACGACCAAAGGATTATAATACATGACGCAAAAATGAAGTACATGGAATGGATACATAAGCAATTCGTTTGGGGACAATATATACCAATGACAACAGCAAAGGAAACACAATATAAATTCGAAAAAGTTGAAAGATTTGAGTACTTGGGAACTCTCTTCACAAGAGAATCTAACTTTAAAGAAGAAATGCAGAGAAGAATTATCTCGGGCAACCGAGCTATAAATGCTATCAATGAGTTAAGAAGCAAAAATAAAAAAATATAGAGAAAAACTAAGAACCAAAAAGATCCTACTAAGGCCAATTGTGACGTAAGCTTTTAAAACATGTGTCGCATCCAGAGTTCTCAGAATGGCACTATCTAATGTGCATTGGCAGACAAAAGGCGAAGAGAAAAATCGAGGTCAAGATGGAGCAACGAAGTTACAGAAAAAAAAAACAACTAACAAAAGGAAGTAGAAAAGAATAGTACAAAATTGTAAATAAAAAAGAGGTTAAGTGCATTAAAAAATATTTAATTAAAATTGGCCTAAGCGCTTTCGCTAGTTAAGGCATCTTCAGAGGCTTTTGTCAGAAAGAGTAGTTATCGAAGGATGTCATCTTGTTAGTTAAAAGGATCATATTAGACACACAAAAATTTAATTTAAAATATAATGTCCTAGGACATCTAAAAAATACGTTTTTACTTTTTTAAAAGTTTAAAGTCTTCGGTGTGGTCTTTTTGGAGGAAAGAAGAGAAAAGAATAGTACCTACATGTTATTATAAGGTAATTGAAGCAATAATAAACAGAAAAGGCGACGTAACTTAATATTAAAGTTTTGTGTTCGAAGATAATAATTGACATCAAAATTATAACAAATATTATTTCTTAATCATTTTATGTTTTAAATTAAATTAGTGTAAAAATTGCCAGTGTCCGAACCTTCGTATATTCTAAACAGAAACTTTTAGTGGGATTGTATGTATAGATGTAAATACTGAATATTGAATGTATCATTCCTAATTTTATCCATATAAGTATATATATATATGCATATTTTCGTACTTAGTCATTGATCATTTAAAAATAATTTCAATTGTGATGTTCTAGTCATACCACTATATTGGTATCTGTGCAAATATCTTTAAGAATATATTTTAGTAAGAAAATCAGTAGATTTTTTTGTAATTATTCCTAAAATGTATTGATTTTTGGAATTATTTGAATACCAGAACTAAGTGTATTTTATATAATAAACTAATGGAATAGCCTCAAACAATATTATATTAAGTGGATCTTCAAATTTAGTTATACTTAGAATTTCGTAATAAAAATTTTGCCAGAAAAAAACGTATGGAACTTGGTGAATTCCGATTGGAGCGAAGGTTTTAATGATATCTCTAAGAATTTTACTATAGGTAATATAAGAAAATTATTAACAACAAATAGCAAGTGTTTTTTAAATAATTACACAAGATATTACAAGTTGTAGCCCTGTAAACTTCTATTAATAATTTTTGTGACGATTTTCCTCTTACGAACCTAACATTAAAAGCTTCGCTTTTTCAAAGGTTATTAATTTGTTTGTGTAATTATAAATTTTGAGGCAACATTCTATACCTAAATGTTATCTTTAATAAATAATAAACTCTCTTGTGTTTATAAGTGTTCAACAAATGTATTATTCATTTTGTATATTAAATAAAGATGTTTTGTTAAACACATTATTTCATTTATTACTTAACCTCTGTATATTCATTTTTTAGCGTCATAAAATAGCTACCGTATGTGGAACTCAGCGTATTGTCTTTTGTAAAACCAATTACAAGTAATTTTTATGAGTTGTACGTGACAGTCACTGTACCTACTTCGATTTATATTCCTCACCTGGTTTCTATCTGCAAATTTCTCGTCATAAAACAACAAGAAAAGCCCCCAGTTTCTCTGTACAAGGCCTTTTTTAATGCTGGTATTATTTTGCCAATAAGTTCATGAATTTATTCAAGGTCACTATTTCATATGTGTTTTCGTGAACGCTTTCATTCAACAGAGCAGCCCAGAAGGCTGACAAATAAACGTCATGACTGCGTGGCGTAAGAACTTGGGGAACAAAAATACAATTTATTTACTATATTAGTTAATAGGAGCTTAAGAGTACCTATTTTCTTTATTTATCAAGTTGATGGGCTTTCTTTTTAGAGCACGGAAATATTTCTCTCCATCCAACTCAGCTACTCTTTACAAAGCCCAAATAAGAACCACTCTTGAATACCTACTGCTCGCATGTATGGGGATCGGCGGCTCCGATAGGCTCAGAGTTCTTGATGCAATACAGAGAAGAGCAGTTCGACTAATAAACGACACGAGTATCACCAAAAACCTAGGCCCATTGTCCCACCAAAGCAGTATGTGATCTTTCCCTGTCTTACCGATACTTAAACGGATTTTCAGATGAATTCCGCTCTATAGTGCCTCCACTTGCCAGACCAGCCAGAGCAACGAAATCCGTCTTCCAATGAATGGGATAATTGGTCAGAAAATTTATTTCAAAATATATTGACAACTTGTTTTATTTAAAGTAAGCTTTTCTTTAGATGACACACATACTCTAAAATTAGTGTTTCTTCTAATAATGTCATTTTCAAGTTTTTTGAGCAGTACATTATTAAAAGGAATGCAGACATACAGAAATACTGAGACACTGTTTCTTCATCACCCATAAGGTGCCGGGTACCTAAACAATATCCAATATTCTCCTTCACTTTTTTGTTTTCTGAAAGAATCGAGAATCCAGTAGCATCGGATTTTTTTTGGTTTCTTCTTCATCATCATCCAAAGTTATTGCAATCATTTCCAGTTGTCTATAACATTCTAATAGCCATATACTTGATTATTTAAAAAAATAATAGCACTTCACAACGTCAAAGCAACGGAACTGGAGCCTTCACGTTACTGAACTGATTTCAATAGGTTTTGCTGAATAATGCAAACCAGCAAAGATTACCTTAATCTGCGATGCAAACAATCATCATACCAGTTTCATACGGGTTGCATACGGGCACATAACTGACATAACAGTTGATCCATTTCACAGGGCATAGTAAACCGTAACGTTTTACTTGCATGACACGTTCCTATCACGTATGGTATGGTATAAGTGTGCAAACACCTTTATACTAAACTGTGATACAGTAAGTTGGGGCTACTTTGAACAAAATAGTATATTATTATTTTGACAGTTAGTGAAATTAGGATTAAATTTCTCGACTTTTTATTTTTACCACTTATTACGTCACGCATTTTAGAGTGATATGGCAACACTGGTTTTAAAATAATTTTTGTGAGGTTGACAACTTTGACATTTCAGCCTTAACCTCACAAATTACTATAACCTACTAAGAACGAAAAATGTGAAAACTATTTTCAAACCAACGAGAAAAATCAAAGAATGTCTTCGATCGGCAAAAGACAGAAGAGATCCACTGTCGGCTTCGGGAATTTACCGCATTCCGTGCACATGTGGAAGCGTGTACATAGGAACCACCAAACGCTCGATCAACACCAGGATTAAAGAGCACAAGGCCAATTGTCGTCTGGGGCAGACAGACAAATCCGCCGTAGCGGAACATACCCTCACTATGGACCATCGGATTAAGTTTGAGGAGACCCAAGTCCTCGCTACTACATCAGCATACCATTCCAGACTCTATAGAGAAGCCATAGAGATAGAGAAGCACCCGAACAACTTTAATAAAAAAGAGGAAGCAGTCAAGATTAACAAAACATGGGTCCCGATAATAAAGGGTGACCTACAAAATCTACTGGATGAAACCCCCCTGGCCTACAGATAGATGGTGCCTCCAATCCCACTTAGGACACGATAATTGAAAAAAAATGGAAAAAAATACAAAAAAAATCCAAAAAACACAAAAATACAAAAAAAAATACAAAAAACAAAATGGAAAAAAAAAGAAATGGGCCCTTGCCGAAGGTTTCTGTGGTTTCCTTCGTCCTTGCCAAATGGAAGAACTCCACGACGGAGGAGACACGCCACAGCGTCAATCTCCCAACCCCACATTGCACCACGTGGGTTACACATCCAAACACACCTACACTGACACCAAAGGGAAAATCTCTTTTTAGGCAGGTTCAAGAAACATGGATAGATGAAGGAAAACTAGACGACCCAACTCCACAGGAATTACAAATGGAAAACTTTGTAGGAGCAGGGCCGACGACAGACAGATACTAACTCCTTCCCAACATTCCATCCATCCCCTGAAAAGGACGCAAGTCCTACAACAGGGTCCTCATACACACCAAACTCCTAAAAATATCCATATTTCTCCCTATGAACTTACACTTGAACTTGAACGCAGAGCTTAGAGCTTACTAGTTCGCAGACTGTCAACCAGGAAGCAACTTCTGAAGATGCCAACCGCTCGTGTTGGCGAAACGTCAAGTCAGCAAGACAATCGATACGCCGGCCTAATAGCCCAAAAACCATTAATACAATAGACAATGGCCGCGAAAGCCTTTCACAGTTTAAATAATAAATAATTGTTACTATACTATTAAAGAATTCATTTGGCACACGTAAGAAATACCTAAGTCCACTTAAAAAAAAGAAGTAGGTACCTATATTCACTTTTGCTTCAAATGAGGTAACATTTTGTTTCTCTTCCCATTATTACAGCTAATTATTGATTAATCTTTGATTTAAGGTAAAACTATCGCATTACTACCACCTCTGTTCCAGCTCCAAAATTTTCTTTAAAAAAATATTGTTTATACCTATTAAAAGAGCTTAATTTGCAACTTTCAAAAATGTATTTTTCATTATTTGCACCCTCGTACTTTTTTTGATAAATTTGATTAAAAATTTGCTTTACTTAAACCAGTTTCAAATGATTATTTCACACTGCCTAAAGAGTATTTCGATATCCGCCTTTTACCAAAAATTTTCAATTTTAATTTTCTAGTTTGCACCATCGTAAAATTAGCGAAAAAAGTTTATAAAAAAAGTACGAGGGTGCAAATTATGAAAAATACGGTTTTAAAAGGTGCAAATTAAGCTCTTTCATTTAGGTACCTATTATATAATAGTTATTTATTATACAAGGGAAAAAAGTATTAGATTTTAGCTCGAGGTTGTGTGAGACAAAAAACCGAGAGCTAAAATCTAATATTTTTCCCGTGTATAATACACTATTTTTTTCTGTGACGACGATTTAATAATTTAAATAAAATCAGAAAATTACTGATGCAAAATTTGAATTTTAAAACTAGTAGGCTTTTGTCCTTATAGTGACAATTAGACCTGCGTTAACAATCAACTATCTGTCAATTTGATTCTGTAATTTGAAATCATAGATTATTTATACATCTGTGTTTGAAATATATGGGGCTGGAACAGAAGTGGTCGCATTACTCTATTCAACAAGACTAAACTGAACTCCTGTAGACCATATTTCTTATTGATTAAAAGAAGAAGAGAGAAGTTAGCAGTAGATCACATAGCCATTGACATCACGGTAGGTACGTAATATGTCAAAGATGACATATGTTTATTTACTAACAAGAAATAAGAAAATTCTTTAATTTATTAGATAATAGATTTATCTTCGTTTACTCCTCGTATTAAATAACCATGGAAGATGATTGGAATATTGAATGTTCTGATGAGGAATTCAAAGACTGTAAAGGAACGTGGGAACCTAGTGCTGAAGAAATAGATAGATTATATACTAGATTAGAAAACGGTGAAACTCAAGAACTACATTGGAAATGCCCAGGTTATCGTTCACCTTCTCCAGAGTTTACAGAAGAACAAGAAAATGAACACGAACAAAATGAGTAGTTACTTCTGATTATTGTTATTTGTAATTTCATACATGTATTTACTTTCAGACCAGAAGAACCCACAGATTTTGACTTCATGGATGAAGTTTCTTCACCCAAGTTAAAAATTAGAAATAAAGGAGAAGAAACTCTTAAAGGTAGTGCTAAGAAGAAAACAGCATCTTTGGATGGAGTATTAAATAGTATGAGACGACATAATTTACTCCCAACTAAAAAGAAGTAGTAATAGTTTATGAACATGAGACTTTTATGTTATGTAGAGTTATAAACTTAAATATTTTATACATCATTTAAAATGTACTAACTGCATTAGACAATGTGGGTATTTAAAGTATGTAACAAAGAATACTTATATACAATTTGTTTGTATAATATGACGGTTTTATTAGAAGAAAGTACAATAGTATTACAAAAGGAAATCCTAGATCTAATTATTTAGGAACCACAGAGTTTCAGATACTTTTAATACAACTTTAACACTTAAGCCTTATCAGTCGTAGGTACATGTAGAACAATTCGAGTCAGTTTTAATATATCCCTTATTACTTAGGATAGACAACATTAAATTGAATAATTAACGAAAAAAATAAATTTATTAACATAATTACCTGATCGAAAGTTGTAAATTTCAAACAATGAAATTTATTTTTCACGTATAAAAATAATAGAATGCAAATTATTGATAAAACACAGGTAAAATATCAAATCAGTAATTTTAAACAGAGAGGTTATACTTAACAGAAAGTTGAAAGGTTTACGACATCTGTGAATGTGATTTTACTAACCGAATAATATAAATTTGAGAAGTGCTTATAAACAGATATTCCTAGGATAGGTAATGCACAAAATACATTGATCGCTAATTTTCCTCTCTGTTCTGGTGTTACTGTGTACAGTATACAAGCTAGGCCCCCCTGCAACTGTTAAAACTAAATATACTTATATCAGTGTAAAAATCTTTTAAAACGATATAAAAAATGTGTAATTATAAGCGTATTTGTTTTATCGCTGAGGAGCAGGTTTTGGTTTTGGCATTTTTGCTAAGAGTCCTTGTATTTCTTTCTTTTCATCATACGTTTTCCATAATTCAAATAAATTAATAATATATCTTGCTATTTCTTGAATTTTTTCTATGTCTACATTAAGTTCAGCAAACCACGCTTTATGATCTTTTTGTAAAATTACACAAGCTATTTGTAAACAACCTATGGCTATCTGATAAGGTGGATATAACAAACAAAGATCTGTCCTCAATGAGTCGTTAACGATCCTCCAAGCTAACGTAAGTAATTGCTCTTCATGTCCCATATCTTGAACCAATTGTAAGAGAGGTCTATATGGTTGATAAACAATAAGACAACAGTCTAAGTTTTCCAACAAGTAAAATTCACATTCAAGAATATGATTCGTTCGGTACGGAAATTCTTGAGTGTAAGCGTAACCAAATTTATTCTTAACTAAAAAAAAACTGTATTAGTAATCAGGTAAATTTGTTAGAATAAACATACAACTCGTTTAGCTTTAATATTTTACAACTGATATTTGTTATAATTTTTAATGTTATCTTTGTGTTGATATCAAATTCAAATACGTTAATTTAGTAACTTTTCTGTTTAATTAGTTTTTTTGTTATTATTTAATTATGGTTATTTAGTTATTTATATTAAGTCCAAATCAGCAGCGTTGCGTTACCAATAAAAACATGCGTAGAAAAATAATTATACTGATTAGCCATTTTAATTATAACTAATTTATAAAGGAGTTAAAAATCACTTACTAACTGTTTGGCATGTAGTAATAAGCCTTGTATTTGATATAACTCCGAATTCCTCTACTTTGGATGCTAAGAAGATGCATGTGGGAGCTAATAACAAAGGATCGATACATTTTAAAGAATTTCTAGCATAAAATCTTTTAAAATACACAGTGGCTGTAGCTATAACTTGCTGTCGTAATTTTAATTGTTCTCCCAAAGTTTGAATTACTGAAATAACACATTATTATTAATCCAAAAAAGAACATCCTTTAAACACTTACCACTAGAAAAAAATATAAAGATTTTTTGGTATTCATCTTCCGGTAATATAGCTAAATCATGTTGTCTTTCCCTAATAAGATCTTGTTTATCCAGTAGCCATTGTTGACTAAAATATAACAGAAATTTATTAATATTTTAAATAGTATGAATATTAACGACAACTTACTAATGAGAACTCTGCCAGAAGTTACCAGCCATATCTTAAAAACAATAATTAATAATAATAAAAATTAATTACAAATCAAAAAGTTGGATCAACGATCAACTGACTAGATTCTCTGTAAGACCGGGCAGAACATTTGAACTACTGTCAAATACAACAATATTAAACATCTATAAAAAAATATTCATTTAATACATATAATTTATAGTAGTTTAATTTTTTTTTTAAAGTACAAAATGCACACATGGTATTCTAAAGACAACTTTTAATTTTATTTTAATATTAATTGTATTTGTAAAATATCAGATATAGTTCAAATGACAAGTAGATAAAATGTAATCAGCAATGGAGCAGACAGCAGACCAGAAATATATTTTTTTTTAAATTTTGGTTACTAAAATATGTTCCAGAAAGTGTCTTTAGTTTTTTTAGCATTTGCAACTTTAGTACCATTTTATATAAAATATAAACTATTAAAACAGAAATATAAACAGCAATTAGTCTTTAAACAACGACATAACTGTATAGTTATGTATTGTGCTTCTAAAGGCATGAGTGGATGGCCCCCTTTTAAGGATAGAATTAGAATTAATATATCTGACGATAATTGCTTAGATGTTCTATACGAACCGATTATTTATTATATAAATACTGCATCAAAATCCTTAGATGTAGCGTACATGATAATTTGCATTCAGAAAATTTATGATGCTCTGATTTTAGCAGTAAAAAGAGGAATTAAAGTGCGAATGTTAATGAACTTTGATCACTGCAAGAGTAATTTAAGTTCCATTCGACAATGCCAAGAGGAAGGTTTGTGCGTATATACATTTTATACTAATGACCGTTTTCTCAGAAAAAATTAGAATAACCACTTGATCGTGATAAGTTTTATCGTTAATACATACCTATATTATAGATTATACAATCAAGAAATAAAAGCTAATATAACTGGTATTTAAACATTAAACAAATTCCAGAGCTATTAAAGCAAAGCTTTTAATATTCCCAAAAAAAGGAAGTAACGAATCTTCCCCTGATCTCTCTTTTACTCGTTGCTCTCACTTTCGAGTAAATCAATAAAAGCTTAAAAGCTAAAATAAAAGATTTTGTTGTTGGATAGTATATACGTATATTTCATATTTATAACAACCTGCATGTCATCGAAACAGTTCAAATGCCTTCATATAAACTAAAGAATATAGTGCACTATATCAAAAGGAAAGAAAGTCGATCACTTGTCCAGTCAGATGAATTGTCTCATGAGGTGAAATGAGAGGTGCAAACCAACAAGTGGTTAACGACTTTCGTATCAATTAAATTACTATTTTTCTTCCAATTCGATAAAAAAGATTATCTAATGCGGGCAAACAGCTATTCCCAGTCCTTCTCTGCATCAGGAAAAATGACTTTCGGTGAAACTATGTAGAAAGGGCAGTCGAATTTTCGACCAGGATAAGGAGAAAAAAACCTTTGTTAGGTCTGGATTGTACTTATAGATATAGAAACAAGTTCTTGATATTACCTCACTCACAGGTAGCGATATCTGAGAAGCGTCAAATTAAAAAAGAAACCTTTGTATTTCTCGAGTAATAATAATAATAGCGTTTATTGCCCAACGGTGTACACAATTTACAGAGCAATTACAAAAAAGCTTATATTACAAAAATAATAAAAATGATTAAATATTTTTATAAGCACACTCATGTTATTTCTAGGTATAGCCGTTCAAATGTATATATCGACCAAAAACAACATGGAAAGTATAATGCACTACAAATATATATTGAAGGATTATGTAGACTCAGATGGTTATGTTTTGATTGGTTCTATGAATTTAACAAGAACTGCGTTCCTAAGTAATTATGAAGATATCGTTTTTACGTCTGATCCTTACCTTACTAAAGGAATCCACGACAATTTTGAAAAATGTTGGAGAGATGTAGAGGCTGAAAATCAAACTTTGTTGAATAAAACGACATTATTAGATTATAATTTGTTATAATATTTTTAATAAGATTTTGTAAAGACAGGGCGGCTCATAGAATAAAAAGCAGTGTTAGACAAAAGACCTATAAATCTTTTATTTTGGAAAATAATTTATTTTCTATGGTTAATATACAAGGATGTTCCTGTTTTATACACTTTATAAAGTAACTAGTTAGGTTGGAATTGCCAATAAAAAAATATCCCAAACATTTTTTTATTATGTTGAAGTTATAAAAAAAAGTCTATGTCTCGCCTTCAGCTCGTATGACAAATTTTCCTGCTCCCTTGGAATATAACCCATTCCGTGCTCGTTATAGAATATAATAATCTATTTGAATACAAAGAAGTAGAGAAAAAAGTCCAATATAAGCATAAAATATATTTAAAACACAACATTTTACTAAATACATTACACATTATACATTTTTAGATAAATAAATAAAAATATTTGTGAATACTGGTCTAAACAAGAAATTAATATTTGTTTAAGATATAAATTATTTACAATTATATTTAACAAAAAGAACAATTATTATATTTTGAAAGTGTCAAAATCTATATGATCAAAAATTACGCACTAATTTTTTATATTACGCAACACAGAGAACATTATTTATTATCATATAGATTAACGTTTCTTAACAAGTAGTCGCAATTTAAAATTAGAGTTCCCACATAAATCCTAGACAAAACTTTGGATCGTATCTACTGAATTTCCCACAATCTCTGAAATGACATAAAAAACCACAACTATCTTAAATTAGTTTTCTATATATAAATATCAAATCCAATTATAGTACAAAACTAGAACGTTAAAGAACCTTTATGCCCAACAGAGTCAAATGTTGGTCCGTTTTAACTTACTAGGCAGCAAAAAAACAAGCGTACCCTTACGTTGAAATTTTTTTTTATTACCGTTATGTTCACTATTCTATTAAGTTAAACGAAATTTATCACAGTTAAAAGTAAAGTACAAACACGGAACAAAGATGAAAAAAAAATAATTTGCATAGATAAATATTTAAAAAATATATGATATTAAGTAAACACAACGGTAAATGTAAAAAAACTTATATTAAACTAAATGTATTTAATATTTTGAAACAACAAACTCTTAACATCACACTGAAATGTCAAATAAGTGTAATAAAAAGAATTTAATAGATTCTGATATTTTGGTATCCTTAATGCAAAAGTTTGCTGTATTGTAACCAAATCTTTGTATATATTAATGGCCTAAAAACTCTAACAAGCAGCATTTATAATACTGTTTAATATTTCTCTGTATGTACATTTTATTTGTTTAATGTTATATTAGTAAATAACATTTTGTGTAAACATAAATAGTTAGTACATTTTTTTTTAAATGAGTCAAGTTAATCTCCTATTTTTCTTAAAGTAGTAGACTTTAACAAATGCATTTATATGAAGTAGTAAAATTTGAATAAAATATTAATACATTTTGGTATAGCATCAGGAGCTAATTTTTTTTTTAAAGCTGCTGTTTTGAATTACCAATTGTTTCAGAATTAATATTTGTTTAAATTTTGATAATATCCCGCAAGAATTTCCCAAGCTTTTGGTGCCATAAAACCATCTGGAGGATTATCACCATTGCGTGCTAATGTTCTCATTTTAGTTCCAGAAATGAATTCAAAATCTTCTTTTCTGGTATTATCAAAGAAATCCATTTTAGAATTTTTTCTATCGTAAGCTGCCACACGAAACGGTATGATTTCCAAAGAATTTAAACCTAAAGTAAATTTATTAATAATTACGTATAACATATTTACTAAAATCTTACCTGGAGCCATTTTAAGGACCCTTCCTCCATGTGAAGGATCATATAAATTTCCATCAGGTGTTGCATCTTTCCCTGCTGGATGCGACATTCCAGCAGGATCTCTACCAACAATGTAAAAGTTAGCTCCAGCATTTAACCTTGCCTTGGCATGCCACTGCACTTCCGTAGGTCCCGCATACATCATTGGACTAGGAAAAATGGCTAAAACTGTCGAAGAACGATCTAGAAGCCCTTCATCAAGGACAGCTTGATGTTGATGAATTCTGATTGGTAGAGGGACGTCATCATCTTTAATCCAACCTCCTAAAATATTATTATTGTTTTATATTAACTCTCAACTACTTTGAAGCCACCGTAAGGTGGCGTAGTTATTATCTCACATATTTAAACGAGAAATTCTTACTAAATTAAGTACTATGAAGCCACCGTAAGGTGGCGCAGTGGATATCTAATATATTTAATCGATAATTTATAAAATACAACAAAAAAATAGTATAAACCTGATAACGAAAAAATATGATAAAAAAAAACATTGAAAACAAAATAGTAAAAATTCGAAAAAACGAAAAATGGAAAAAAGTCAAGTGTTATGCGGTACGAAGTCCGCCGGGACAGCTATAGTAACTAATAAAAATGTTAACAATCCATTGTAGAAAATAGATCATATATTACCCAAAGGATGTAGAAGTAAAACAGGTTTCTTGTAACCCCTATCTTGTAACTGTCTCTTAGTATCAGTCATTAATAAAGCATGACCGTTATGAATTGGATTTCGAAGTTGGAATGCAAAAACTGCATCAGATCCCATTGCTTTAAATTTTGCTCTAAGCTCATTAGGAGTTAATCGGTATTTGTCCAATCCATCATTCCATCGAATTCGTTTCAAAACTTCTAATTCACCTAAACATTCAACCAAAATGTTAGTGATAAAATAAAATCATACAAATTAATACTTATTTAACGGTTTTAAGATTAAACCAATTACAATATTTTAAATACAATTCTTACCACCAACCAGCCAATCTCCAGCCTCATAAATCATTTTAATGTAAGGATGGTCTTTATTTGTAGTGCCAAATTGTCTAGCAGCTCTTTCTTCTTTTCTCGCAAAGTAAAATTCCGGCTTTCTTAGAATTGCATAACATTCATTATTGTAGATCAAAGAAATGGCTGAAGCATCTTTTAAGCGTTCCATGTCCATTGTTGTCAGTGGTAAAACAATTGGTATACTCTGACTTACAGGATTTCCTTCATTTTGTAAACAGTTAAAGTGGAGGCTTTGGAGAAACTGATCTTCTCTCATGAAACCTTTGAGAGGATAAGCCCATCCTTCGCTAAGAATCTGTAATTAAGATATTTCTATGTAATTTTTATAGTATTTTCGACTGGTAAATATAAAAAGAAGATCTGATTAATGACAAATATTATATTTCGTTATATTACATTAAAACAAATACATTGTAAACAAAGTTTTTTCTTTGTTAATAAAATAGAATTGCTTTAACGGAACCATTAGAGAAAGGTGGTTTCCTCCTCATATTTCGAGATTTTATAATTATTATTAAATTAATTCTAATTATACTCAGTGACATTAGAAGTGTTACACGCAGAAGGAATAATTTCTTAATCTTAATTTTTTTACAACAGAATGACTATATTTAAAGAATGCTATGATAACAATATCAATGTTTTATCTTTAATAGCTTTTGTAAAAATAAAATTTTATCTTAAATTCAAAAAAAAAAAACGATTTATGAAGACCGGTTGGTAAAGAAATTTTTAATTATTGTTCATCAGTCTAATTGTAGCCAGTGTAACAAAATGACTCAAGTTCGAGGACATCAAAATTACCACCATGTTAGCGATTTTGACAGGGGTAGAATTGATGCCTATAAAGATATGGGTTTGTCGTATCGTCAAATTGCCCTTCGTGTTAATTGTACGGCAATGACGGTAATGCGTGTGTGTCGTGTGTGGACAAACGAAGGTAGAGGAACACGAAGAAGACCAACTGGCCAACCAAGGCGTACCACAGAGCGTCAAGATAGGCGCTTCAGACTACTTGCTCTGCGAGATCGTTTTGCTACTACGCGTCAAATCGCTGATCAATGGTTTGGAGAGAAAGGTAGACCTGTTACTATGCGTACACTATACCGTCGCATTCGAGCCTTTGGACTGTTTTCATACCACCCACGACTAGTGCTATCTTTGACCCAGGACCATTGCCATTAACGTTTGAATTGGTGCAGAGAACGGCATTAATGGGTGGAAGAATGGCATAATTTAGCATTCAGCGATGAATCGCGATTTTGTTTAGACATGCACGATGACCGTAGAAGGGTAAGACGCCGCCGTGGAGAGCGACGAGATACCGGGTTTGTTCTTGAAAGACATGTACACAGGACAGTAATGGTTTGGGGGGCTATTGGCTATGGTAGCCGACCACCACTTGTGTTCATTCGAGGCAGTATGACAGCTGCACGTTATGTTGATGATGTCTTACAAACCACTTTACTGCCTTATCTAGACGGCCGTCGACACGTCCTTTTTCAGCAAGATAACGCGCGTCCCCATATTGCTCGTCGAACTATGGACTTTCTCCAAAAAGCTGTTTTGCCGTTGCCACCCCGTTCACCAGATTTAAATCCCATCGAACATGTGTGGGATATGATGGGAAGAAGACTGTCCAATTTACACCATCCTCCACAAACTCTGACACAGTTAATCCATAAAGTTCAAGTTGCATGGAACGAGATACCACAAGCAGACATTGATCACCTCATTTTGTCAATGCCTAGACGTGTACATGAGTGTATTCAGTTACAGGGTCGCCAAACACATTATTAATTTTTTTTTGTTATACGTTATTAAAAATTCTTGAAAATGTTATCGTTTTATTCTCGATGTAAATCTACCATGTTGCCAAATAATTATGATTAAGAAATTATTCCTTCTGGGTGAAACACTTCTAATGTCACTGAGTATATATTATAATTTTTGACTAACTCATGTATAAGTGTTGTCAATTTATCTCCATTATACCATGGCTTTGGTTATTTATAGATGACAATTTTGTCATACAAAAGTATTAGTTCATAAAACCATAAAAGATAAGTAAATTAATTAATCATAACTTTTAAATAAAAGAACCGCAGCTTACACACTGTGGTAAATAACTGTTCGTATTACAAATCCTATTAAATATATATATATATATAATATTAGTGTTTATTAGAGAAAGTAACAAAATGTTTGTTATATATAAGTAAAAGTTTATTAGTAGTATGGTGGATCTTATAACTAAAGATCCACACGTTTTTAAGTTGATAAACTTGCTGAATGGTAGCTAAAAAGCTTCTTGGTAACAGGGAATGTTTTCTTTCAAACAATGAAAATAAAGATTTTAAAAATTACTATAAACAAAATTTATTATGACAGCGAAATAGTGAAATTACAGACACAATTAATGAAACTCAAACAATAAAAAAATATATAATGCCTGGACAGATACCTTTTTGTTAGAAAATGAACTGCAAAAGTAAGTCATTTAACAGATAAAAGCTTTGGTCAGACAATTTTTCAGATAGCCAGTTAGTGTTATGTTCATAATATACAAATATTTTAAAATGGAATTAAAATTTTCAATTAATATCAAAGATATTATAATATGTTTTTAATAAAATAGCAATAATAAATAAACCTATGTGTACAAATGTTAATGGATTATTTTAAATTGATTTTTCTCATTTTTTCACAAATACGGTCTCCATAATTTTTTTAACTATTACAATAGTTTGTTATTTTTATTGAGTTTGTACTGATATAATTCACTGTATCCTGTTATGCTCCCGGATTACCAAGTAAGAGAAAAATATTATGAACTGTAAATTTAAATATGACTATCTATAAGTATACATTGAAGTAAAAAACAAATTTTGACACAGATACATAACTTATATATCTATATGAAAAAACCACTTGATTATATTATAATTCAAATCTTATCTTTATATAATTTAAAACAGTTTGTACGAATATAAAACTAAAGTTTTAAAGTCCTTCATTTAGTCGATTTTAAATTGATAAACGTCTTATAAAAAAATATAATTATTCTTTGTAGATGGTTTAATTTTGACGAGCATCAGTTAAGAAAAAAAAATATAAATTTAGCATGAAACTTCCAAAAAGTACTAGGGAGAGAAAGGATACTTTTTTTTAAAGATTTGGGGAAATTTGTAATAAAAAAGTTATCTTATATTATATACATGTTGTGTTATTTACTAGATCTAACCTTAGCTCTGCTGTTCGTTTCATTTTTTGTTTTCAAAGTAATACAGTATTTATTGGATTGACCTTAGGCGAATTTTGAGAGTAACATACATTTTAAAGTTTTCTTTCTTAAGAATTGTAGTATTCCTGTTCAAGCTTTTTCTAACGTAAATTGGAAACCTGATGACTCAACCAAGTCCAAAACTGCAATCACAATTTCATCAACTAAAGCCAAAATTTTACGTTAGTAAAGGTTATACTGAAACTAAAATCGAAATTTAAAAGACTAGAACTTATCTTTTAAAACCTAAAATGCGATTTTAATCATCGTGATGCTGTAAATGAAGGAATTATAATAGTTAAATATTTGGAAAGAAGCAAAACGTGAGCCAATATTTTTACTGAAAGTATCTCGGCTAAAGAGTTCTTAAAGTAGTTTCAATTGCTTCATATTGTCCATTTGTAAAATTAAGGAGTTATTTGGAAAATCTTTACTTTTTTACTTATAATAAATGTATTAACATGCATTATTAAAAAAAGTTGTTAGTTGCATTTACATTAGCATAAATTAAAAATACAAAATTTAGGATAGTAAATTATTTCCTCTTACCTATCAAAAAATATAGTCTATAAGATATTGAACATAGTTTTTAATTGTTGTTAGCGATATTTTTTGGACTTATTTTCGCCGAACACGGTTTTTATCACGAGTTGAGCTTAGGTGCATATATCAAGTATACTGGTAACAAACGTTACAACTAATTCAGACATAATTGTTGATTATTATGATGCACATACAGTTTTTACTATTCTGAAAAGATACTTATATCACTGATAATTTATTTATAAATGTGAAATCGATAATTAAAATCAAAATTCTGTGCTTCAAATATCTTCACCTAAGAATTACTTGTTAGATCATAGAATGATGTCAATACAACGATACAAATAGTTTAAAATAGCATTTTTAACAAAATTGAGTGTCCGACCAATCTATAGTAATTGTATATCGAAAACATATTGATTTAAATATTCAACCCATATTTAATAAATTAGATGCGATATTTTTTGCAATAGAAATTATATGGTAAAAGTTTGTAAAAATGAAAATTTTAGAAGATGAAGTTAAGAAAATGGTTTTGTACAGATGTAAGTTATTTTAATTGATACAGAAACGGAATTTAAAAAAACGCAAAGAAAGCTAGGTTTTATATAGCAGTTATTGATATACGTTTGTTCTATTAGAACATAAAATCATTTATATTTTTAAATTTTAATTTTTAATGCTGAAGGCAATTTATTTAATTTGTTTTTTCTCTATAAATCGATTAAATCCAACCATATCTGGACAATAAATAATTTATTAGTAATTATTTCGATTGTTTTTTTACAACTAGAACTTTATAGATGTATTATCGGTAGACCTTTGACCAATGATATGTGATATTAATATAGAAATGTCTTAATAATTTGTACTAACCTGTAGCCATTGTAAATCCAATTCGGTGATGTTAAACCTAGGTAGTGACTCAGCTTCTTCTAACGCACTTGCTAATCTATGTTTAGATACAAATAACTCGGGAATGTAATCTTTATCCTCTTGGACGAAAGGTATAACCCCATTCTCTTGTAACATTTCTACTACCTGCATTGTACTCTGTTCTATTGAACAATTTACTGTTTTAACTACTAATTCCGGATGTTCTGGTACCTCGTATGGTTGGTCAATACCAGTAAATCCTTTGATAATACCCTTTCTAGCTTTCTGATATAAACCTTTAGTATCTCTTTGTTCACATATTTCTAGGGGTGTATCAATGAAAACCTCGAAGAACCTAAGGTCACTATCTCTATGAATCCTCCGTGCAACATCTCTGTCTTCTGCATTGGGAGATATAAAACTACATAAGCAAATCTGACCTGCATCTGCAAATAATTTTGCTACTTCTGCCACTCTACGAATATTTTCTTCTCTGTCTTGTTTAGAAAATCCAAGATCTTTATTTAAACCAGTTCGTAAGTTGTCACCATCAAGTCCATAGGCTGGTATTCCATGAGAAACCAAGTAAGCTTCTAGTTCAAAAGCAATAGATGTTTTACCTGCCCCTGATAAACCAGTTAACCAAACTGTACATCCTCGAAAGCCTCTGAGATGACCAAGAATTTGTCCCCGTTTAGCTCTGGATACATGATGTTTTTGTTCTGTAACATTAGTTGCAACTTGTAAACAAACTTTTTGCTTTTTATAAATTTCTTCTTGAGAAGCCATCACTGTAAATATCACTGATTTTTCTATAATAAAATGGTTAACGCACTTTCACTGGCAAGTAGGTTAATAGTTTTGATCTTCCGTTAGCTTTCTTTTGAGTATCAACAATAACAATAATATATTATAAAGTATGTTTATAGAAAATCGAATATAATTCCTAATTAAAAAATAGTTATGTACAACTTAAATAAATGTTACTAATTGTTAACTTGTTCGTTTAGTTGCTGGTTTAATACTGTTTATTAAAACGTATTTATTATCTAAACTTAAACATATTCGACCTTAATTTTATGGTCCCAACGTGGATTCTGGATTCATAAACGTCAAAAAATTTATTGATATCTCTTTGACACTAAAAATTATAAGCCACCTACCGGTAGAGATTCTATCTATTATTTTCCATATCTATAAGTAGAATACTATAATTTCGAAAAGCTATTATAAGATGGCGTTGTATGTCTCAAATTTTATCCTGATAATTTTAAGCAACAAGGTATTCTTTATGTCTATGTTCGATTATACTTGTATTAAATTTTTTTATTTGGCTCACTAAATTTAGCCACCCAAAACACTTTTTTGATTTTTTTTTGTTCATCAATTATTGTTTACTGTTCTCTATAAATATTTGCTTGTTCTCCACTAATTTTTTATTAAAAAAAATAATTAATAATAAGGCCCCTATTGCAATTTTCTATATTTTGTTATCAATACGAATTAACAAATCTCTTTTAATCGTTGTTCATATCTAGAAACGTTTGTTCTTAATTCACATTGTTTATTTTTTGTTTACCTACTTAATATTTTTAATAACTGGAATGTTTTCTAAATATTCGCATTGCGCATGTGTAAACTTTACGTTCAAACTTAATGCAGTCTTTTTTAAATGATAGTAACAGAGATAATATATAATATTGTCTCTGGATAGTAATAAGCTTCAGTTCAGTGACATAAGCGTATCCAATAATGTAGTTTACGTAACAAGTCCCGAAAGTGGTCTTTTACTGGACGAGTGGGTAAATTGCAGGGCGAGCCACAGGCGAGCCCTGCAAGCCTGCGATTTTTAATATTTTTTTTAACAAACGTTGCTTGGATGGCCGCCTTAACAATTTCATCTGGTATAATTTAATCTTCCATTAATTCACAATCAAATGCATCATTTTGAATATCCATTTTATAATAAATTTCACGTTTTCAACTAAACGTCAAAATATGTCAAGTTATTTTATAGTTTAAATATATACAAAACTTGGTTACCATAGAAACTAGAAACCAATTAACCGCTACCTACCTTAGACTAACTATTTTATTGTTTTTTTCATTAAAGATAGGCCGGAAAGTAAATAAAAATGAGTCCGGTAAAAGCTTTTATTTCATCCTGTCCAGTAAATACACTTTCCTATAATCAATTTGGCGCCGGTATGTAAAACATTACGGTATCAGGTACTGTAATGTGTTGCCTAGCAACGCTGCTCTGATTGCTTAAGGGAAAACAATTACTTTTAATTTTTGACATTTAAAAATACTATAATGACTATAAAATAAAAATAAAATAATTATTTACTTACTTTTACATCCATATTTAAAAAGAAGTCAATGTTATTCAATTTTATATTAACAATTAAATCTTAATAATAAAAAAATTATTTGACAGTGACAGATGGCTTTTAAGGTAATTTGACCTAGCTAATCAAGTTACAAACTCTTTTTAGTCAAGTTACGAACTACCTACTGTTAAAATTTTTATGAATTTATTAATTTATAAAAACAGAAATAAAATATAATACGATACATGGTCGTTAGGTGTTATTACAGTACTCTTTTTTATTTCCTGACTTGGCTCCTACGTCGCCTCGTCCGTAAACTAACTCGTACTATAATAAGTCACCTACCGACCTTGTAACTTATAATACTTACCGGACTCATTTTTATTTTCTGGCCTTGTCCGACAAAATGAGATTTTCTGACCTAAAAATAAACCGGAAAGTACTAATTTCTGGCCGGTTTTAAAAAAAGAGTTTTACTTCCATCTCGGACAGAGTCTGTATACTACAATTGAATACAACTCCTATAGAAAGTAATCTTATACAGGTCTATGATAGTTCTGTTGACGAATTAATAACTTTCTACACCCACATCAAAAGAGCAGTTAATATAGTTAAGAAGAAGTTAATATAACCATGGGTGCATGACTTCAACGCGTAGGTAGGCAGGGGTCGAAGAGAGGACGAATAGATATCACTAAAGCAGAACTCTTACGCGCCATGGCAGGTGTAAAAAATGGAAGAACGCCGGGACCAGATGGAATAAAGATAGAGGTTTTAAAAATTCTGGAAGAAGATAGACCTATCACACTTTTGTTAAATTTGCTCAACTATATAATATATAAGACAGGAATTATCCCTAATGACTGGCCCAAATCAACCTTTGTCGCAATACCAAAAAGGCCAAGAGCAAGTATTGCAAAGAATATAGAACAATTAGTTTAATGAGCCATGTGCTAAAATTGTTTATAAAAATCGTTCATTCAAGAATATATACCAAATGAAACCTCGGCAAGTCTCAGCTTGGTTTCAAGAGTGGTTTTGGTTCAAGGGAGGCGCTGTCCAGCATTCAGGTTCTTATACAGAGATGTTGGGACTTAAATGTAGATGTATATGCCTAATTTGTCGACAATGAGAAGGCATTCAGCACTGTTCAACAAGATAAGTTAATGGCTGTACTAAAAAAAAATAGCCCGGAATGAACGAGACATTCGGACAATAGCCGACTTGTACTGGAATCCTACAGTTGACTAAAATTAACAATCAGACATCTAGAGAAATTCCTATTATGAGAGGAGTTAGAAAAGGTTGCATGTTCTTCCCACTTTTGTTTAATTTATATGCAGTAAAGATCTTCAGAAAACAGTAGAAGACAGAACCGAGGGTATAATTTGCAGGCATTCAGTCACATTCAGTGACGGACTATAGCCGACAATTGGATCTGTAAATAAAAATAAAGAAAACTCAATGGATGGTCATTAACAAAAACAAAAATATAACTAATTACTTGCCAGATATTAGAATAAATGGAAACATAGTGCAGAGAGTACATGCATACAAGTATTTAGGCTGCTGGGTGAATAAAAAATGGGACGTTTATGCTGCTATGTGTTCAGCATAGAATTGTGACCTACCGCAGAATATTGAGGATATCGTGGATGGACAGAGTGACAATCAAGCGTTAATACAGCGGCTAAACAAAGAAAGAGAAATAATGAAAATCACAAAAAGAAGAAAATTAAAGTACCTACTTTGCCGACGTGATGAGAAATCCGAAATATGAAATACTACTTATAATTATTCAGGAAAAGAAAGAGTAAAAGCGTGAAAAAGTTTAAAAACCGCCGTCAGTGGTTTGAAGTGAACACCACGACACTATTTAGGTCAGCTGTGTACAAAGTAAAAATCATGCTACTGTTCGCCAATGTTCTTAAAGAAAAAGAATAAGCTTCAACTCATTTGATAATTTCAATCAATGAAAAAGAAATTAGTTATGCAGTTATGAATGGCTTAATTTTGTTCGTAGAATTATTAAAGATCCTCCTTTAGCTAGTTGCTATTAGGTACCTTGAAGTGCTGGGATATACGTTTCTGCAAGTATGCTGATGTGAAGAGTCCTTTTTATGGTCTTAAACGTAAAAAAGTTAAAAAATTACAACGTTTTAGTGTTTTGGGTTAAAGAAAGGAAGAAGCTAAGAACATTTTAAATCCTGAAGATAGTGGATCGTCTTTTTTATATAACTTATACCTACCTACACACTGCACCAAGCTAAAATAGAAGTTCTTGATAAAGAGATTGGAATTTATTCTGAAAGATCAGACTAGCTATACGCAATATGTATAGAGGCAACTGGTGGATTAGTTAAAAAAAACTTGTGCGTGTAACCTTTACGCGCGATTGAAGTAAAACTTATTTGACGTATGTATCGCAAAATAAATATTAAATTACAATTCAATTATATTTATTGTCTATATACTTTACAAAAAATGATATAATGTTATATGTATATTATTTATTAGAAATAGAAATTTGAAATTTATCACTATTTTTTATTTATGCAATAATAGGTTTATGATAACTAAAATGTGAAACATAGATTTTACTCTCTAAATACCTTTAATGTATTTGAAACCGAAAGAAGATTCTAATACAACACCATTTTTACTCGAACAGTATAGTATCTAATAGTTAAAGAATACATAATTAATTACAAGATTACCATAATAAAATTTATAAACTTCTAAACAAAACATAACCACAATTCCCCTAAAATGTCAATGCAAATTTGTTTTGTTTGCAAAGGTTTTTAAGCTCCTCCCATCGCTGACGTCACACCGTTACTTCCGTCAGAATTACTTCGTTCCGTCAGAATTACTTCCGTCAGAAAAAAAATCTGAGTTACCCCTAGTTGCACCTAAAGAAGTTTTACTTCAAAAATTAATAGTCTCTCGTAATAAAAAAAACTCACATATTTGTGCATCAAATTGTTATTAATTGTGATAGTATTTCCATTAGTGTTGCCCAAATTCAGTCTTGGTCTTGTTCTTGCGTTTTTGCAAGACCAAGACCAAGAACAAGACCGCGTATTTTTAGCAAGACCAAGACCAAGACTGACCGTGCAAGACTTGAGCAAGAACAAGACATAGCCTGCAAGACTCTTGCGTCTTGCAGCTAGGACTTAGCGCTATTTCACGGAGTAGTTAGGTGTAACAGTTCGGTGTATAGGTACATGGTGTAAAATCAGCTGTTTTCATGTTGCTGAAGGGACTCGAGTAACTCGAGTAAGACATGTAAAAAAACAAATTGGAATGTGTAAGTAACTGTTTCTTAATTATAAGATATTATTATTAAGAAACAGTTACTTCCATGAAAAACGACATATAGGTCAGTTGATTTTTCAAATTTCTTATCAAATCTTCAGTAATTTATTAATCTGCTTGATCTTTACTATGGCTATGTTAATTCAAGCTCACAATGTTTCAATTCTAATACGTTTTTCTAAGATTTAAAATAAACTTTAATAAATAGTAATAGACTAATAGGTAATTGCAAGACTTGCAAGACTCTTGCTGCAAGACCAAGACCAAGACCAAGACCAAGACCAAGACCAAGACCAGGTGTATTGGCGCAAGACCAAGACCAAGCCTGGCTAAGTCTCGTCTTGTTCTTGCAATTGGGCAACACTAATTTCCATACCCGTTAATCAAATGTTAACAGAAAAACATAGCGCAAGGTTTATTCTTTTTTACTTTCTGAGTGGACAGAAAAAGTTAATTTAGGACGACAATCAGTCTTTGATGAATCTCGACCTCTGCTAAATGTAATGTCAATTGCTTTTAATGATAAATCTTTAAAGAATTATATAAACTTTGTTTTTGAAAGTCTAATCGCAATCAATAATTTACTTTCATTATCATGCAGGCAGTAGATGGAAATGTTTCCAATCTGCTCTGCAGAAAATTTTCTTCTTCTATATTGTGACGCATTGATAATTGATTGTGATGAATCTTCTTAATTAAAAGAAATCTTTATGATAATTTTAATAGTATGTAGCACCGAATCTGACTATCCAATTATTGCTATAGACGACCGAATGATTACTCCAGAAGAAGCTTGAACGAATTATTTGAAAAACGAAATCCTGATCTTAGTGTTATTGACTCTCTTGAAATTGACCCTATTAAAAGTTTAAACGTTTTTTAGATATAAAAAAACATAAAAAGAGAATAATTGACTGGTATTAATAACAAAATATTGAAAATTGCAGTAGGTGGTAACTTAAGGGCTTAAAAGCTCCGAACTCTGACACAATCACTTCAAAGATGGTCTGGAAATGCCTAGGCAAATTAAATGAACAACACTTTTACCCTCCTATGGGTTCCAGGACACGTAGGAATAGAAGGAAATGAAACAGCAGACAAGCTGGGGAAAAAAGTAGCTGAAACCCCATACCTGGGACTGGAACCATCCTGTGGAATCAGCAGTAGTACAATCTTAGAAAAACTAAGGAAAAAATGGATAGCGAAAAATCCAAGTACTGGAATGATCTAGAAGGACTAAGACAATCGAAGACGCTCCTGGGAAACTATAACCAGAAGAGATCTCACAGCTGTCTTAACCTAAGTAAAAAAAACCTCCGAATTATAACAGGAATACTAACCGGACACTGTCGATTAAGAGGACACATGAAGAAACTAGGATTAGTAGATGAAGCAAACTGCAGATTCTGTGAGGTAGAGGATGATACCTCAATACACATACTCTCAGAATGTATCGTATTAAGTACTTCTAGGGTCAAATACCTAGGGTCATACGAAATAGAAAGGAAAGAATTAACTAAATTAAAACCCAATGATATCCTAAACTTTCTAAGGAAGTTAGGACTAGAAGAGCTGCTATAAGTCTGAGAAATCATCAGGAATATAGCAAGAAAAGGGGGACACAATAGATCTTATAGGTCGCAGGTGTATCTGTTACCCCTAACTACATACAGACATACATACATAACTTAAGGGCTCATTTTTAATTATTATTTTTTAATAAATAAATGGAGAATGAATAAATGTTTATAGAGAACAAGAAAAAACAATCAATGAACAAACGATATAATAAAAAAAGGCTAAATTTAGTAGGCCTTTGTATTTGTCAACTCTTACTCTTTATTTCATAAAATAAAAACAAAACCAACTGCGAAAACTCACACTTATCCGACTTATCAAATACCAGTAAAATGATAATAAAACATTCTGATAAAAGGAAAATACACACGACAAATAAATTTTGACATTGATAGAGTTCTTGTTGCGAAAATATATCAATGAAAATGAAATAATTAAGAAGAAACTTAATTTCCTGTTACTTTATAAGTGATTATATTGTACTTAGTTAGTTGATCCGTAACCACTATAAAAATATCAATGATTTTTCCAATTCAATAAAAATTTAAGTAGTTAGATCGCTGTTTAATTAAACCATTACCTAATCGAAGGGTTCACCTTTGTGGGAAGTACAAAACCTAGCTACTACAAATAACATTAACACACCTATTACATAGCCTTTGGACTTTTGAGTGGGATTATTAACGAAAAAAAAATTAAAGATAAAGGTTTTTTATTTTCATATAAATAAAGTTCCAGAAATATGTAAGAATCGCAGTCCCAGAGATAAAATAGAGTTTCAGTTTAGCGTTTCCAGCTGAAGTTCCAGAAAGAAGTCCAGATAAAGAAAAATTACATTAATGATATATATCAAGGTAAAATGTTCCATTTCAAAAACATTTTGAAAGTTTCAAACATTCTGAATAAAATAAAAATTGTTTGATTTTATTCATAAGTATAAAGTTATTTATGCAAATTTGTGAAGACTTTTTAAACTCATCTAACAGATCCAATTCATAATGGAAAAATGAGTAAAAAAACCGTTATTAAGGGCAAATTAACAAGAGCATATCATTGCTACAACGCCAATAAATATTCTAAAATTGTTCAAGAATTTCAAGAATTCATGATGAAGTTATAATCAGTAAGACAAATTTTAACTTAATGTACGTTAGTTCAAAATGATATTAAGCCAGGGCCGGACCTACCGATTTTTCTAGGGGGGGGCCGAGCTTTACATTTGGCGCCACCCCCTGGCCTACTGTCCCGACCGATTTACGAAAACGCGAAGGCTTATTACTACGCGAGTCGTATACGAGGTTGGAATAAAACTTAGGTTGAATTATAAGGCATATTTAATGATACACAAGTTGTGCCATTGTACTTTACATACAGAATTGAAAACAATGCGAACAATTTAAAGAGCTCAAAGATTAGATCCACAAGACCCTGGATTACATAATTCTTATTTTTCGGTCTTTTTTTGCTGAAAAATTGTTGATTTTTTTTTTATTATATCTCGTAGGTATACTTAGACCTAAATACAAATGTACCGAGAACATCTATTGGGGCAGAAGAGACAATTTATTTATTTATTTATTTATTTATTTATTTATTTATTTATTTATTTATTTATTTATTTATTTATTTATTTATTTATTTATTTATTTATTTATTTATTTATTTATTTATTTATTTATTTATTTATTTACTTATCTAAAGGCCTGCAAGTTAGGACTAGTGGGGAAGACGTGGGAAGGTAAGGAGTTTCACAATCTGGAGACCCTGGGGATGAAGGAACGATCGAATCGATCCGTTCTCGATGTCAACATTGAACAGTATAAGGGTGCATAGAGTTGGTACGTCGCGTTGCTCTGGCTGGTCTGGCAAGTGGAGTCATTATAGAGCGGAGTTCTTCTGAGCAAAATCCGTTTATGTATCGGTAATACAAGGAAAGATCAGCCACTGCTCTTCGGTGGGATAATGGGGCTAGGTTTATGGTGATACTGGTGACGTTTATTAATTAATTAATTTCATCAAAAGAAAGCAAAGAAGCCCTTTCATGTTCAATATTTATAATGCTTAAATTTATTAGTCTTTGCTGTGTCATAGCATTTCTTATGTCGGTTTTGAAAAGTTTTGAATTTACTGCAACAGAAACTGGAAGCGTTACAAATATTTTTAGAGCAACACATAAGTTATGTTAGGATAACCCTCTTCCAACTTGCTCTTATGCAATATTCTGAGCATAGATGCTGCTGTTGCGTCTTCCAGTCCATCTTCTTATTTCATTTACAAGTTCTTTTCGTTCAAATCACTTGAATAGGTTTTAGCCAATTCTTTAGCCTTAACTTTCAAAATCGTAACGTTCATTGTTTTAATTTGAGCCCCACACAAAAAACTGAACTTGTCGGCAACCATTTTTGAGGCATCATACCCGTTCCTTAACTCAATAATAATTCTATCACAAATTTGAGAAAGTGGTCTTTTGAAAAGAACTTCTCCTGTGCAATTTAGACCATCATCTTCATGTATTTCTCATGCCATTTTTTTCTTTCTTTTTCTTGTTTCCTTGTACTGTGCTGTTATTCCCATGTTACAAGATAAAAATTTTGCCTCATTAATTGCCTGTGAAACCGTCAGCTCCCTAGTTGAAGATAATGCCGTTGTATGTTACTTGTAGCATTGTCTACTGTTGTGTCTTCTCTCTGCAAAAACTTTATTCACTCGATCAATTTTCGTAAGGACTGAATACCAGAAGCATATCATTATTACATAATCGAAGCATTTTATGTTTTTAATAATAGATTTAGCTTCAGCTCTTGTTTCTGGAGATGAAAATTCATGGGTGGTTTATTCTATAAGAGCAGAGAGCACTTGGTCGTTCGGGGACTATATCGCGCAATTGAAACTTCAAATTGACAATTACTTTCGATATAAACTCTTTTAGTAGTTTTTTTTTAATATTAAAATAGCAATAATTTGGCGCCCTTCCTAACTTGGCGCCCGAGGCACATGCCCCCGCTGCCCCCCCCCTAGATTAAGCAATTAAGATTAAGTCTATAGATGCGAAAGATAGGTACCTACATTAATTGTGAAAAAATTTTATTTAGTTAGTGGAACCCTAACCACTATAAAGAGCTTGAAGTTCCTTCAAATTCAATAAAAATTTAAGTAGTTAGGTCTCTGTATAATTAAACCAGTACCTAACCGAAGGATTCTACTTTGGAGAGTACAAAACCTAAGTACTAAAAATACCATCCACATACAATAATCTAACTCTTTTTGTTGTCTTTTGTTAGGGTTGATACCCCTGAAATCACGATAATATTGGACGAAAATTAGAACATAGTATAATTTCAAAAATAGGATCCAATGTTTGACGAAAACACAAAATTGTATGTAAAATAGTAATGGACGCGATTGACTACTTGGGAGTGCGCTTTACGCGCACCCTCAACTGGGAATCCGAAGTCAAACGCACCCTCGATAAAATGAGGAAACGAGCCTCTCTCCTTGGAGCGTTGTGTGGACGGATTGGAAGATGTCAACCAAAAACTCTACTCCACACCTACAGAACATATATTCGACCTATAGTCGATTATAAGGCTGTACCATTTATTACCCTCACTCCCCATCAGACAAACCGCCTAGCCGCAACTGAGCGAAGAATTTTACGCAAATGCCAATACCTTCCCCCTTGGTATCCCTCAAATCTCACATACATTCACCACAATAGCAAGGAAACTACACCCTTACCTTGTCGGTTACAGGAACTCCAACAGAAGTATGCCACCAGGACCCTGCAGGGCCCCAACACCCGGGCCCAGGATACTCTTCTGACCCCTTGGAACAGAGGTCACAGAGTCATCCAGAGGAAACCTCGAAGAAAACTTCCACTTCCCCAACTGAGGCTACTCCAAGCAGCAAGACAACAACTTCCAGAGGAGCTCCAAGACCACTTAGAAGAGGCCCCACTAGCTCTACGCTAATAATCATAAATATGTAATAAATAAAATATAAGCTAGGAACTTATTGTACAGAAAGTAGGCCGAGGTTTTCTGTGGTTTCCCTCGACCCAAGTTCGACCTGTCTCAGTCTGGAAACAGACTGTTTGAGGAAGAACTTGCTAAATGGTCTTTCTTAAACAGGATAAAGTTGCCACAGACAACAAAAGCAGGAAACATTATAATGTAGCACTACCCTGAAAAGGACACTAAGTCCTATAGCAGGGTATAGGGAAAAATTTAAATATTTCTATTTAATCTTAAGAAAACATGCAAACTTTATAAATAAACATTTTTAAATTTGAAAAAAAAATTTTAGTGACTTTGAAAAAATTCTTGATCTTCTTCACTATAAAATTGAAGATGAAATACCAGTAATTATGTAAAAATTAAAACAAAAAAACTATATTTTTGTACACTTACACAATTAATAATTAATCCCTAACAGAACTAACTTTGAAGGCATGATACGGCCAATTGTGCTCATGTATGTAAAATAGTCCAATATTAAAAAAAAAAACTGAGTAAACGCTGTAAAACGTTGCTAGTTTTTAAAAACTTTCATTTAGTGTTAAGACGAAGTTCAGAATGAATTAGAGGTACTCGACAAAAAACTTCTCGTATTTATTTGTGGTTAAACAAAAACCATGAAAGTTTAAGACGTTGTGCAAACAGAAACTCTCAAATAGTCTAAAAAAAGAAGGCAATTCAAGATATTTCTGAACGGACACTCAAGTTAAATTATCATTTTCTAAAATCCTTAAATTAAAAATACATTAAAAATAAAACTGCTACTAAGTATTCCAATCTTAATCCTAATATTAAATGTAAAAATGAGATTTCCCAATTAAAGAAGTAAAAAATTCAGAAGAAGAAGTTTCTTACTTACTGTTTGAGCGTTGAAATACGTTTTAAAAATTTATTGGCACTTCTCCATAAATAGACGATTTAACAACTCATTCTAAATAATAAATACTATATAAACGAAAACTCAAAATCAATCCACATATATAATATATTTGTTCAAAATTACAAAATGTTGGCAACTAGTTTCGGGATATGATTCCCATCATCAGGCCTATAAGTTATAAAAGAGAGTGTTACAAACAAAATATTATGGTAGTTACAATATACAAACCTTAATAATTATAAAAATATATTCTTCAAAAATATGGATAACATCGGTAACTTAGTTAAGAGTCTCAGTGACATTGAATGATGCAAAGAACAAGCAAATTGGGTTTATATGTGGATTAAAAGTTCAAATGAAAAAAAAACTTCTTAAAGAATTAACATAAAGTTAAGTTTTATATTGAAGGACAAAACAATAAGAGCTGGCCAGCTGTAGAGACAAAAAGATAAAACTAAACTAAAAACGATTACATAAGAACCATGGACTAGGTTTGATAGTAACCTTAGGTATTAACGTGTCAAACGAAATCAAATCATGAAGAAATGGAAATTTATACAACCACTTAGTTGTTGTATGTGGAGACGAAATTTTCCAAAAAACATTTATGATGATAATCAACGATTGATTATAACAAAATCGTAGAGTATTATAAATATACTCACTCTTCACATAAAATGAAGGGGAGAAAAGGAAAATGTAATTTAAAATTTGTAACCTCATTAATTTGATATCCAAATGAAAATGGCGGTATTCATGTAGGACATATGTAACGTTGTTGGAGAAACACCAAAGTAGGATCACACAAAATACAGCCTCAGCTGGTTTAAATGTCAATAAATTCATTAGAACTTGGATCTTAACACAAACTTTCAGAAGTAGTAAACGATGATCAAAAATTAGCTGAACACTTTTGCCACGTAACCCACTAAGAAAAATGGTTGAACTTGAACCGGTACTCGGAGGAAATAGCCGGATGACGTTGATGACAAATAGGCGGAAGACAAGAAACATCATAGAATTATAAAGTCACGAAACATAAAGGAAGACTTTACAAATATTATAATAATATATGTTTAAGGAAATGCAATTACTAACAAATATAAAAATTTTAAAATAAATCAAAGAAAAGAGATTAGATAAAGATATTTACAATCAATGGTTAATTTATATTGATGTGTTATTGAACGATGTCAAATAAAGACAGAGAAAAAGAAGAAACAATTAACCTCAAATGATTGTAAATACCTAAATCATTGTATAAAGACTAACTAGTAGGATAACCTTATGGAGCTTTCATTGGATTGAAATGGATGCCACATGTAGATGGCGACACCGTAAATGGATGCAGAATTTCTTTAGGTCAATGAATGTAGATGGAGGCACCGTAGATGGATGCAGACTTTGTTTACATCGATAGAGTCGAAAATTGCTCATCATAAACCAGTTGACCTTGTACTTTAATATTTCCAGTGTCCCTGTCTCATCACATCAATCCAACCCCAGCGAATTTTATTTTTTATTATTACTTGGCTGTTTATTGTTTTTAGAGCAGTACCTAATACTCGGCAGCTACAATGTTTTTTATAAGTATTTTTTCTCGCTGAATCCGAATCTGAAACCTGTTTTCCGAAAAATCATTTGGTAAATTGTTATTAACAATTTAATTGTTTAAACTTTTAAACGATTATAGTAACTAGAAAACTAAGTGAGATACGACATTTTTTTGCATACTTTTTTGATTCTTATAAAAAACAAAAAAAATAGCTTTTAAAAATTAAAATCCGTTTGTTAGAATTCGAGAAAATGCATAGGTAGGTAGGTATGTAGTAAAAAAATATTGCAAAATATCACTCCTAATGTTTTTGATCGCAGATTGTTGATCATAAATCGGGTTCTAATTAAGCTATCATATTTTAAGTCCTCTCATTTTGAAGGTAACATTATTAGCTTGAAATTGAAATAATATAAATATTTCTAACAATGTTTTTAACAAAATTATATTGGCTTAAACGCCAAACATTTACATAAAAATTGTAAAATAATTTGTTTATGGCAACTTTTCATTAGGTCGGGATTAAAAAGTCTTTAATTATTCTTCGATTGAGGACGAATATTTTAAGCTTTTAGTAGATTTATATCTACTATTCAGCTGGTTCGCAAGTCACGACTTCGGGAAAATTTCACTACAGTTTTTCGTTTTGGGCCCCCCTGACCTCAAAAACACCTTCCATTCAAAAGTTTATATATATATATATATATATATATATATATATATATATATATACAAAAGGGGAAAATTATTGGGCATGTACGCAAAAAGGATCAATAAGGCCACGAGTAGGAATGGTAACCGCAGACATGTTATATATATATATATATATATATATATGTATGTATGTATATATATATATATATATATATGTATGTATGTATATATATATATATATATATATGTATAGTTCCGATATAACGAAATCTGTGGACACGATAGCGGTCGCATTTCTTAACGGATCGAAATGAAATTTGGTACAAAAATCAATCGTCCAAAAATCTCGGTCGAGTTCGTTAATGGGCCAAATCGGTAAGGCCGTTTGGGCGTGACATTAAATCAAAATGGAAAAAAATTCGTAACTTTTTTACTTCACCCTGTACAAAAAAATGTTACAGGACTTTTTTGTTTGTCTTAAAGAGACCTACAACTTTTATCTAAAACATTTTTTTCTAAAACGTATACTTTTAATATATTCAATTAATATAAATCTACTGATGCGCCTGGCTTACCAAGGGCCATTTTTTGTTAAATATATCTGTTATTTCTTTGCTGAGATATAGCAGTTTTAAATCACATACCTAGATGTTTATTCGCGCAAGCAAAGCACGACAAGAGCGCATATTTTATAAAAAATGAAAATTTATCATTTTTTGCTCCTATTTTCATGGATAATTTGGAAACTATTGCTCCTAGAGAAAAAATTATAAGAAGTTAAAAGTTTCGTTATTCAATTTTACACAAATTGGAAAGTTAATGTTAATGTTTCTTATTAGAAAAATAGCAAAATTAAGTTTATTCTTTAATTGTTTTCAACTTGACTTACAACCTTACAACTTTTTTATATGAATAAATAAATAAATTCATTAAGATCGGTCGGATAGTTTTTGCATAATAATTTTGCAATCCAGCCTACTGAAAAAAATCGCAAATTTTTAAATTGATACTATGCCCTAAACAAGGTTCTTAGATAGTCGCCAATTATTTAAATATAAAGGAAGGATCAAACTTTTAAACGCTTTTCGTAAAATTAAAATCGTTATACTAGGAGAGCCTAGATTGTTTTAAAAATATTTAACATTTTTTAGGCTTATAAACAATTTGAATAAGTTTACGAGATTTAAACATTGTCATTTTAAAATTTATACACTTAAAGAACATTAAAAGATACATTCGGCTTCCGGGTTGCCGAGATATCGAAGGTCAAACTTGGCATAAATTTATGATAAAGGGCTTGTTTTTAAACAAATACGCTAGTCATGTCAATCACTTTTTATATAAACAGTTTTACCTAATGCACTGCTTGGCAACATTTATAAACAAAGACAAAAAAATCCGTTTCCGCATAAAATGTTGCTGGGGGGTGGATGGGAGGTGGTGGGGACAATTCACTCGAAATGTGATTCTGTATGTTCAAAATTATATCCTGTTAACCAATTTTGCTCTATTTTTTTAATCGATGTCTTGGACTACATATCTTTAAACATCATTTTTATTTGCTAATTGAGAAATTTGCAATAAACACTTGTATATTAAACAAGTAATTTATGTATATTTTTAGCTTGCAATCTATATACTGCAGTAAATTGTAACAAATATGCATTTTTAAACTGTTAATAAATAAATATTTCAAATTTTTAAAAGAAATGCGAACAAATCTTTTTTTTATTTAAAAAAAACTTTATTTTGAGTCAATCTCAATTATTTTTTTAAATTCTTTTTTTTCTTCGTCAAAATTTTCTTCTGTAGCTGCATCTAGTGTCTCTACAAAATCTAAGCCATCTAACGAATCAATCGACTCCATGTACCGTAGGTAAATGGATGCAGACTTTGTTTATGTCGATTGAAACCAGTTGACCTTGAACGAGAAATATTTCCGGTGTATTATCACATCACATCACCCCGACTCCCAACCCCAGCGAAATTTCTTGTTATAGTTGTCTGTTTATTGTTTTTCGAGCTGTTGGCAGTAAATGGAAAATTTCTGAGTTTTTAATTTACGGTTTTATATTTTTTTGTGTTTAGTGTTTAACCGTTATAAGGTGTTATTTAACTACTGTACAACAAATTTTATTTAAATATAAATAATGATTTTGTTCCGTTTTTAAATAAAATACGAATCTAGTGTTCTTATACAAAAAAATTTAATACAATCTGATTAATAGTTTATGTTAACATTTTTTTTTTAAATTAAAACCTTTGAAAATGTATTGAGTTTATTAAACAAAATTTTAGTTCTATTTAAATTCATCTTTTTGGATTTCTCAAATGCTTTTTAACTAAGCATTGCTTATTTCAATGTAAAAAATAAAAACATTTTTTGTGCTCCGATCATTTAATTTTTATTATTAAAAGTATTCAATTAAAATCTCATCTAAAAAAATATATAAAACGCCAGGCTGGAATTCGATCCACAGATCCACACAGCCACACACCCGTACCCGTACGGAACAGACTGCCGATGTTTAACAAATAGTTCGGAGCCCAGAGGGTTTTCGTAGCTGTTAATGAGTTTTAAAGTTTTTTCTATGAATTTTGAGATCCTGATTACAAATATCAAGAGTGAATTCCCCAGAAATGGTTAGGAAATTTGTTATTAACAAATAATTTGTTAATAATAAAAAATTGTTGTTTCGCAAAACAAAAAATATTACCGTAATTCTTGACTGATTTTAAGCAAAAAAGTTGACTATGTATTTTTTCATCAAACGCACCGTTTTCAAATTACAAATTGTTAAACATTTGAAAAATAGCATTTTTGACATTTTTCAAATTTGCATACCTTTTTATATAATTAATATTTTTCAACTCTGCATGACTATTAGATACTTACGATCATAAAGTGTGAGATAAAACGCTATAAACAATATGCATTTAATCTCCTGTAACATACGACGCAGGGTGTATGAAGGGTATGCATATTGTTTAAAGCGTTAAAAAGTAATAAGACTATTGCATTTTTTGTATTGCAACCGATTTCATCTCATACTTTATGATCTTAAGTGTATAATAGTCATCGCAGAGTTGAAAAATATTAATTATACAAAAAGTTATGCAAGTTTGAAAAATGTCACAAATGATTTTCAAATGATTAAGGATCTTTAATTTGAAAAATACATAAGTTTTTTTGCTTAAAATCATTCAAGGATTACGGTAATATTTCTTGTTTTGCGATTTTTTTTTAAAAAATCTCGCAACTCCAATTTGTTTTCCGAACTACTTCAAAAATTTTCTTCTTGTTTCGGTAATTGAGTGTTAGAAATAATTTTATTATATATAGCGTATTGATTCCCTTCTTACTCATCTTTGATTTTTTGATGTCTTTATAGATTTTTCAAAATATGAGTCAAATATTAGACCTATTCTAGATATTTTTTGAAATGCTGCCATCCACTGTATCAAATTTATAATTTTTTTGGCAACATCTTTAAATGTCTGCATTTCTTTCGATGATATTGTAGGTGATGATAACATAACATTAATTATTTAACAAATGAGTTTCATCAGTATTTAATGTTTCCTCTAAATGAGAAGGAAGAATTTTTTCCAATTTTCAAGTTAAAAGACTTTTGTTGTTTTTTTTTTTCATGAAATTATTTTCATCAAATAAAGCATTATCATTCGATAAGTCATATTGCAACAATGATTGATATGGATAATTTCACTCATTGGCTAATGATATAGACCTCTGGATGTCACTAACAAGTTCTTTAATATTCTTTTTCTTCACTTGATCAGTTGATTTTGCTTGAGATGTAAAATAGGGCAATTGTTTCTAGTGATTGTTTTAGATAAGGATTTAGTATACCCTTCATATTACAGCCTGCGTCGAACGTTACAGGAGATTAAATGCATATTGTTTATAGCGTTAAAAAGTAATAAAAAGATTTTATTTTTATATTGCAACCGGTTTCATCTCATACTTTATGATCTTAAGTGTGAAATAGCTATCGCAGAGTTTAAAAACATTAATTATATAAAAAGTTGTGCAAATTTGAAAAATGTTAAAAATGCTTTTTTTTTCAAATGTTTAACAATTTTCAATTTGAAAAAATAGGAAGATATTTTGCGTAAAATCATTCAAGTAGTACAGTTTTATTTTTTATTTTGCAAAAAAAGAGTTTTTTGTTAGTAACAAATTATTTGTTAATAACAGATTTCCTAAACATTTCTCGGAAATCCAGCCTTGACATTTGTAATTAGGGGGTCAAAATACATAGAAAAAACTTTTGTGGTGCATTGTCTCTTTAACAGCTACGAAAACCCTCTGAAACCCTCTGGGCTCTCGGACTAAAAGCTGATCGTCAAATTATCAGCGACCGCTCTGCTAGTAGCAAATAATGTCACAGAGGGCGTATTTAAACACGATGGTAATAGATAGTTTTCATGCAAAATCACTAGATGTCAGGCGCGATTGCATCAAACAGATTTTATCATTGGGTTGTCCTACTAGTTTAGTCTTTATACAATGCCTAAATGATATTAGTAATTATTATTTTACAAATTAATGTATGACATATAACCAATGAGGGAGGATCACAAATTAAAATAAATAAATGTTTGTTAAAAAGAAAAACATTAAGGTAAGCATCAAAATAAATGTTGTAAGTTGAGAAAGATATAATTCTCTTTGGTAAACAATTGTTCATTTAAGCAAGTAACAGAAGGATCTTTAATAGCTTTTTTTATTTCAAGGAGTTCAAGATAATCCATACGAGAGCCTTTAAGGCAACAATGTAAGAGGGAACCATCATTCAAGGAATATTCATGATTCGTGGTCAGGATATGTGTAGAAAAAGCTGACTGAGTGTTAGAGTTAGAAATAGTTTTACGATTATTTATATGACGGATATGTTCATTGAAACGTTCTAACAATCGTCTACCTGTTTGTCCGATATAAACAGCATTACAAGATCTGCAAGGAAGTTTGTAAATACCAGATTTTTGTAGGAAAGGAACTGTATCTTTAGTATTTATGAGGATGGACCCTAATTTATGATTAGTTTTAAAGGCTAAGTTAATATGATGTTTTTTAAAAATATTTAAAATCTTGAACGAAATAGTAGGTACCATAATAGTTAATAGAACCAGAAAAAGAATTTTTATCAATTTGAGAATAAATTGTTGGAAAATTAAGTTTAAATCTTAAATAAAACTTGAAATAAATTTTATTAACTAGATCCAGAGGGAAATCGTTATTTATTGCAATTTGTTTGATAATATTAACTTCGTCAGTGAAAGCTTCATGTGTTAGGGGGGTGGTGAAAGCTCTGAAGAAAAGGCTATTAAAAACTGCAAATTTATGTTGAGGGGGGTGATTAGAAAAGAAACTAATATTATCAGTTGTCGTAGGTTTCCTATAAAATAGCAAATTCAAATTTTCGATTTAATAAATACTATGTTTTTTTTCTATAGGTATAGTCGAAAATTCCTAGTCACTGCTCGGCAAACGTGAAATATTTTTACAATTTCAAAAACATTGTTTGTCCCATAAAATATAGAAAATTAAAAAAAAACATAACAATAGCACAATATCGAGAAGAAAAAAACATAAAAGAATTAAGAGTGGAGTAAGAATATAAGAATAGCAATAAAAGTGTTTTTGAAATGAGTACCTACCTCTATAGGCACGTTAGTAATATGCTATACCTAAGTCATTTGCTCCCTTTAAACCGACCAGTAAATTGTTTTAATTTTGATAAAGTTAAATTGATAATAGTGAAAACATAGAATGTCTATCTGTATGGTCGTCTATCTGTCTGTTAACACATCCCCTATGTTATTAGAAGGGCTACAATGTGATATCAAATAAAAGCTCTTTGTCTGAAGACGTCACTTCCGGTTCTAAAGTTATAACCGGAGGAAAAATATAAACATCAATTAATTACAATAAGTATTGACGCCCTGGGTGTAAAAAACTACTTCCGATTGAAGAATCATTTCCGGTTCATTAAAATTAAAAAAGATGTAATGGTAGGTTTACATGCATGGCAAGTCTCGGCAAGCTTCCACGAACAGATGCGTAAAAGGAGGTACGTGGCTTGGCTTGGGTGAGATGGGAAGAACTTGTTGCCGATCCAGACCAGTGTCGGTTTTCGAATACAGATCAAAGGAAGCTTTCGGCAAGCACTTGCGACGTATTTCCAAGTCGGCTCATGTTTAGTGCCGCTCACGAGTTGTGTAAACAACTTTGACGTCTAAGTCTGCCATGTTTCTCTGTCCATAACATACTAGCGCACTCGCAAGAGTGTAAATGACATTTAAGCGTTTGTGGATGCTTGCGGAGACTTGCCAAGCGTGTAAACCTATCTTAAGACAGATTAAAATGTAATTAGAAAACTAATATATTGTTTAAAAGGCCAATATTTACAGCATATATCTATTTTTACAAATTGGGAGAATTTTCATCAACAAATTTTTGATTTGTATTCGTCATTATGCTTAAAAAGGGTTTAAAAAGAAGTGAGTTTTCGGCATTGCAAAAAGAGGCATAAAATTTTTATTCCATAAAATTTGCTAGATGTCTTGCATTCGTCAAATGCGAACATCGTTGAAAAGTTACATGTTGTTAACTTAAAGCTTGGTGAAAAATAAGGTTTTTATCTCAGACGATTGATGCCCTAATAATATCACATTCTCCAAATTCTAAGTAGTGTAAATCGTTTGGGGTGAAAACAGTAACTTGACTCTTCCCGGCGACATATTTTGAATGAAAATTATTTGTAATGAGTTAAAGAGAAAGTTAAAAATAAAAAAAGTTGCAAGATTTTTTTAAAGATTTTCTATACTAATATTATAAAGAGGAAAGGTTTGATTTTTTGTTTGTTTGTTTGAAATAAATAGGCTCCGAAACAACTGGACCGATTTTAAAAATTCTTTCACCGTTGACAAGCTACACTATTCCTGAGTGACATAGGCTATGATTCATTTAAAAAAAAAAAAAAAAAAAAAAATGGGGATCCTTACTAAAATGCCATTATTGTAACCAAAAATGACTTTAAAATCCTTACATCGCGTTCGCTGAGAATACTATTGATTATAGAATAAAATAATGTACTACGATTTTGAAGAATATATAAATATCTACAAGAAATGCCGCGACAGCATATGGCTAACTGTTATAGTTACGTCACAATAACTATTTTTTAATTTTTAAAAGTTTTTATCTTGGTATTATTCCTTATCAAAATAACTTATTTCATAATCACGACAGATATTACGAATTTAGCATGTGCAATGGGACGAGGCTACTCATAATGAAATTAAAGGACAATTAAGTTGTAGCAACCATTATAATATAACTAAACCACCAGCTGGTCAACTAGCTCCTACACTGAGGATACCGATGATCCCAACTGATCTACCAAATCCATTTAAACCGCTTCAATCACAACATCTTTCGCTGTTACTAATAATAAGTCTCAAGGTCAAACCTTCCAATTAGTAGGGATCGGTTTTCCTCATGGCCAACCGCCTAAGGCGGGTCGGAGTACCTGAAAATCAATTTATTTTGCTGCCAGAAAATAAAACAACATGTAATATCGTTTACAGGGAAGCGTTGACCCAATAAATTTAATGGCTTTTTTTATTTTTCTTTAATCCCCGTGCAAAGCCGGGGTGGGCTGCTAGTATTAAATAAAGGGTGATGTTTAGCAATCGTAACGACATACAGCGTAGGATTAGTAAGTATGCAAGATACCGGGTGTTAAAAGTTTAAAACTAAAATCCGACATTAAAATATGTTTGAAATTACTCATAGAGACTGCCGACAAATAATAAAAATTTAAAACTATATTTTAAAACTTTTAACTGATTAATCACGTTTAAATTTTCATGCTCTTCAACTGTTATTGTTTATTTTTTTTATCTCTATATTGCTACACATTGCTACATATATTATTCTTGATTTCCTTTTATTTTCTGAATTTTACCATTTTTTAAAACTTATATTGCCAGCAGATGAATCTGCTCCTATCAACTCTCTATCACCTTTTTGCGTTTTTCTTTTACCAACGCATGTAAGCAACTTCACTTATATTTCGCGTAATATGAAGAATTTTAAAATAAAAGAAAAAGTTAAATTTAAAGATAAATATTTAATAAAAATATTATCTTAAAAAGTTCCAAGAGCGAAATTGAATAATATAATTTTATCAATAATCATTTTGGAAATGTTAACAAAGCTTAGTATTTTATTTTAAAGAATTTAAACACAATAACAAATATTTCTTAAAATTGACGTCTTTTTCTCATCTTTGTAGACCAAGGGTTTTAATAATATAATAAGTCATATTTTTGGTAATGCTATTTTGTAAAATTCAACATAAACTTAAATAATTATAAAACTGGTAAGACTGTTTAAGCCCTGTGGCAACATTAACTCAAGGAACTTGGGACACCTGGATTCAAGCCTACCTGAAGATCAGCGTGGTGTTGATTTTCAGCTGAGCAAACTAGAGACTAAATATAAAATAAAAATTAAATATAAAATTTTTAACGGAAATCTTAATATGAATATATTTGAAAATAAATTGATTTTTGTAAGTACATATACAATGGAATATTAACATATTTAATACTTACTTACTGTTTTACTATACAATGTCTGAGAACTAAACAATTGAAACCATAATAAAATTAAAACACGGTATAAATGACACATGCAACGCATACCATGTTGCTGACGCGAACACATAAGATTTTGGCTACCAAAAATTGTCCAAAGTATATATACAATTTTTCGCTTCTGACCTAGTTGGAGATGATACCCATCAACAAAATTAGGATATGGCAAATTTTAAACAATAGCTGCATATTATACTCTCAGTTTCCAGGTTTTGTGTTTTCTTTTGTAAGTCTAAAATTTGAAATTATAGTAGATATTTCCCTAGATATTTAAATGAAATAATATCTGTATTTATAATGTTCTTCGATTTTTAGAAAAATTATCTGGTTCTTCAGTCACAGGATAAACAAAAATAAGTGCCAAATTATTAGAAAATAAATTAATAGACATAATTTGTGCAAGCATATAATTTTGAACTCTGCTTAATTTTTATGTAAAAAAACGAGGCGTCAGTTAGTAACCTTTTCAGCATAAAATATAATCTATTCCAGAAACGGATAAATCTGTTTGTTTTAGTTCAATAGGTAAACATGCACACGTATCAAATTAAATTCACTTTATAAGTTCCATGCAAATAATATGATGTTCAAACACTCTGTGGAAGTTTAGCAGTTAATTGCAGCCGCCTGCAGGGGTACATAATAGAATATTTATCTACCTCCTAAGACCTGCACTAAAATGAAAATAAAAAGAGTTATTGCGTTGGCAGCTGTTTGGAAACTTCCTCATTAAAATTTTGCGATGAGCGTTTTTTTGTTTAAGATGTTGGAGCGGGTGAGAAACGCAATTCATTTTCCTATTTTGAATTACTGCTAATTGATAATTATAAGGTGAAGATTTTCAAATTTTCCTTTAATGAATTAAATCACACATAGTCATTACGGCAAGCGTTCTCTAAAGGGCTCACTCAAATAAAGTAGAATATAAATAAAAAATAACACTACTGCAGTTAATGCACGTGAACTGGTTTTATTAATCGTGGAATACGCTTCTAGGTTTCAATATTTAAATACTGCATTGTCAAATTCAAGCTTGGTTGTAGAACCAGAAATAATAAACTTCGTATAAAGAAGACGTCTAAAAACAATAACTGTATACAATATGTAAAGTGAACCGAATTTTAACTAAAGAATTTAAAATGAAAAAACATTGTTCGCGTTAGGTGCCGCGATTGCTTTTACCGGAGTAAAATGTGGATTTTTAAATATTTTTCCGGCTTTTTGGTACGTTTTCGCCACAATGCCTGTTTATACCCTCCGATAAAACCTGTGTCACGAAACAAACAAACAGCTCAAACAATAAGTACCTACAAACAGTTCGTCGCAACCATAAAAAATAAAACTGGTTTTATTAGCAGAAAAGCTTACGGCAACTGTTTTTTAAGATTTTATAAAGTTTGCAGTTAACTACGTAAAAACCAATACATTGACAATATTATTCTAATATTTGTAACAAATACTTGTCGAGAGAGTTAAAGAAAAACCCCCTCTTTGAAAAAATCAACAGTGGTTTTCCATTAGGATGAGAAACCTATTCACAATGGCCAAAATTTATGAATTGGGTTTTAAGTAAGTGCCTCTTTAGCCATATTCCCATAGTTTTGAGTTCTACGTAAGAAGTAATTATTATCTATTTACAAATCTAAAAATGGTTTTGCGGTAAAATATGTTCGTCTAATTCTGGGGTAGTCGCTGCTTTAAACAGCTTTTCCAAAGACCTAGAATCAAAAAATTATTAATTTGAAACATTGTTAGTTTATTCAACAAATAATGTGTTTTGGAAATGATGTAACCACCTTTTTCCGGATGTTAAAGGCTCACCCAGTGTCATCAGATTGCGAACGGCACTCAGGGGTTAGGAGGAGAGTGAGTCGTGGATCGGGGGAGCAATTGGGCGAGTATTAAAACAAAGAAATATTTAAAGTAGGCTAAAGGTACAATAAAAACTTATCGAACCAGTGTTATTGGGATTATATAAATGTCATAAATAATAACTTATATAGAAATCCAAGATATTTTTGGGAATATGTCAGAAATAAAAAATCTTCAAACGACTTGCCAAACTCTATATTTTACGGAGATATTTCGGCGAATGGTGGAAATGAAATTGTAAATTGTTTTGCTGATTTTTTTTCCACGGCTTACTCAGAGGAAACGTTGACTAACAATGAATGTAATTCCATAAGCAGTAACTTTTATAGCATACCTGGTTTTTCAGTATCGATTGAAAGTATTTTTAACAAAATTTTAACCTTACCTGATAAACTTAGTAGTGGACCAGATGGAATTCCTAATTATTTTTTAAAGAGAAGCATTTATTCGTTAACGCATCCAATTTACTTTATTTTTAAATTATCATTAGAAACTAGCAATGTACCGTCTATATGGAAACATACTTATATAAGTCCCATATTTAAAAGTGGAAATAAACAAGACATAACTAAATATCGAAGCGTGTGTAATCAAGCATCTCTCCCTAAACTTTTGGATAGTATCGTGAGCGACCAGTTAAAATTTTATTGCAAAGAGAGATTGATAAGTAACCAACATGGCTTTTCTCAGAACAAATCAACTGTTACTAATCTACTCATTTTTGAGCACAAAATATTATCTGTTTTGGAGAAAAAAGGTCAATTGGATGCAATTTACACTGATTTCTTCAAAGCATTTGACAGAGTTCACCAAAATATATCTACTGTTGGGTAAACTAAGAGAATATGGATTTTCTTACCAGTCCTTGAAATGGTTTAAAAGTTTTTTAACTGGTCGAACTCAGCAAGTGAGGATTGGCAATTTTAAATCAAACCCTATTAAGGTAACTTCTGGAGTACCCCAGGGAACTCATTGTTCACCATTGCTATTTAACATATTTATTAATGATATTACAGATTGCTTAAGTTACGCAAAAGGTTTATTATATGCAGATGACTTGAAGACTTACCGACAGATTCAATCTTTCGAAGATATGCATCTAGTTCAGGAGGATCTGAATAGCTTAAATAGGTGGTGCTCAAAAAATAAATTGCATTTAAATTTGGACAAATGTTGTTTTATAAGTTTTTATAAAACGAGTAAAAAATTTAATACTCAGTACTCACTAAATGGAGATCAACTATCCTATGTCACATCTGTTAGGGATTTGGGAGTCATTTTTGATGAACAATTACGTTTTGTAGAGCATATAAACAGCATTGTAGTAGAATTTTCAAAAAATGTTAGGCTTTGTGCTACGAAACTGTCGCGATCTTTCCATTTGGGCCATAAGAACAGTATATTCTTCATTAGTAGTTTCTAGACTGCATTATGCAGCTATAGTGTGGTCCCCACAATATCAGAATCACAGCACAACACTAGAAAGGGTTCAGAATAAATTCTTAAAATACTGTGCTTTTAGATTAAATATTAATATTAGTGATCATGATTACAGTGCTGTTTAACAAACATTAAATATGGACAAGTTAAGCAAAAAACGACAGGACTTTGACTTGATATTTCTTTTTAAGCTTTTGAATGGTTTAATAAATTGCTCTAAACTTCTTGAATTAAGTTCAACATACCTGTCAGAAATTTAAGACGTTTTGAAGTTTTCCATGTAAATTTTCACAATACAAACTATGGAGCACGTACTCCTATAGACCGTACATTAAGATTAATCAATAACAATGATATAGCTTTATTTGGTGTATCTCTTTGTAAGTTTAGAAATCAGTTGAGAAGGGTTTGAATATTTGAATATTTGTATTGCTTATGTTTATAAATTGTTATAATTTGTTAATATTACATGATATATACTTTTAATTAGTTTATTTGCTATGTTAAGTAGTGAATAAGTTTAAATATATATTTTTTTCTTTTTTAAGGTTTTTTTTTGTAAATTTCTCAAATGGGGGTAATCCCGTAAATAAATAAAATAAAAAAAATAAAAAATAAATCGGTAATGGGCGCCACCTATCTTTTTAGAAATAGTTGGGAGAAAAGATAAGAAACCTAGTTAGAAATAAACTTTTAATTAGGCACACATTAAGGGAACGCACCTTATAGGTCTTCAAAATTCCTAGAATCCATCGTGTTTAATTTATATATTGAAACATTGAAATCATTCACAAATGACATTTTTGATTGGAAACATTTACTGAGAAGGCAAAAAAAGTCGTCAATATTTTAATAACAATATAACTGAATGTATACTTTAAAAAAATCCTAACAAAAAAAATAACTTAGAAATAACTTACATTAGCGATTGTACACTTTGGTTAAAATCAGTTATAGTTTAATATATGAATATATAAATGGCAGACATTACTATAACTAATTTCTGATAGGTACCTATGAGGGTTTACTAATTACTAACTATCTTGATGATCTTATAAGATGTACATATAGAAATTTATTCATTACATTTTACCTTGTAGGTAATCTAACATGTAATATTATGTACTCAAGTACTCAAGAAAAAAAATTAGTAATTAACACATAAACTCATATACTTCATGACAAGAGTTTCAAAATGTAACGAGAACTCAAAATATTCATTGTCTAAATTTAAATTATACACAAAACCACAATCTTTATTTGGAATAGGTTTAAATAAAAAATTACCTTGAAAATCAAAAGCAACAAAAAATGGAGACACACCTCTAGCTTGAAAGTTATTCACTGAGAACATACCAAAACAGGACCAGAAATAAATGACAATATTTCACCAAACCATAGGAATTCTTCTGGAACGATGTTGTAGAAGTTTCCAGGATGAAACCACACCACAAATAACGTAGATCGTACTTTAAAAATTATTTACTGAACAACTGTTTTATTTAAAACTTGCTTAGCACCGATTTAACTATAATTTGCCGGGAATTTTCGCAGATCAAAATTACTCAGCGGCCATTGCCAATCTTCTCATCTAAGCGAGGGTATGGTAGTTTATGACAGGAAGAGCGTAAGTGGCGCGATTCATTACTTCGGGCATCTTGCTCAAAGGAATTGGACGTTTTTGATTAGTTTGAAATCGACTTGCCAATCAGAAACTTTAATTTCAAATTTTAGAATATTCTGGAGATTAACAATGCCATTTTTACTAACTTTAAAACAAAATAAATTAAATGTATATGGAAAGTGTTATTCTGGTTGTATATGGTCAAAGGTCATAGAAAAATAAATTTATAAATTAACTTGAAATTAAAGGTATGGGTTTTTTAAAATGTTACAATGGATATATCGAAAAAGATAATCTTTTATTTATCCATGCGTCCACTGGATGTGATACTACCTTCATCTTTTATAATAAAGGTATTTTTATTTTAATTTTTTAATGAAGAATATCTATTAAGTGCCGCAGCTGAAATATTGATGGTAGAAGAGCAAGCTGAACATGTCTTAAAAATCATATTTTGCTCCTGTACCTATGATAAGACGTGTTTCAACATGTTTCTAAAAAAATGTTTCACTTATATTCCATTTGTTTAACAACCAAAATAAATAATAAACTGCTCCCTCTAAAAGGTTTCTAATTTAAAATAATATTAAAATACTAAAAAATATAGATCAAACCAGGAGCTGATCTTAAGAACTTCGAACTATAATGCTTTATTGTCTCCTCTATCAGTTAAATGTTATGAATGTAAATTTTTAACCGACTTCAAAACAGGAAGTCACGGACAAATCACCCATATGCATTTATTTAAAGATTAAACATATCCACTTAATCTTGCATATTTTCAAAGTTGTAGTGATTAGATATTACTTATTGAAGACCGATATGCTTTGGTTTTGACCATGTTTTTTAAGAAACAATAGTCGATTTATCAATGGGTTGGCGAGTTCTGTGAGTTGAAGCACTGTAAATAGAAATCGTGATTGCTTATAAAAAAACAGCAATGTTTATTCTTCAGAAGGATGATCAGGGTTATCAAGGAGTAAGAAAATGAATTTTGAGATTAACCCACGTATCATCTTGCTTTGTTCTCGATGTAGAATTTTTGTTGAGAGATAGTTTTTTATAATTTGTATATAACTGCTTCGGTCGAGTAACTCTACATCTATCGTTGTGTACGTTGTAAGAACAAAATTCCGTGTTTCATGCAAATAGTAAACATTTTTTTCCTACATTTATTAAGGTAAAAAATACTATTTTAAAATATATACATATTTAAAAAGTAATAAACCCATAACCAGTACATTAAACCATCGACGGACAGTACAAAGCGCAAGCGTATACTGTATTTTCCGTCGAGGCATCAAGCACGGCTCTAGAGCAAGAAGTGGCGATTGTGGAAAACCCAGTAGAGCACCGTTTTTCTCAACAAGCGCTTTAGTAAGCGTAGGAAATCGCGATCCTAGTGGAAGCTCGGAAAACACGTGAATATCCCTCGAGGAGAACCGCTCATAGTGTGCGGCAAGTGTTTAAATGTTAAAGTGTGATTCTTAATATAAGCAAAAAGTTTTGTAATTTAAACAAATAGTGGATTAATGTGAACTTCGTGTATTAGTGAATTATACCAATAGATTAAAAGTTTTTGTAAGTAATTTTATAATAGGTGTACACGTTAAAAAATAATAAAAATAAAAATTATGATCTTAAAAATTATACATAATATAAATTTTTGTATATGGAAGTTAATAGAATGTAGATACACCATTACATGCGAATTTAACTATTAAAAAAGTATTTACAGATACAATTCTGTTAAGATAATTTCGTGAGATTTATTTGCCGTCATAAAAAAATTATATCAAAATGCAATTTAATATTAATCACTGAAATAATTGTGTTACAAATAAATATTTTTAGATATACTGACGTGTTATAAATATATCAAAGAGGAAATCAATATTGATTATGTACTGCGAAATTTAATGGTTTATGTATATGTTTAAACGTATATGTAGGTGGGTATGTAACAGTATTACCTCAGATACAAATTCTATTAGGAAATCTTTGTCAGATATTTAACCGTCATGAAATACTTATACCAAAGCGCATTAAATATTGATTACGGAAAGTTTTATGGTTTACGTTTGTGTATAGGTTTGTAACGATATTAAACCATAGAAACAATTCTGTTAAGAAATCTGGCCAGGTTCATTAACCGTTAGGTATTCAGCATGTCAAAGGGTAGCTCATTATTGATTACTGAAAGTTTTATGGTTTATGTAAATACTAGCTGACCCGGCGGACTTCGTACCGCAAATCATTTATGTCATTCTCCAATTTTTCGTTTTTTCAATTTATTTTGATTTTATCGTTTTCATCATATTTTCTCGTTAGTTATCAGGATTATACTATTTTTTTTCGTTATATTTTGTAGTTTAAAGATAGATAAAATATATTAGATGCATATCTAACAATACTTAATTTAGTAAGAATTTCTCGTTTAAATATAAGTGATATAAACTGCGCCACCTTCCTGTAGCGTCACAATAGTTAAGTAAGGATTGCTCGTTTAAATATATGTGATATTAACTGCGCCACCTTACGGTGGCGTGATATAAAGTAATCAAATAAGTAGTAGTGGTTGCTCGTTTAATGGAAGCGCCATCTGATAGTAACTTCCATTAATACGAATATCATATTCATCTTACCCATTAAAAATACATCATCATACTGATTTTCATGACAATCGGTTGAATGGAGCCGAAGTGTCTTCTCTGCAGCGCCACCTGGTGGCGAGTGGCATCAATAAGCATATCACACAAACCTTCGCCGTGAAAAAATACATATGCATACCAATTTTCATGACAATAGGTTGAACGGGGCAAAAGTTGGTACTGTACAGCGCCACCTGGTGGCGAGTTACATCAATGTGCATAGCATATTCGTTTTCTTCGTGAAAAAATACATATACCTACCAATTTTCATGACAATCGGTTGAACAGGGCAAAAGTTAGTACTGTTCAATTTGTTCATATTCCTGTTACTTCAATGGCCAGAATTCTATTTCAAATTTCTCTTTCAAGACGTTAAATATCCATTATTATAGAGCGGTCATAACCTATTTACCGGGTACGTGCGTTTAAGACCATTTCAGTGGGTTTTATTATACATGAAAAAGACTAAACCAACCCATCGATATATACATATTTGTTCACTCTGTGTTGCATTTAAAGGATAAAAATTCGAAGAGAATGATTTATTATACCATCTTAATAAAAAAATCAAGTATAAAAAGTTTTATGGTTTATGTACATAAGTATTTATATGTATGTAAGTATTGACTCATAGGTACAATTTGGTTTAGAAATCTTATCAAATTCATTAACCGTCATATAATAAAGTTAAAGTGCATTTCATTATTGATTTCTGATTTTATGGGTAATATATGGGTTTATTCGTATGTATGTGTTTATACTTAGGTATGTAACGATATTAATTCTGAAATGAAATTACTTATTTTTTAACAAACCATTTCAATAACGTCAGGAATATAAATAAACAAATCAATACTTACTTTTGCATAAATTTTAATAGAACATGATATTTATAATAAATAAAAACGAAAAAATAAAATTTCTATGTCTTAAAAATGTTAAAGGCAACTAGACAATGACTTCGTTTCCTTAAATTCGACGCCAATCAGTACTTACTCGCCAGCTGAATCTTAGATTAATCCAGATTTCAAATATGAAATACTGAAATATTTTACAAATAAGTTGAAATAGTCAGTTGAATTAACGAGATATTTAAGTAATCGAAATTCAAAATCTAGGTTTATTGACAAAGATTAAGCTGGAGAGTAATTTTTGATTGAACGAAGTCAGGTGCTTAGTGGCCTATAATAATATTTTTAGGACATAAAGATTTTACTTTTTGCATTTTAGTGCATTACCTATATTCTTTTGGGAGGCGGTGCAATTAAAAAAAAAATATTTTACATTTTTTTGGTTACTACAACATACAATCAAAACACTTGGGAATAATTAATAAAAACAAACATACATTCAGGTTAAAATAAAAAATTCCTTGCTAAGTCGGTTAGAAATTTCAAAACCAGCTAAGTGTAACAAATACATTTTTGAATACCGCTTCAAAATGGCATCTACCAATACATAATAGACACAGATGAGACTCAGAACCTTTTTTTGAAGTCGGTTAAAATATCAAAATCTTCTCCTATGGGTATAACCAATAACTTTTCTAAAAAGCGTTTTAAAATCGCTTCAGTCAATCGTGAGATAACTGCGGACAAACCTACATAACGAACGGGTTGTACTCAGCACCTTGATTTTTTCAATCAGTTCAAATACCAAAACCTTCTAAGTGTAATAAATACTGTTCTGAAAACGGCATCAAAATCGGTTTAGCCAATAACCTAAAGAATTTGATTTATTTATGACATCAATGACGGTCTATTGTTAATCAAGTATTTCTCTGCCTTGTCTAAAAAATATACTGGCAAGAGTGGATTATTTCTATTCTATATTTTTTGATCTTATAGGAAGTGCAGCAGGTTTGGAATACCGTTTTATTTTTTGGGAATAATCAAAAAGCAAAATACGTTAGCCCTATCAAAAATGCACTACACTCAAGTCACTCACTACAGTATAAGAAAGTTATCGTAGTTCAATTATCTTAACGACGAAACATTAAAAATATCAAGAACCTTGTGAAAAAAGCAAAAATGCACTTAAAAGCCAGAAATAAAATCTTTATTTCTAAAAAAAATCGATGTAAATCATCTGATTTTCAATTGTCTTGAAATCGGCTCCAATGGTTTATACCTTTGTAAAATATTTGAGTTACTAACATTCGAAATCTAGATTTAATGGCTAAGATTAAAATAACGGGTAAGTTACCATTGGAGCCGACTTCAAGGAAACCGAAATCAGTTCAATTTTTTTAAGAAATAAAGACTTTATTTCTGGCTTTTTAGTGCATTTTTTTAAAGTGGTTCAATTTTTTTAAAAAGTTTTTGTTTTAACCTTTTTAGTTGCTACTTGACTTTGTCAGCTAAGCAAATTCGTGATGTACTATCTTCAAAACCTTCCGAATACCGTGCAAGAGGTCCTGAGTTCAATCCCCAACAATCCGACATGTGCCAATGTGACTTTTTTGGAGACATAAGTTGATTCTCTAACACCTAGAGACATCAAGCACGTGGTGAAGGAAAAAATCGTGATGAAACGTACTTAATTGTCTGAAATCACAAATCCGCAGTGAGCAAGTGTTAAATCCTCACTCCTTTTTCTTTTGAGAAGAAGCCTTTGGCTTCAGGGTAGGACAATAACGGGCTAATTATTATGTTTTTATGTTATACATCATTATTAACATATTAACTTAACTGCATAGCTTATTTTGTAGATTTTTGTGGTATTTCCTGGAATATCTTTTACATTGATGACCAGACCTTTACCAAATTTCTATGGGCCCACACGGACACTCTACTCTTTAAAATACAAACAAAATTTTTTAAATCGGATTATATATACCGGAGATATTCGGTAACGTACATTACAAAAAAATTGGTCGAATTGAGACCTTCTTTTTTATAAAGTCGGTTAAAAAAAGCTCTCAAACCGTAAGTTGACTTAAGGTGCAGTTAATTTGGAATATTAATTCAAATTAGAATCATTTAAGTTCTGTACAAAATTTCTGACTTAATAATAATTCATAAAACCGCTAGAAATCAAGAATAAATAACGATTATTGTTTAATTTAAATACATTAAAATATAGTTTATGAATTACCGTGAACTAATATAAAAGATTTAACTTTTCAAAAAACTTTTTTTAAATTGATAATTTGTACTCGAAAGCCTTGTGCAAAAATATTAAGATGATCGGCTATTTTGGTACTCATATTCAAACCTCAAAATGCATTTACTGTATTTTCATATTCAGTCTATGTAAAATAGGTTAAGATACTACCATCCAGTCCAATTTTACTTAAAAGTTTGATTTGAATAGGCAAGCATATATAAAGTACTAAAAATACAACAGTTGCCTGAGAATTGGATTACAAAACAGATCGAATTTTAAAATCTATTAATGGTTAGATCGCTCTCTCTCTTCAATATCCACTCCTGGACAAAGATCTCCCCTTGTCGTTTCCATTCTATTCGGTTCTGTGCTATTTGAAACCACTTTCTCCCTACACTCTCTCTTATGTAATCTATCCATTGCCTTTGTGGACGTCCTTCTCTTCTTTTGGTCTCCCTAGATCTCAATCGCACAATTCGTTTAGTCCATCTTTCGTTTCCCTGTTTTGCCATATGTCCCACCCAATTTCATTTCTGACGAGCAATGTATTCTATGACATCATTAACCTTTGCCTTCTTTCTGATATCCTCATTTTTAATATGTTCTTTTTTGCTTACTCCTAGCATACCTACTTCTCTCAATAGCTTAAATGTAAAAAATACAAGTAAAAATTAAGAAATTACCAGAGTAGTAGATATAAAAATAATTAATATAAATATTAAAATGAAATAGACTGTAAGACTTGTACACGCTTACTGAAGTAAGAGGGCGGAAGGAAAACTAGTATTTTTCTTAACGAAGCGTGTATTAAATTAATATTAAAGTTCAGGTACCTCTTAATAATTGCAGTATTTGGCTTTAGAATACTGCTTTCAGCAAAAATGTATTATAATTGTGAACTAAATTCCAGATCTTAACTTATAACCTAATAATAATCTTACGATCAATTTGACTGCTTTTAAAAAAATATAGGTACGTCTATATTTAATTCTGATTTCTAGTTTTCGTCAGTCTCGTCTTTAAACATCATTCAGTATTGCTTATTTATGGTTTTTACTGGTATTTGATGGATACACCTTGGGTCATAATGACTTCTTAATAAACAGTTATTATTTAACAATGTAAGTGAACTGATAAGTATTAATAATTTTTGAAGTTATACTTCTATTTATGCACTCGATTTGTGTACAGTTAAATGGGAAAAATCATTACATATGTAATGGTGTAAGTAAGAGAGAGACAGACACACTTATAAGGTATATTGGTCGGTAAAAACAAAGATGAAATATTTATCACATGTTATTAGTCACAACTTTAAGTCCTTTGAATACCGTTTCAACATTCAGTACATTGGAAAGAGATAGATATACAAAAAAACAGTCTGAGCTAATGTTCTGAATATCATAGTGACGTATTACATTGTGTTTGACAGATTATTTTATAATTCTGTCACGTAAGTAAACATATAAAGTTTAGTATTTTATATTAATAATAATATTCAGTAATGAGTATTGTATTGTAGTCTAAAATACCGTCACATGGTTGCATTATATCCTGCACTATGCTTTTCAGGGTGTTGGCTACATAAACAGAGTTTTTAAGAACAAAAAGTGCATTCCGAAAGGACAATAGATAGAAAAATTACAACTCGGTAAGTATTCCAAATGGGATCAATTTATGTACTCGGGGTTTTTGGAGTCGCTGAACACGAATATCACGATTCCGAAAGTCTCCGCGGCACTTGGTGTCTAGGGTATTTACCTCTTCTCCTGGGGTTTTATGTAAATTCTGTACGAAATCAGTGCACACTTGGTGCTCGGTGGTTTTTTGAGTCGCTTAATACGATTATAATAATGGCAATGGTGTTCGAAACACCTGGTGTTTAAGACGGACCTCGTCTCCAGGAACTTTATGCAAATTCGATACAAAAAGAGTGTGCACACGGTACTAGGAGGTTTTTGGGGTCGCTTACCACGAATATCATATAATGAGTTTGCTAAATCATCCGCATACAAATTTATGAATCCATGTGCGTGCATAGAAGTATAACTTCTGCCGGCAGTCCCACTGACTGCCACACAAGTTTTTTTTTTAATAAAGGACGACAGTAATCAATACTTGTACTGATAAAGTTCAAATGAACAAAATGACGTAAAATATTGATTAAATTTGAAACTAACAGTAATTATTTAATAGCTAGGTATAACTTAAATTCCAAAATTAAAGGCACTAAATTCTTGGAAAAATTATGACAATAAAACCAAAACAGTGTTGTCAGATTGAAACTAATATAGAATATCGGAGAATGTGTTTTATCATTAAAGAAACTTCTTCTTAATTATATTCTGTGGCTAAAATTTATAAATGGCAACGTTTTCTAGGCCGAAATTTATTCGGCAGATTAAACTTAAGTACTGTAAGATAGAGAGCTGTGAATTGTGAGCAATATGGAAGTTGAATCTAGAAAATGAAATTATAGTCTTAAAATCTGAATTCATTCTTTAAATTATAAACATCATTAACCATTTTACAAAACTTTGTATAAAATAATAAATAATTATATCTATAACTACTTTTCTCTTAAAAGAATATCAGCATGCCACTGAAAAAGACTGATTATGGCAGAGACGTCACAATTTTTTCCAAGAATTTAGTGCCTACAATTTTGGAACTTAAGTTGTGTCCAGTCCTACCAGCTAGTTTACCAGAAATACAATAAAATAAAAAATACCAGATGGGTTCAGCTAACCTGATTTAAAACAAAAAAAGTGTAGGTAGGTTACAATGACATACGGTGACTCAAGGGGTAGTAGAAGAGCGGAACGTAAATTCAAAATTTCTCAAATACAATTTTAGAAAAGATATAATTTAAAGAAAACTGAAACAAAGAATCGTCGGATGTTCCTACAAGGCGTCAAGTTATTTTTGTAAACACAGGGAAAAACTAAATTATTTTTTATAATTCACGTTCACAAAGTTTCTATTTCGACACTAAAAACAGTATCGAAATAGATTCATTGTCACACTGTTTTTGGTAACTTTTTGTTTTACACAATTGGTTGCACTGCACTGATTTATCAACGAAAGATGAAAGAGTTCAGGTAGTAAATCAAGAATTATGTTGTATTAACTACATTATCAGCGATATTGCGAAATTTAGAATATTTTATTCAAATTTGACAAACATTCAAATTTAAAATCATTAAAACTGTCAAGTGTCAAAAGTGTCAAGATCGCCAACATAAATAAATATTTCGAAAAACTCTCATTTTATTTATTTTTTTAAAGTTTTAAAAGTTCATTATAAAAAATAGTATGTAAAACTCGAATTACAATGACGGTTTGTAGTACTCGTTCTTTGCGAAACTCACCGCTTCGCGGTTCGTTTCACAAACTTCACTCGTACTACGAAACCTGTCATTGTAACACTTGTATTACAATATACTATTTTTATCTACAACGGTTTCTAATAATGATAGACAAACATTTACCTTCTGTCAATCTTATATGAAGAAATGTGGTTGTTAACTTCTAAATGAAAGGCACACACGGTATTTATAATAACAGAATATAAATATTAACAAAAAATGGTAAAGTATATGAAACTTAGAATAAAAAATAGCCTAAACGCTATTACGGCGACATGTAAAATAAACACTAAATAATAACTTTATGATATAAGCCACAATATTTTCGCAGTTTAGAAAAAACAATACAATTTTCTTGTATATGAGAAATCAATATTTAAGACTTAAAAGGGAGTTACTTATAAAAACTAAAAATGATGTTTAGGTACCGGACTTATCTTTACTCTAGTGTGGTGGCAAAAAGAATATTTCAAATACCAGTAATTTTAAGTTGAGATATTTAGTACAGTCCATTTCACCGATTTTGGCCATTGACACTCGATGACAGAAATCATACTCGAAGTAAATTTAGAGTTACATCTCTCTCAGATACAGGCAAGTTAAAAATTTAAATGAGGACGTTTGTTTTTTAATACAACACTTACGTAACTGCATCTTGTTTCACCGGTAGATAAAAAGTATTCAATACGGAAGTCTTGACTTAATTCACATTCCTAGTAACCGTCATGTACGGCTCGTTGTTGAAGGGTTGAATTTAATAATTTATTAATGTCATATTTTTGTCGATGTCAAACGACACTGATAGTTTCAGAAACGAAATAACCAAAAACGATAAAATGGACTATATATATATATATATATATATATATATATATATATATATATATATATATATATATATATATATATATTAAATCATATCTTATATTTGAATTATTTAAAAAACTAATTTTGGTGAAAACAAAAATCTATATATTTAGGTTGAATGCAACACTCTTCCTTAAGTAATCATTAATTAAGCATGTAGCATTTTTTTGGTTTGTACACAAACATGTCTATAGTCCATTTCATCGTTTTTGGCCGATCTGATATTAGAAACCACTGAAATAAGATTAAACTGTCATCCAAGTTACCAATGGCGGACAGTTTTTTTTTCTAAATTAGGTCGTAAGTTTCTAAAACTATCAGTGTGGTTTGACATCTACAAAAATATGACATTATAATTATTAAATTCAACCCTTCAACAACGAGCCGTACATGTCGGTTACTAGGAATGTGAATTAAGTCAGGAATTCCGTATTGAATACTTTTTATCTACCGGTGAAACAAGATGCAGTTACGTAAGTGTTGTATTAAAAAACAAACGTCCTCATTTAAATTTCTAACTTGCCTGTATCTGAGAGAGATGTAACTCTAAATTTACTTCGAGTATGATTTCTGTCATCGGCCAAAATCCGTGAAATGGACTATATCAATCAAATAACGTAAGTGGATATCAAAATGTTATTTGTTTAAAAAAAATAAAAATTACTGGACGATTTCCAAAATGCACATATGCTCTAGATAAACCACAGAGATTGTAAAAAAGTGTACCTACTGTTAATTAACTTACTAGGCTAATTGACAAGTTCGAGGCCTAAAAAATAAAAACACATTTTTTTAATATAATCTCCTTTTAGCTCAAAAGAACGAATATAGCGGACAACGAGCATTTCGATGCCTTTTTTTTAGTAGTCACTATCAAGTTCCCCACAACAGGCAATCGTCTCGGAAATGGTGAAAGCGCTTACCAGCGAGCCATCAAGTTTGGAAATATATAATAGACAAAGGGGGCTAAATCTGGCAAATACGGGGGTGGGAAAGAATTTCGTAGCCCAATTCGATCAAATTCGTCATCGTCTTTACGGCTTTGTCTAAGAACTAGAGCCGTAATATGACATTTCTCTTTTTCAACATGTTCATTCAATACAAGGTACTTACGTTCCCGCTCAGGCGAACCAAGTACCTTAGTTATAAGAGGTGAAAGTTTCGGGAAATTGTTGTCATCGATAATATGGATAAAACTTTTCTCAGTCGAACTTATACCTAGATACGACACCTGAGTGGATACAAAGAAAGTGGCGAATAAGGGTAAACAGGGCCAAAATTTGGGTATAAAAAGTGTTCATAATTTCTAGACATTTTAATTAGTTTTCGTGAATGGTATGTTTTTTTTCCACCACCTTTCACTTAAAGTTTTAAAGATTTATGAAAATACTTACTGGGAATTACCACAGAGAAAATAAATGAAATATCACAGAATCGTCGAGTCATCACATCGTTGTTTAATTTAATAATTAATCGATATAGTAATATTGTAAACAGAAAACACCATATTTAACCTAATGTAAATATCGTTTAACGTTTATAATTGTCTATCGGAAAAATATGCATTCGATTCGAACCGGAATATAAAATAATATCGATACCTACTTTGAAAATGGGATAACGTTTACTACTCCAACAGAAACTGTTATTTTAGTATGTTTACATCTATTAAAATACACAGTTAATTAATGTTCAATGAAAACTACTCGCATTCATGTCTTATTGGTTACCAGCAGAACTATTTTTTGTTTTTCGTAGATAGTAATAAAACATTATTTACGAAACGATTATCATTCCTTCCGAGTGTAAAATTTAACTCGTTTACCTCTTAAAAAAGGTGAATTAAAAACGCACAGCTGTATTTGACAGTATCATGAAAGTCAAACCAAATTACATTCATGTATTTCATACTTTTATCATTATTAGTATTTTAGCGCTCGCTGTTGCGGTTAAAATAGAGCTCTTTGCCCATTTTTAAATTACGCAAGAAAATATCCAGTCAAAAAACTAATATGGATTTTATTAAATAGTTGTTTGGCTGTGAATTATTTGGTCAACTTTTGCGTAACGTGATTTGACGGTTGTATGTTGCAATTGTCCATTGGGCTATCTTAAAAGCATTACGTGGTTGCTTCTATTGTTTGTAAGGTAATTAAAAAGTGTTACTGATAAAATCGTATAAATGATTGGCATTTCAAGTTCCTATGGAAAAACTTTAAAAGCAAGATAAATTGTAAAGAACTAGAAAATTGCACACTTTAGAAATATGTAACTACTTTCAACTGCCATCAGCCTAGCTAAAGTAAAAATAAATATGAAATAATTATAAAACCATAATTTTAACTTTTCTCTGGAAAAATAAGTCCACCGCGCACAACACTTTTTTTAAAATGATTAATACATACTAGAAATTTTGTGTACCTATAGCTTCCTATTGACGAGTCCAACAAAGTTTGAAATTATCTAAATTTAAAACTGCTGCTTTTTCGAGCTAGAAATAAACGAAATTTTTAAGCTCTCCGACAGCAAAAAAGCAGCATAAATTTGTCGGACAATGTGAGCATTTGATTTAGTACTTAATTATAAACAAATTGTGTAAAAATGAATTATATATTCTTATGGTATTCAATAGTTGGTCTTTGTGTATAGTATAAATGTATTTAAGACTAACTAGATAAGAATTTTCATAATAACAATTTATGCAAATGATCAAGTAATGGGGAAAAGAATTGAATAAAATCAGGGTATAAAAAGAACGTTACTAGGTTGCGAGAGAGGTTTTTTAGATTTTGATTAATGAGAAAAGTCATAAAAAGATATTTTGGAAAATTAATTTGAATTAATATAAGTAAAATAAAACTAAAGTAATAAATAAATAGAAATAAATGGAATAATAGTATGGAAAAATCAAATAGAAAATCAAATGGAGAGATAGAAAGGATCAAATAATGGAAAATTTAAATAAATTGGAATTATAGACTAAGATAAGCATAATTTATTAAGATAAGTATTTCTAATATAGTATATTATTAGCTGGTAGTATTTATATAATAGAAATAATTATTAAGGTTTTAGAAAAAGTGGGCAAAATTTAATCTAAATTAAATAGTAATAAGTATCTGAAGTAATGAATGTCATGAAATTTGTTATATTAAAAGTTTAAACTATTTATATATTAAACGTTGTTAAAAATGAAATGGACTTTTTAGTAAATGATAAGAGAGGAACCCAACCTGAGGAGTCTAAAAAGACAATTGTGTAAATATAGAAAATCATAACAATATGGCGCCCAACCTGGGGCGTGAATAAAACAGGAGTAGAGTAATCCAGTTCCAAATAAAACATTATATTGAGATTGAGAAGGTAATATAGACAATTAAAGTGATTAAAAGATTAGAACAGTGAAGAATAGAAATAAAACATAAATAAATTGTAATAGAAATAAGAGGATTAGGTGAGAGTTTTAAGCATATTTATATTTATATATAAAGACCATAAAATTTTAAAATTTTTTAAATCTAAATACAAATCGAATAAATATAATAAATTAATATAATAAATTAACATTATAAATTAAATATATATAAAATAATTAAAATACTTAAATAAAATGGATACAAGACAAAATAGAAGAAATAGAAGGAGAGAAGATGGAATACAAGAATACAATGAAAATATGCATGCAACACAAAGTAATGATGGATTTTTGGAAGGAGAAGAAAACACAAGTATTCAGGTGGTACAAGTTGATGTGATACGAGATGTGACTGGTGCAAAACCACATCAAGAAACCGAGATGGAGAGAATGTTTAAATTTTTGGAAAATAAGTTTGAAGAAAATAATGGAAAAATGAATGAAAATATTAGAAAAAGGAAAGAAAAATTTGATGAAAATAGTAGAAAACAAAAAAATTATAGAAAAGAAGATAAGGAAGAGTTAAAGATTTTAAAAGAAAATATAGAAGGCATAAAATTAGATATTAATAATATTAAAAGTGAAATTAAAAATGAAATGAAAAATATTATTAAAGAAGAAAATATCAAAATACAAAAAGAAATAGATCAATTGAAAGATGGATTTAAGGCGATGAAGAAAATGGGTAATATACACCAGGAGAAGATTAATAATGTAGAAAAAAATGTGAAGAAGCAGCAAAATGAAAATAAGAAAGAAAACGAAAGAATACAACAAACTATGGAAAGGAACGTAATGGAAGTAGCAAATAAATTTGAAGATGAAACAAAAAACTTACAAGAGATGCAAAATGAAAGAACTGAGGACGGTTCCTATATGGTAATACATGGAGGAGAAGGAGCAGTAAAATTTACAGGGAATATCAGTATATTACATCCATGCACGTATATGAATATAATTAAAACTAAAACTAGGAACAAAAGAGATTGGAAAGAAATTATAAGAAGTTCTTTGAAAGATAATGCTGCATTATGGTATGCAACACAGGAAAATTAAATATTAACCTTTAATGATTTTGAAAGGGAATTCCTTAAATATTTCTGGGGTTAATCAAAACAAGGGGTGAGTAGAGAAAAATTATATTTCGGAAAATTCAATTATAGATTAGGGAATAATTTAACCAATTATGCGTTACAATTATATAATTTTTGGCACCTCCTATGAGAGAAGAGGAAATAATTTTATATATTTCTAGACATTATGATATAACAGTTTCTGAAACAATAGTCATACAAAATATTAGAAAAAAAGAACAATTGATTGAGTATTTAAATCGAGTTGAAAGAAATTTAAAGATTAATGAAAATAGATCACAAAATTACGAAAATGATACATTTAGAAATTATCAAAACAGAAATGGATATAATAGAGGAAGAGAAGAAATGCATAATAGAAACAATGGAAATTATAATTATGGATATAATGGGAGAGAAAATGGAAATCGTATAAATGGAAATACATATAGAAATGAAAATAGTATGGAAAATAATAATAATATAAGAAATGGAAATAACAGAAATGAAAATAGTTTTCAAAATGTGAATAATGGAAGATATGGAAGAACAAGATATAGAAATACGAATGAAATTTATAATAATGTAACGGAATAACCGTAAAGGAAGGGACCTTAATTTGAAAGATTGTTGTTGACAGTTGATTTTTAGAAGTTTGTAAAAAAATCAACTGACCATTTTAAATAATGTTCTAGAAAATTCTAGAAACTTCTAAACACACTAACTAGATTAAATAATGTTGTATATAAGGGGATGCACGGGCAGTTAACGTCAGTTCGAGTCAAGTGTTCAGAAGAGTTCATTGTATTGTCAAGTAGTTAGACGTTATCCAGCAGAGTTCAGTGTATCTTAACAATTTTGTAAATAAATTGTGTAAAAAGCCCCCATAAGTGTTTCAAATTGGTGTCAGGTGTGGGGTGAAGATACAAGAATGCCTGAAAAAAAAGATAACTGATTTATTGGTGGCTGAGCTCAGAAGAGAGCTCGAGGAATTAGAATTGGAAACTACTGGGAGCAAATCCGTATTGTTGAGAAGGCTCCGTGAATACTACGTAAATAAGAATTTGGACCCTGACGCTGTTGGGTTTGAAGACCCAGTTCAAAAAGCAATTTCCCGGCTGCAAGAAGAACAAGCTCAACAACTGTCCCAGTTGTCCAGTCAGATAAGCAGCCAGCGCGAAGATATGTCCCAGCTGTCCCAACGAATGACGAGCCAACAAGAAGAACAAACTCAACAACTTTCCCAGTTGTCCAGTCAGATAAGCAGCCAGCGCGAAGATATGTCCCAGCTGAAAGAGGAGCTATCAGGACGAATGACGAGCCAGCAAGAGGAGCTATCCAGTCAGATGAGAAGCCAGCGCGAAGATATGTCCCAGCTGAAAGAGGAGCTATCAGGACGAATGACGAACCAACAAGAGGAGCTATCCAGTCAGATAAGAAGCCAGCGCGAAGAGGTGTCCCAGCTATCACAACGGATGTCTACCCTACCAGAACAGTTATCCAGTTCCTTCTCCCAGCAAATATCACACCTTCGTGACGAGCAAAATCAGCAAGTTGCCAACTTGAATCAGCAGGTACACAACTTGAATCAGCAAGTGGACAACATAAATCAGCAAGTGACCAACATGCGAGACGAGCAAAATCAACAAGTCGCCACCTTGCGAGACGAGCAAAACCAGATCAACCAGCAAATGCAGTCCGAGATAAGGAAGCTTCAACAAGAACAGGAAGCTAGCCGCCGAAACCAAACCATCCACCACGGCGACGGAGATGCAAGAAGGATGGAAACCTGCCACGCAGACGTCGAACGACAAAGAACCGAGGAGACCACCCATGTACGAACGACGATGAAACCCCCGACCTTCGACGGAAAGACTTCCCGGCCAAATTACCTAAAACAATTCGACGCAGCGGCCAGAGCTAATGGATGGTCATCCCAGGAGAAAGCATTGTCCCTAACCGTAGCTCTGCGAGGCGAAGCTTTAGACGTCTTGCAATCATTGACACCGGATGAAGCTGACAACTTCGAGTTATTGGTGAATCGTCTAGAGATGCGTTATGGTCAAACTCATCTACAACCGGTGTACCGAATGCAGTTAAAGAGCCGAAAACAGAAAAATGGAGAAACTATCCAGGAATTTAAAGCGGATGTAGCAAGAATGGTACGACTTGCGTATTCAAATGCAGCGGAGGATTTCCTGGAGTGCCTAGCAGTCCAAACCTTCACCGATGGTCTTCGAGACGTCGAGTTGCAGCGCGCTGTACGGTTGGCGCGGCCGAAGACTCTTGTGGACACCTTGACCATTGCCCTGGAGTTTGAGGCGGCGACGGAGGCCTCACGTGGAGTTGCTCGACTAAGGGAAATCACCGGTAACTACGACCATGCCGTTCATTCCGTTAGCGACGTTGAAGCGGTAGTAGAGAGATTAATGAAGTTATCTCCAAAAAGAAGGCGCCAAGTGAGATGCTGGAACTGCGGAGAACTAGGCCATATAAGAAATACTTGCCCCAAAAAGAAAGATCTTCTGCTGAAGTACCCCAGCAGCAGGAAAACTAGAACGGGTCGACTCCTGGAGGGCGAAGTCGACCCCAAACATTCCTGAAGCCCCTCACACCATTAAATTGGCAACTCTGCGACATCACGTGGACAGCTTATATGTAGATGGACTCCTTGATGGGAAGAATATTAGCATGCTGGTAGACACTGGAGCTACAAAAACTATCGTCCGACCAACCATCATTATGCGAAATAAGATGTTGCCTACCAGTTGGAGACTGCGTACCGCTACCGGAGATTCTGCTAGAGTCTACGGTGAGATACAGGTGACGCTACAGTTTGGTTCAACCTCTCTTGTTCACTCAGTGCTGGTGGCTGACGTTGATGAAGATGTTGTTCTGGGCATGGATGTTATGCTCCACTGTGGTTTTCATTTGGATCTTCGCCAACGTATCCTTCGTACTGGTAATGAAGAAATATTCCTGCACCGAAAACAAGTTGACAATGCCTCGATTAAGCTAATCGATGATATCGAACTTCCGGCAAGCTGCGAATGTGTCGTCACAGCGCGGTTGGATGGACTGGAGCCAGATGGTGCCCCAGCCATGATAGAGCCGAAGAACCATGACCATGAATTGGGAAAAGGACTCCTTGTGGGTAAGACTCTTGTTAGATCCGCCAAAGAGGTACCCATCCGAGTTATCAACTTGAACGATCATCCAGTTCTTCTCCGAAAGGACACGGAAATGGGAAGTTTAGAACCAGTAATGGCCATAATTAAGGTCCCTTCCTTTACGGTTATTCCGTTACAATAATAATAATAATAGAGAAGATAGAACTGGAACTAATAATGTACCTAGAAGAATAAATCAAATTAATATGCAAAGTAGAGAAACAGAAGAAAATGTAGAAAACGTTAGGGTAGAACCAGAACAAGAAATTTTTTAAATAAGCACCTACAAAATTTTAATGTTAAATGTTGTTATATACATCCAAGTGAATTTATAAAATTAGAAGAAAATAATAATAACTTAGAAGATAAAATTGGATTATTAATTATTAAAGGAAATTTGGATAATAAGAAAATTAAAATTTTAATAGATACAGGATCAGAAGCAACATTGATAAATGAAAAAAGTATTGAAGAAAATAAAATAGAAGAAATGATTAGAATTCCAAGAATTAAGTTAATAGGTGCTAATGGAAAAAAAATATGGGAAATTAATAGAACTATAAATATTAATATTAAAATTGGAAATAGTATATATAAAATACAAGGTTTGATTATAGGAAATATGGAGTATGATATAATATTAGGTACTGATGAATTAGAAAGAATGAATGTTATTATTAATTATGAAGAAGGTTGGATAAAATTGAAAGAAGAACAAATAAAATTAGATAAAATAACCAATAATGAGGAAATAATACATATAAATGAACTAAGAATTAATGGGGAAACGATAAAAGAAGAAGAGAATATAAAAAGACAATTGTGTGAATATAGAAAATCATAACAATATATATATATTATATATCCTATATTAAAAAGCGTAACCTCGAACATACGAAATTTACCAGGTTACGTTTTTTAATATATATAATATATATAAAATTTATTTTTACACAATTTGTTTATAATTAAGTATTAAATCAAATGCTCACATTGTCCAACAAATTTATTGCTGCGTTTTTGCTGTCCGACAGCTTAAATATTACGTTTATTTCTAGCTCGAAAAAGCAGCAGTTTTAAATTTAGATAATTTCAAACTTTGTTGGACTCGTCAATAGGAAGCTATACACAAAGTTTTAAGTGTGTATTAATCATTTCAAAAAAAGTGTTCTGCGCGGTGGACTAATTATGTCAGGATGAAGGTGACATTTATAGTCTCAGGTCAGAAATAACCTAAAAATAGAAATTTAAGTTAAATTGTAGCAGGTTATTCTAAAAATTGTACATTGTAGAATGGCAAAGATAAAGAATTATTGAAAAACGAAAGCAGTTGATGTGACTTTATTAAATATTAGTTGAACATAAAACACTTAAAATTATTGTAACTATTGTAAATATAGGACTTTGTTTTGTTTTTGAATCTGGAATGTGCACTATTAAGATATTCTCTTTGTATTCTACATCATCAATTTTCATTATTACTAGTTCGTCTCTTCTACACGCTCCAGCAATACCTACCTATAATCAAAATAACATGTAGGTAATCCAATTTTTAAGAATTACACTTAATAAGTAGGTAAATTTTAAAAACCAGAATCTTACTTTGTATAATAAATATTCTTGATGAGGTGCATTGTGAAGAAACTCTTCTACATTATTTTTAGACAATGTAATTGATTTTTTTGCTTTGTATCCCACTGACTGTTATTTTTAAGTTTTAAAGTTTGCTTTAACATTGAACACTTCGACCAGAGCGTTAAAGATTTAAATTTTTTTGACTCATTTACCAAATAACTTAAAAGTACATTTTCTGAGTAATTTTAAACATTTTTTGACTTACACCAACTAACGAATTATTCCTTTTCATATATTTTTTTTTTCATTTTTTTGGAAGCAAATTTAATTCGATACTTCTTGCAGATTAAACAATTTCTGGAGGAGTACATAATTCATTGTCACTTAAATCCGTTGTGTTTTAAAGTTATAAACAATATTTATGCTTAAAAAAATTTAAAAATTTTTTGGTTGACAAGCTGTTAGTTTGACAGGTCAGCAAAATATTTATATTATGTTGCCTATCATACCCATCTACAGATTTAATTTTTATTAAAAAAAATTCGAAAAGAGGTTGACCTTAAAGGCCATCCTTGCAACTTCCCGCTAGTTTTAACCGCAAAGCTATAGTAACGTGACGTATTTTGACGTTTTCGACTTTTTTTGAAATGTTTAAAAAGCCATAACTTTTTAACGCGTTATTCGATTTTGATGTTTAAGATGGCATTCGACGCAGTTTTTTAAGACCTAAAAACGTTACTAGGAGTGCAGAATCGATTAGTTAAAAAATCTCTAAGTTATTGAAAAAAAAACACTTTTTCTTTTTGTGTTGTATTTGTTATTATTAGGAGAAGGTTCTTACGGAAGAAAATATTAAGAAAATCTCTCAGTAATATTGAAAAATAGACATTTAGTTTTGCATATTTAAAAAAAAACGCGCGTAACGAATGTCAATGTCATTCACAGCCATAGACTATATTGAAAGAGCATCGTTTGTTCGGAAACGTGGTTACTTAATTAAATAAACCTTAAATTAACCCTACACCCTACTCCCTTTCAGGTAGAGTGGTGCGCACATAGATAATATGTACTCAAGAGATGTACTGATAGCGTATATAAAATTGGTTACATGTTCTGAGCGACGGTGGCGCGCCAACAATAGGGGAAAGAAGCTCATCGATTCAAAAAATTGGTATAAATACTGTTTCATATAGAAATACACTTTTAAAGGCTTAAAAGTACATATCTATATATATAAAATGTAGGTATGTTTGTCTGTATATCTGTATGCCTGTATGTCTGAATGTACTCAATAAACTCAAAAGGTACTGGACCGATTATTATGAAAATTGGTATATATATGTATTTTTCCACGGAGAAGGTTTGTGTGATATGCTCATTGATGCCACTCGCCACCAGTAGGCGCTGCAGAGTAGCAACTTCTGTTCCGTTCAACCGATTGTCATGAAAATTGGTATGTATATGTATTTTTCCACGGAGAAGGTTTGTATGGTATGCTCATTGATGCCACTCACCACCAGGTGGCGCTGCAGAGTAGCAAGTTCTGCCCCGTTTAACTGATTGTAATTTAGTTATTGGCGTAGCAACGCGCGCCGGGTTCAGCTAGTAGTCAAATAAAATATTCAGTAGTCTTAGTTTTATTTTAATACACCATAATGCGTACCTTTTTTATTTATTTATTTTAACTTAAAATTAGCAATCGGAAAGTACACAATTTGCCGCTCTATTAGGGATTTGGATATGCAAAAGCCAATTTTCAATAGTGATCGTTCAAAAAACAGTATTTTATTATATAGTCCATTTAATCGTTTTTGGCCGATTTGATATTAGAAACCACTGAAATAAGATTAAATTGTCATCCAATGGCGAAGAGTTTTTTTTTTCTAAATTAGGTCGTAAGTTTTTGAAACTATCAGTCTGGTTGGACATCTACAAAAATATGACATTAATAATTATTAAATTCAACCCTTCAACAACAAACCGTACATGACGGTTACTAGGAGTGTGAATTAAGTCAAGACTTCCGTATTGAATACTTTATATCTACCGGTGAAACAAGATGCAGTTACGTAAGTGTTTTATTAAAAAACAAACGTCGTTATTTAAATTTCTAACTTGCCTGTATCTGAGAGAGATGTAACTCTAAATTTATTTCGAGTATGATTTCTGTCATCGGCCAAAATCGGTGAAATTGACTATACCTAATTATTACTTTCTGTTTATTAGTTGTTTGTTTCTGTTAAACCCGAATATATGAAATCATTTTCAAAATGAAAAACACTCAAATTATAACAATAGTCTTTCAATTCAATCCTGTGTTAATTAACTCTACAGCTTCATGACCCAATAAATATTTGTAGCTAATTATTATTGAATTAATTAACCGAAAATTTCGTGATTATTCGTTATTGAATTTAAGCCTGTTTTTGTCACAAATTAATTTGTTAAAATTGGGAATTAAAAACACCCTGCCAAAATGTTATATTGAGTATAAAGGCGAAGGGGAATATAATACACAGTTAATTTATATCAATAAAACACACTACTATCTACAAATCGTGTACATTTTATGATTTAAGATTAATTTATATAATACCTATATCTTAAAATTTTGTTTAAAATTATTATAACATGAAATATGTGTTCGTTTGATTTCTTAGAGTATGCTAAAAAACTGTCATTTCAAAATCTCCTTTAACGATAAAAATTTCAACAATCCTGTTGACAACTGACACACCTAAATATTGTCATATTTCCACGCATTTGATCCCATACTCTACCTCTACCCTCCATACCATACTCTCAAACATGTAAGAAATAATTTTTGAAATAAATTTTCTATGTTGGCGAGAGGAGTGAATCAAGAAAATATGTTCGCATAGATGACATTGTTACTTGTCCCCTCTCTCCTTCTCTCTTATTAATGTATATGTATGGTTTTGTTCAAAGCTAATTTTTGCTTTTTTTGTAGTCACACTTCATGTTGTTTTGCGGCATTTTTTGCCGGCATAAATCCTGAACGAGAGCAAAACTTTTCTCATGGTAGTGGTTGATTTATATGGATAACCGGAAACTTCCATAACTTCTTGTTTTATCATTTGAAAAGACGGTAAATTCATAAATTTTTCCATCATACCATTATCTAGTTTGATAAGAGATCGTTCTGTTCTCTTTTTTCGTAGATTTCACTCTTCCCTAGACACTACCTTCTTTCTCTATGGCTTAGAAATTTTTGTTAATATTATGACACCATAATTTAAACCTTTATTTTCCAACATCAATTGTTGATAAATATTTCAAACAATCATTTGAGCAGAGGATGACATCCACAGTATCTTCTTCATTCTCTACTTCACTTTTAGACAAAATTTTATCTTTTACAGAATCTATATCAAAATACTGATTTAAAAACTGAATTAAATGTGAATTTTATTAAATACCTTGAAGGAAAATTTTAAAAGGTCTTCAATACGCCATATTACAACAAAAAAGATTTTCACAAAATAAAATCAAAATATAATACTGGAAAGCGATAAAAAAATCAGTTAACTACACAAGGCTACAAGAATACCTATGTAACCAATAAATTTTCATATCACCCTTGAAATAGACTAACATTATTAGCTTCTAATACTCCATGCTAACTCCTATTACACTTATTATAGAACAATAGGAATCTGTAACAATTCAAAAGAGCCAATAAAAATTGGGAATTTTTACAAGTTAACAGCAAACGCAAAACATCTTACCCTGGACATATATTTAGACACGAAAGATACTTCTTCTTACAACTTATAATGGAAGGGAAAATAGCAGGCAGACGCAAACCTGGTTGCGTAAAGAAGAAGAAACAGCGATTCGTCATAGGTTTAAAAATACTTACTAGTGTTTAATATAAGAGTCACATTTTCTCAGTGTTCTGTTTCAGATTGTAACCTCTTTTTTTCTCAAGATGTTAAAGGCTCGTTTTATAGAGGTTAACAAATGCGAACGGCACTCAGGGGGTAGGAGGAGAGCGAGCGTGGATTCAAACGAGCTCGATGATATCGTATTAGAAAGATATACGGGGATATATTTACTATAAAAAAGAAAACATAAAAGAATTTAAAAGGGACTAAAGAGAAAATGAGAGAAATGATGGAAAAGGGAAAGGTCAATGGGCGCCACTTATTTTTTTATAATAAGGATGGGAAAATATAAGAAACCCAGATAAAAAATATTGAATATATATGTTGGATAAACTGATTTATCAGATGTTGTAGATAAAGTTAAAATAAGAAAGATATAAGAGATATAAGAGAAGATAAGGTAAAATTAGATAACCCGGCAGATGTTCTTGCTAAAAATTTAAATTACACACTCTTATCTAAGATACTAAAAAAAAGATACTTACACTTTTCTTTAACTCATCCTTATGGTTATCAATCTAATCGGTAAGATAAAGAGATTCAAAAAAGCACAATCTATTGCTTTAATAAAATAATATATGCTTAAGAAATGAAATCCATTACTTCAATAAGATAAGGTATATTTAAGAAACAAAATCTATTACTTTGGTAAAGTATAGATTAGAGAAACTGAAGGTATTAATCAGAGTAGCAGGCTCTAGCTAGGAAAAGAAAATCTAGTTAAACACTAAACAGACCTTATTACCTGGTTTGATAATAAGTAAGAGATACAATAAACAAAATAATATAAAGAAAATATCTGTGTTATAAACAGTAAATCATATATCGGTATCATAAACAATAAATAATATTTTTAAACACATTTGTGTTTAAATTTAAAAACATAACTTTTACTACCATAAAACAACAGCTAAGTATAATTCTATTGTTATTTTTGGTATGTTTAAAACTAAAAGTGAGAGAGAAAAATTTAGATAAAAAAATCAAAAATATCACTTTTGGTTTTTCAATTATCTCGAGATAAAACGTACCCATATAAAAAAATATAAAGAGATCTTAATTAAATAAGGCGAGATAATAATTAAAAGATAAAAAAATATGTAAAACAGTTTACAGATAGTAGACACAAAAAAAATATAAGAAAATAAAAAATTACAAATAATCAATACACAAAAAAAATCACATCCAGGATATTCTCATTACGGCACTGGCACTATACTTATGGAAGTTACAGATAAGTACAATTACGATAAAATGATCCATAGAAATAAATGGTACTTTTTGCTCGATACAGATATAAAAAAAATTGTTAAAAACTTACATTGTCTCCTAAATGTTTCTAAAAGATATGTATAGTAGATGGTTTCTTTCTCTCGGTAATTGGTGTTAACGGTACGATATAATCTAAACCCATTCTTGTTTAGATTAATAGGTAATTAGAGAAAACCATAAACTCATCCTTCGAAGCTTGGGTTCGAAAAAGGAAGCGGTAAACGTAAAACAATGGCGGTCATGCTGTTGTTACATTGAAAACCCAGGAAGCATAAAGAAAACACTGTCTGGAACCCTTTATGTGACTCCTCGGTACAATAAACGGTAAACGAAAACAGAAACACTTAACTGAAAGTAATTTTTAAATATCTTAAGAAAATTTGCCGGGAACTTGAAACTAGCGGTCGCACGAAGGTGTTAGTCGCGCCAAGGACCCAAACTAGAATCATTAGGAAATGGCGGTACTCAGGGATGCTGACTTTCGCGTCCCATCATGTGATGTTAAAATCGGAACCTTATTGGCTAATACACCGATCGATATTCGGCTTAGCGACTGAAACCGTTAAAGATGTACAACGTCTAATAAGTTGAGAATACAGGGCGGTAATAAGTAAGGAAGAATTATGAAAAAAAATAAAAAATTAAATTTTATACTTAGAGTTTTTCAAACACGCTACAAGATTACATTTGGCAACTACTATTTTGTATTTATTAGTTGGTTATCATTGGTTGACATTTTTTGCTGTACTGAAAAGTGAATGCAAAAAAGCAAAAATTAACTTAAAACGAAAGTATATACACCCGTACGTTACTATTTTATCCCCACTCTGTTATATAGGCTTTACAAAGAATCTCTCGCTCTCAATAATAATAATAACCGCTATATAATAAACCGCGTTTTCCTTTTACCGTTAGAGTATGATAAATTCGTATGTCTTTATCTGCTAAAACGTCCCATTTTAATTTGAAAGAATTAATTTGTTATTTGACAATTTTTAAATTGATACAAAATTTACAAATATAAAAAAACCATTTTTCTTTTGAAATCTAAAACAAAAATTAATAAAAATTTATGAAACCTTTTTATTTAATTTCACGCCAATGGTCGGCATTGCTATCAAAGGCATTAAAATCCCGACAAAGAGCAAAAAATTTTACATTGACTTTGGAACAACTATACATGATTTTCGACCATCATTGTGTCATTATGTCACATTTCATTTTATTTATATCATAACTTTGTAAGTTCGATTTTAATTATGTATCTGATGAAGCTATAAGATAGTGAAACGCGTTATAGATTAAATAAAAATTGTGAAAATCTCAATACTTTTAGTATTTTAATATTCTTATAATAGTACCTATTAATTACTAGTGAATAATGGTTCATTATTCACTCTATGACGTCA